>OZ018330.1:163071571-163452891 GCA_963969495.1 Ceratothoa steindachneri | reverse complement strand
ATAGCAATAAGTATCCACCATCACACCTCATCAAGGGGAATGAGGGACGCTCTTCGCCCCCCCATCCTCCCAAAAAACATGGGTCGGTATCCACAGACCTCTCTAACACCCCCTAAATAAATATATCAATTAGATATTTTAGAGCTCTTCGATTAATCTCTTGAATGCAGTCATTAGATACAGTCATTGGATACAGTGAAGTTAGATTGATCTCTTGAATACAGTCATTGGATACAGTGAAGTGAGATTGATCTCTTGGATACAGTTAAGTTAGATTTATCTTTTGGATACAGTAAATGGATACAGTGAAGTTAGATTGATCTCTTGGTTGCAGTCATTGGATACAGTGAAGTTAGATTGATCTCTTGGATGTATTCATTGGATACAGTGAAGTTGGTTTGATTTCTTGGATACAGTCATTGGATACAGTAAAGTTAGATTGATCGCTCGGATGCAGTCATTGGATACAGTTAAGTTATATTAATCTCTTGGATACAGTTATTGGATACAGTGAAGTTAGATTCATCTCTTGGATACAGTCATTGGATACAGTGAAGTTAGATTGATCTCTTGGATGCAGTCATTGGATAGGGTGAAGTGAGATTGATCTGTTTGATGTATTCATTGGATACAGTGAAGTTTGATTGATCTCTTGAATACAGTCATTGGATACAGTGAAGTTAGATTGATCTTTCGGATGCAGTCATTGGATACAGTGAAGTTATATTAATCTCTTGGATACAGTTATTGGATACAGTGAAGTTAGATTGATCTCTCGGATGCAGTTATTGGATAGAGTGAAGTTAGATTAATCTCTTTGATAGTCATTAGTGTATCAGGAGGGGGCGTATTAGTGTATATAAAAGATGACTTAAACGCTATAACGATCGACTCGTCTACGGCAGATATGAGAAGTGAGGCCTTATTAATCCAATTATGTTGTAATGCAAAATATAAAATTAATTTAGCCGTCATATATCGTCCTCCATCGCAAATAGAAAGAGAAGATGCTGCACTCTTTGATATGCTTTCATCTTGGGTTAGAAAAGGAACCACATTAGTCTGCGGCGATTTTAACTATCCAAACGTTAATTATAGTAACCTAACGTCAAATAAAGCTGGGGAGAGACTACTAAACTTCATTCTGGAGAATTTTCTCGTTCAAAAAGTGGAGGAACCAACTCGTGATAATAATATCCTCGATTTAATCATGGCGACTGACGAGTCACTGGTAGAAAATGTTTGTGTAGGAGAGCATTTAGCCTCGAGTGACCATAATGCGATTAGATTCGTGGTTAACACGTGTGTAGATGTAAAAATTAGTACACAGCTCATGCCACGTTTTGGTAGCTGTGATTTTGATACTTTTCGCGAAAGGATTAAGGATGTAGACTGGGGAATGCGCTTCGAGAATAGGTCGGTAGGAGAAATGTACACTGAGCTTCGGCGTACACTCCTTAGTGTAAATTTCGACTTAGTAAAGTATGTGCGCCGTAAGAGCGGGAAGTCGATGAGAGCGCCGTGGGTTAGCCCACTAATATTAAGCTTAATTAAGGACCGAAATAGAAAATTTCAAATACATAAGAACAACGAGTCATTTATAAGTCGGCAAAATTACATAGATTCTCGAAGAGAAGTTAAACGGGCGGTTAGAGATGCGAAGCGGAAATATGAAATAAAACTGGCGAAGGATTCAAAGAAGGAACCGAAACGGTTTTACGGCTATGTAAACAGTAGGAAACCCTTAAAAGGTTCAATAGGGCCGATTAAAGACAAAGATGGTCGTTTGACGGAAATTCCGGCGGAAATGTCTAAAATTTTAAATGAACATTTCACAAGCGTCTTTACTATTGAAGATTCGTCCCAATTAGGATCGTTAGTTGAAGAAGTAGATAATAGTGATATTTGCATATCCGATATAACGGTTAATGAAGTGGAAATTCTTAAATATATTAACCTGATGAAAAAGTCGAAATCACCCGGGCCCGATGGCGTTTACCCCACTCATTTAAAGGAACTTAAGAATGAGCTTGCGAAGCCGTTGCGTGCAATTTTCAATCGCTCATTAGAAGATGGCGTAGTCCCTGTAGACTTCAAGCGTGCAAACGTTACACCAATATTTAAGAATGGGAATAGATACGAAGCAACGAATTTTCGTCCTATTAGTCTAACTTCGGTAGTTGGAAAGCTTTTAGAATCGGTAATTAGAGATAGAATAGTGTGCCACCTCGAGGTAAATAATCTGATTAAAGATTCCCAACATGGGTTTAGGCGGGCGAGATCGTGCTTGACAAATTTGCTCGAATTCTTCCATAAAATGATTTGCGTTTACGACGAAAGCAAAGCTGTAGATGTAATCTATCTAGACTTTAAAAAGGCGTTTGACACCGTTCCGCACGAGAGATTATTAATGAAAGTTAAAGCAGTCGGTGTGAAGGGTAAGATATTAAATTGGATTAGAAATTGGCTGAAGGATCGTTCGCAGCGAGTAGTTATAAATGGTGAATGTTCAGATTGGGTCAACGTCAGTAGTGGAGTGCCACAAGGCTCCGTTCTTGGCCCATTATTGTTTCTAATATATATAAACGATTTGGATAATGGCGTATTTAGTACGATTTCTAAATTTGCTGACGACACGAAGCTGGGCAACCGTGCCTATGTAAGATCGGATGTAGAAAAATTACAAAAGGACCTAAACTTGATTGTCAGATGGGCGGATAAGTGGCAAATGCAGTTTAATTTAAGTAAATGTAAGGTGATGCATTTGGGTTGCCATAATTTGAGGGTAGAGTATACCATGAAAGGCCAGGTCCTCGACGTAGTTAAATTGGAAAAAGACCTGGGAGTTTTAGTCTCGGATGACTTCAAAGTCACGAAACAATGCGCGGATGCATGTAAAAAAGCAAATCGTGTGCTGGGTTATATCGCGCGTAATTTCACGTTCAAATCCAAAGAGATAATTTTACCATTGTATAAATCACTTGTGCGTCCACTGCTCGAATATGCGGTTCAATTTTGGGCTCCATACTTAAACAAAGATATCGCGCAATTAGAAAGAGTGCAGCGTAGGGCTACAAAATTAATTCCCGAGCTGAGAAACAGGCCCTATGAGGAAAGACTCAGGGCATTAGATTTGCCATCTCTCGAAGGCAGAAGATTACGTGGCCAGCTAATTGAAGTATTTAAAATATTGAAAGGATTTTCAAACGTTGATTATAGGAATTTGTTCGAATTGGATCATAGGGGAAATACTCGGCAACACGGATTAAAATTAGTGAACAAGCGATTTAACACTAGTATAGCCCAAAACTATTTTACGTTTAAAATTACTCAAATTTGGAATAGGCTACCCACCCACGTAGTGGATAGTAGGTCGGTAAATATGTTTAAAAACCGTCTCGACGCGCACTTAAATAGTATAAATATAACGTAGTCTGAGCACAGTAAATAATAACGTCTTTGCAAAAGGAGTTTGGAGCGGAGGAACAACGAGAGTAAAAATGATGACTAAAAATGATGCCAGCGATTTCTCTTGCATGTGTAGTTTAGATATCCATTTTCTTTTCCGCCTATCCTATAACTAGATTTTCACCACTAGCAGTCGAGGGCTGCGGAAGTTGAGAAGAAAAACTTTCTATCACCCCCCCTTAGGTTGAAGTAGTTAATATGCCTGACATTGTACACATGTAGATAAGTGTGTACAGTAGATTATATATTTAAAAAAAAAAAAAAAAAATATATAGCATGTTAGAGATACACTCGTAGATAAGTGTGTATCGTAGTTTCGGATGTAGTGTAGCGGACTAGCCTCGAGCGGACCTTAGGGTCTTTGTTGGTCCTAGATTCTGTAGTTCTGTAGTTCTTGGATACAGTCATTGGATATAGTGAAGCTAGATTGATCTTTTGGATACATTCATTGCGTACAGTGAAGTTTTCCTTACCAGAACCAGTGAGTTTAAGTTTCTTAGTTACCATTGGAAAAAAAGGCAAAATTAGAGACAATTGGATTAAAGTTGGAAAAAATTTGTAATAGAGGCGATTGGTTTCAATTCAATCGCACACAAACATCACCATGAATTGCATCAACAGCTGTCACCTGAGGGGATCCTCCTATCTCCTCCTAATGCTATTAAAAATACAAGGATAAAGTCAAGTAAAAGGGTAGAGGCCACTTCGCAGCCCCCATTATACCGCAGGCCAATTGGCTTCAGCGAAGTGGGTAATAACCTAATCTCACTAACGTTTTTCAATATTTCCTAAACTAACCTAAATTAATTTCGCCTAACCTAGCATCACCTCAGTTAGCCTAACTTCCCTTAACCTAAAGTTTACTAACCTAAGGTCACCTAATCTTAACTAAACTAACTTAACCCAACGTAATCTAGCTTAACCTAACCTAGTCTCACATCAGCTAACCTAATCTAACCTCACTTCATCCCTCTTCACCTCATCTCACTTCACCTAAACAAGCAAAATCTAATCTAAACTTACCTAACCTAATTTAACCTACTATATATAGAAGCAAATGTAATCGCCTCTGGACAGTTGGCTACGCTCAGCAGACCGCGACCACTTTTACCCACGCTATATTTAAAAATAGATCAGATAAATGTTTGAAAGAGTGACTTATCTGGACGACTTCAAATTCTCGAAAGCACAAGAAATATAAATTTAACGCAGTGGACAACCCCGAAAACGGACTCTAGACACTCTTTGTCCACTTTTCGTTCAATCCTATAGAGCCCTGTGCTGATCCTCTAGTTTGCAAAGCTCTCAAGATTGTCTGGGTGATGTACGAGATGGGTTGAATGAGTGCGTCTAGTAGCTAAGGAGTTATAACACCCGATCGTGAGTGAGAGACTTGTGTTGAAGTTGCTCAACATCCGGCATGGAAAAGAAAAAATGATTCCTAACAAGTTCCTCCTTATTAACAAAGACCATAGGTTTATCTTATTATTTGGCAAACTTTCTGTTACTGTCCATTTACCCACCGTAGCTTTATGGATACGAAGTATCAAAATATAGCTTAATTTGATTAGTATTTTGAGGCCATTGTCTCATTGAAGGATAATGCCATTGTTAGTATGATGGATTACACATCAAATAATTCAAAATATTTGGCGGAGACAGCGACATTTAGCAACCATTTAATGGCGAATCTGGTAACCTCACGTCACTCTCGGCCTAATTATTCTGTGGCACTCTGGAGAGGCGAATCAATTGTCATTCACGCAACCCTAATCGCTCCACGCCAAGTTCCAGCCTGAAGATCAACCTCAGAAAAAGCTCTCCACCTACACGAGCTGCGCGCCACCTCACTTGAGCCAACCAATAAGAATTCCAATCTCAAATTACCAATAAATAATATAAATTGTGATTGTGGTTGTGTAACCAACCGCTCCACATTCAATACTTTCCCAAATGTAAACTCAAACGGCCATGTTTTAACCAAGGTGCCAACATGCTTCATGCAGAGAAGGCGGTGAGCCCTTGGTGCGAAAGGGGTCTGCCAGTATTCAGGGGGCTTGGGGTCCGATGTCACTGAGCATCATTAAATAAAATTAAGCTAAGTTTATATTTTCGGCCGTTGTAGATTGTTAAAATTCCACCATAAATTCGTAATTTTCTCCATATTTGAATGAGTTTTTCCATTCGTTTATCTAAGCAATTTATTTAAGGACCCTATTATCATTTTCTCCTCCTAAAATGCAAGATATCACTTGAAGTGATATTGAATATTAATGAAGGAATGAGCTTCCTTGATAAGCCAAAGGACGATAACCTTTCTATGCTACTATCGAAATTTACTTCACCAAACTGAAAAAGTCTAAAACAAATTTTAGCTAATTTGTCTTATCGTTATTCGAGGGAAATCCTTAATATATTAGAGAACTTCTAATTAGTAGATATCAAAGAAGCAAATTCCTAAAAATTAATGTTTAAATTTTCCATTTGAGCATTATTCGCGTTTAGATTTGGATGCAGTTTCACGGCACGTTTTGAAACCATTTTATAATTACGTAGAAAGTATTGGTCTTAATAGCAATGGAATATCTAGTTTTTGAGTGGAGAATGAACGGGGGCTTTACAACATTTAACTAGTGGCCTCAGAAATTTCATGATTGTTTAAAAGAAGTTTATCTGCACACTGCCCTTAATAAAACTGATATACAAATAGACTAAAGCAATCAAAGAGGAGCAAGTATATATATATATATATATATATATATATATATATATATATATATATATATATTAGAAGATATCGCATTCACGCGATGTATATCCAGTGAAAAAAAAAAGATTGATTAAAAAAAGAACGAGTTTCGGCTCGCTGATGCCATTGTCAACTGTGTAATGAAATGCAAGGCAAGCAACTCTAGTATATAAAGGCAAACAAAAGACTAAACAAAATGAAAACAGAGGAAACAAACTAGAAAACATAAATATATTGCCGAGATTCGGGAACAAATTACTAATCACCGTGAAGAAATGGTTTCGGCGGTTTATAGATGAGTTTGGCAACATTATTCGAGATATGTTTGTTGAATTTGTATTGCAATTCAGATAAATTAAAATTATCGACTTTCTTATTGATGTTTGATTCTGCAATTCTCCTCTCAATATAATTGCTTGATTTATAAATAATTTTTGCTTGGTCGAAATCAATTCTATGGTCATAAGTTTACATGTGCGCGAAGAAACTTGAAGAAGTTGCACCCCTTAATATATCTGCTTGATGTTCTTTATATCCTCTTATAAAAATGACCAGACTCTCTAATGTATGACAAATTGTAATTTTGGCAGGGGATTAGATATATGCCTGCATCTTCGTTGATGGGATGCAGTTTGATCAAGGAGTTTTGAATGGTATTTGAATATTTAAATGTAATATTTATGTCATTTCCGTTCGCAAACGATTATAAGGGGGCTAAGGCTAGAGCATAAGGAAAACTAATACAGATAAGGTGGTTTATTTCATTCCGAATGATGAAATACCCAATTTATTTCATAAACAGATGCCATTCCAAATCACCCAAAAATTCTATTCCATCTCCACACCACAAAAGGACGAATTTAAAAAATATATTAGTTTCCCGTATACTCCAGCCTTAGCCCCCTTAAAATTGTTAATTTTAGGAAATGAATACCTTTTATAAAATTATTTCATAGTATAGGTTTAATCTGATCTTCCTTTCTCCCCTTCCCCCCCAAAAAACACTATTGATTACCTAATTTCAGCAATCAAAATGCTTACGCATTTTCTTTGCAGTAAAAAGTAGGACTCAGGTTTAAACAAATCACAGTAAAAACCTCTTTAAAAGAATATATTTGTGTAAGTGATAATAAATTGCTCTCATATATTGGTAAAAAGTGGTAAAGTACTCTATCATATAACCACAAAATAGTAAATTGCTCTTATATAGGCAAAGAAATAATAAATTGCTCTCTCATATGGGTAGAAAATATTAAATTGCTCTCTCAAATAACAAAAAACACTAAATTTCTCTCTCATGTAGGCAAAAAATACTAAATGGCTTTCTCATATAAGCAAAGAGTACAAAATTGCTCTCTCATATAGGCATAAATAGTAAATTGTTGTTTCATATCGGAAAAAATAGCAAAGTGCTCTCTCATATAACCAAAAAAATACCAATTTTTTCTCTCACATAAACAAAAAATATTAAATTGCTCTCTGATACTGTTAAAAAATAGTAACTTGGTTTCTCATAAGGGCCAAAAATACTAATTTTCGCTCTCATATAGGCAAAAAATAGTAAATTGTTTTCTCATGTATGCAAAAAATACTAAATAGCTCTCTCGTATAGGTAGAAAATACTAAATTATTCTCTCATATAGGCAGAAATACTAAATCTCTCTCTCATATTGTCAAAATGTACTAAATCTCTCTCTCATATTGGCCAAAAATACTAAATTGTTCTCTCATATAGGCAAATAAAATAGCAATCTGTTAGCCATAAAAAATTATAAGTCCATCCATCAAACAAGACATTGGAGCGCAAATGAAAGGAAGTTCGATATAAGGGGGAGGGGGAAAATCCATTTTAAAATTTGGCCAATATATTTAATAAAAATACAATTGAAAAGGTTACTTAATATGATTACTTCTAAGAAACTCAGAGCTTAGTAAAGATGGAGAAATTTCCCAGTAGTGTGTTATCCTGAATTGGACAATGTCAAAATACTGTCTTCCCTCATATAACGCAACCTTACAACATACCAATCTCCTAGAGCCCACAAATCAAACTGGGTTTATCATAATGACAGCCACGATATAAATGGGGATTAGCGGAGCCAAAGTTAGAATTATATTTCAGCCGCTATTTTTTACAGCATCCCTACTCCGTATGTCTATATTCTTTGCTCTCTTGAATCCTGTTAATTGCCCAGATCAGAGGCCCTCCCACGACCAGCTGAGTACCGACTATTAAATTGCTGACACCTTGTTTGCTCTAAATGCATTTTTAGAAAATATGATCTTTTTGCGGTAATTCTAAAACCTTGCGCTTTGTGAGAGGTTTATCTTACCCATCCGAGCTCGGACCTTCTCCCACTTTGAGAGGAGGCTCTATTCTCCCACTCAGGGGTCAGGTGATTTGTGCGGGAGGCTTGTATCGAGCCCTCGAAGGAGGGAGATAAAAATTTATAGCAGCTTGGAACGTCTTCGCATCAAGCAAACATTTTCAACCTATCTCAGCAGAAGACCCGTTTTGACCACTTTAACTTTTCCCAATGTTTCGCTTACATTCAAGACTTCTTCGTTTGCCTCTTGAACTTTGACTTTGTTTACTGAATTAATTAATTTTACTATTGTATGTATTCACAGTAAATTTACCTTAGCGTTTCAAAAAAGAGGTAACCAATCCATTTAATATTATTATAGTTTAATATTATCATCTTTCCAAACTTTAAACACGAACATCTATAATTATAACTCAATTTCAACTAATACAGAAATCCAGGAACCTAAATCGTTTTCGACCATCTCTAAAAAACTCAACAATCTTTTTTAAAATTTTCTTCTTGTTTTGTTACAAATTTGCGAAATAAAAAAACCTACAAAATATTCCTCTAATCTATTTAACTTTAGTGACTCCAACCATGCAATTCCTGTAATTTAAAAAGGTACATAATTATAATTTCCGTTAGACCTTAAAGTTCAGGCCACGTCTCGAAAACAACGCTCTAAATATAATGAAATACAGATACCATTAACTACATCAAGAATCATATAAGACTAAGGACCTATCAATTCAACTAATTATTCTGTATCTTAATACAAATTTCCCGAAGTACCAATTACCTAAATAGAATCAGTAATAAAGTTGGTATAAGGTTATTCAAAAATGCCTTAGTCTCAGTCTTCCAGCAACTAAAAACAACCTTAAATTTGATAAATATATACAAACCATACCTCATCACTTCAAAGGTTTCTCAATAAGTCGAGAAGTTGCTATGATGAGCCGAGTAGACCAAGGATGACTTCAAAGGATGTCCTACCTCTAAATCTAGTTAACTAGACAAAATAACCCGTAGCCTAAATTCAATCCCACCCCTACCATGCCTTAAATCAATTGGGCTCGCAAATGTTTCCCAATTTGTAAAGTTGGGAGAAACTGACGAAACCAACGAAATCGTTCCATCTTCCCTCAAGGCAATTTACGATAATTCCGTCCTCTACAATATAATATTGCAAATACATCGAGATGCCAAGACCGAAGTTAATCCTTACCAAAAGATTTGCCTAAATTAATGGGAGAAGCGTTTAGAGTTTCCCGAAAATGTTTTCTCGGCGATGGGATGTAGATTACTTAAGGAATTAAAGAGCAAATTATTAAATTACTCAAAGCAATAATTTAAAAAGGATTATGGAAGTTATTCAATATAAATCCCATGTCATGATGAAGCAGTGGGCTTCCAAACGCTAAGACGTGTTGTCTTTGCCTACCAAAGCAGGTGGATATAACACGGCACCTCCACGTGAATGCCATCCTGGAGTGGGACCATCACATTTAGATGTATTCCAAGTGAGATTAAGTCGTAATATAACTTCCACTTCCAGTGTGTGAGGGGGCTATAAAGTTACCTCAGCATGCAACAGCCTCCCTCAACTATATCCTGGTCCCTCAAGCCAGTCTCAGAGAAGACGCGGCGGTACTTATTTGTGGAAAGGTTGGTGGAGCCTAAGACACAGGCTGTAGAGGTCAAAGGCTTTTCCCCTTAATCTCTCAAGCGGTTGGAGAGAGCAGAGATGTCAGCTGCTCCGGACTTCCATTAACAAAAACAATTTACTCAAAAAGGAGTGAATTTAATCGTCCAGAGACTCGGTCATAAAAGATGAAGAGTAATTATTTGGATAAAACATAGGCGGTCGAATTTACATTTGGGAAAGTATTTCCTCTAAAAAAATGCACAAGAGAGAATGGACAGGGCACTGAATAACAATGCACAGTTTCTTGCAAACAATTGACTAAATGTAACAGATTACCTCTAGGTATTGAACTTCTGCTTCAGTTCGATTTTCATCCCTTACAATAGAGGAATTTACCACTAGAGGCACCGATGGGCTCACCAATTTCAGTTGCCATCGTGCAGCTGGTGAATGGAGCAGTTCTCCCTTTTCACGATTCAGGACCCACCCAGGTGGGTATGATACGTAGACGACGCGTGCTTGTTGACCCAAGAGAGTAAACTAATATAATTTGAAACCAGCACATCAAGAACATCTTCCTAGAAAAACATTTGACGAGGAAGACGAAGATAATGACGTCTCATTCATCGAGTTCCTGGTTTTAAGAGGGGCCAACTGATCTATACTAACCAGTTTACAGAAAATGACAAATAACGATCGTGTCTTGGAGTTCAATTCCTTACACCCACATAATCACAAGAAAATCACGGTGCAAAACCTCTTCAGAAGAGGCACCACAAACTATAGCAACAATGAACATACACAGAGGAAGAAAAGCATTTAAATTCAGTATTTAAAGCGAATAATTTCTCCTCAAACTTCCTGCCGCAAAGCAACGAGACCAAGACAACGGAACGAAAGACAGCAATTGTCGAGGTTTAGTGAGTGGGTAATCCCAGTCCCACTTCCTGGACATATATTTTATTACCGCACCGAGGTGAAGCGGAGGTGAAGCGTATCCAATACACCTATCGTAGCCACTTTCGGCGAATAAGAATAACCCCGGTGAGTATCTTTTGATCAAAACTAAGATGATGATCTCCTGAGTGTGTCCCCAGTCAGTAAAAGCCAATCATGGATGGATCGGTGTAATATTGAGATTTAAGCCGAGTGGATTGCTTAATAATTGCCAAAGGATCGTCCAAAATAGTTAAACACACAGATACAAAAATAATCTTTAGTGTACAGGAATTTGAAATAAGCAACAGCGTATATAAATATAATTAATCTTGCACTGAATAAGTAAGTCTACAAAAATGTCGTGGGGATTACTTGAAAAATTACTCACTAGGATACTAGCGTCTTAATGGTACCCGACAGAACGAATGGAATATTGTTATTGAGTTAAACACTGAATTAAGCACTTCTAATACTCGAGGTTATGGGCTCGGGATGGGAAGTCTAGTTCACAAACAAACTGGTGAAGTTAGGGGAGGGGATAATTCAATTAACGATACCTTTGAGTTCGTAAGTATTTTTGAAAGTGACGGTGAAGATCTTCTTCTGGTGACGAGGATCGCACCTAGTCCGACCGTCCGAGGTTACCGAATGAGAAGGTAATCCTAGACCGGTGATATACTAATCCTATGCCGGATCACGAAAGTGAGCCAGACTGTGGCTCAAATCGGACTTCTTCTTCCTCGAAGTGATTGTCCGATTATTCGGCTCCTGGAGTGGGTAGCCAAAACCGATTACCTAGCTACATCTAGGGTAATCCGCAGAGGAAGGTCATGTGTAACCTCCGACTCTGAAGGAGGCTGGGGAGGTCTGCGAGAAGTTTAGCACCTACAAGTACCGTGACGGCAACACACCAATTCCCCGAGAAGTTCCTTTCTTGCAACGGGCGAACTGTTTCTTATGTGGAATGAACTCCACCTCACAACGTAGGTCCAAGGTCTTCTTCCTGAATCCAGGGAGAAGTTTTCCTTTTATCTCCCTTGCGAGCGGAAATCGAGAGAGAGCACCGAATTCTCATAAAATCCGTATCGCCACGCGAAAGACCTTTTTCATCTGTAGGCAGACAGTATAAGTCTTTCACACCTTCGAGCCACGTCGGAGTTTACGATGGCGCGAAAAGGGGCGATAGGGAATTCGAGGCTGGTGCATTTGGAAATATGGGAAGGACACGTAGCTTGTGTCGCAGTATTTCTGCGTACACTTATGTACGCGGTATTTAGACTTCTACAGCAATAATAGAGCTACGCTGCTATATGTAACCACAACCTCAGAAATCTTTGGCCGCCCCCTACGATGCCACAGAATGGAGGCGTTCCTAGAAACCTAGAAACACCATACGTGACACATTGACACTGGATAACGTCAGGTGAAACCGACGGATCAGTCAACATAGTATGTAGATTGAAGTGATTGCTGGCCCAACCACGTGGAACATAAGAGGAAGCAGCTTAAAACTAGGATATTGGAACATCAATTAGCCGTCAGGAGAGACCTACTTTTCAACAATTACACTTCAATGTACTTCTCTTGGCCAAAAAATGAAGTGGCAAGACGTCAAATTTGTCAGAAGACAAACCAACTTACGAGAAGGTGTTTTTATAAGCGTTTCTCGGACAACGACTCTATTAACAGACTCATGAGATTTAAAATTTTGAAAACACTTTTAAAATAATATTATTAGCATTACTATTTTTCTATATATTGTATAATTATTGTTATTTGTATTATTAACCCTTTAGTGATTGATCTTAGTTCCCATCGTCATAATTGATTGAAATTTGACTTAGAAAGTCTTGTTTTGGCCACTATTAATATGAGACTGTCGATACCATCCCCAAAATTATTTACAGTAGGTTTTGAACATTTTCCCCAAAAAGGGAACGTTGGACACTTCAGGCATACTTTTTAGGGGGAAAAAGTTTAAAAAAAAAGATAATTTTTTTTTATATATATTTAATTCTATTATAAAACTATTTTCACATTTTTATAATGTATATGCGGCTATCATATGTATATATGTGACATATATTGTATATTATAGTTTATATATATATTTCATATGATCTCTACTAATAAAAAGGGACCTTTTTGAGTTAGTTTTCCGGACGAAATAGATATAATGAAATTATAAAATTAATATAGAGTAGATATATGTAACTAATAAACAAAAAGAATCCTTTTATTTTATATATATATATATATATATATATATATATATATATATATATATATATATATATTTGATGTATAATTTATGCTTATGAAACCATATACTGGATTTAAATATACATATGAATTCATAACCACTAATTAACGAAAACATTACTTTTCCTTTTATACTCAAGTTATAATGATGAATTTAGAGTTACAGGTCCTCCATAAAAATAAATGAGCTGTGCATATCAAATCCTATTTGATATTTATTTACTTCTTATGATAAATGTCACTGCATCCCATCTTATGCATTCTTTTAGTGCACTTTTGGCACTACAGCCTGGTGTTCTTTGAACATACTATACATCTACCTTGCAAAGCAGGTACCAGAATGTGATTGATTCCATCAAATCTTGAGCCTATTCATGTCAGAACATTTGGCCCACCGCACCGCTTTTGTTAGTTTTCCAATTTAAAGAGCGTTCTCACTATTTCTTGTCTGAATGGTAGGTGAGTCATATTGGTGGAACGGTTTACATGTTGGTAAAATCGGTATGCTGCTATCACAGACATATTCAGAATGTGTGAAGACAAATTACACCGCCATTTTCTAGATCGTAAGCGTGGTTGGTAAGAAGATAATAAACTATCAAAGACATCTACCCCACCCATTCCTTTATTGTACATGCTAATTAAATGGGGTTGCGTAACAGCTTTTTTCTTATTCTATTTCACTATTTTATCTACTTTTTGGATAGGAGTTATGCTGTAGTAGTTGCTTTCAACATTAACAACTGAACTATCATTTCATTTGACGCAAATAACTGATCCATCTGATTTGAAATCATAAAATCCTCTCTCTCTCTCTTTTTCATTTCCATGTTGCTCGGGAGGAGACAATGCCATGTCCTGTTTTCTCGAACTGTCCCTCAAGCACTGATTCCTTTCTGAGTTATTACTTAGGAGTTTGTAACTGGTAAAAAAATTATCAACAAAACTTACATGCTTTCAATAGTTTTGAACATTTTCCAACATTTGATCCACTACCTGATACCCTAAAGGTAATAATGCACTGCCTTCTTTTCCTCAATAAATAGAGAAATTGTATGGATAGCCATTAGAGCCAAATATCATTCACATTTTAAAGCCAAAGCGAACGCTCTTATTCTTCGGGAATTGTTTGGCACTATGTATTCCCCTGTAAATGTCACAGACACATCAATACTAAAAAATTCGGGAAATATTCCAAATTGTTCACAATTTGTGCGAAGCATCTCTAAAAGTGGCTGCACTTTGGCTACTTTTGACTCAGATAATTTGTTGTTATCAGCGATGTGGATATACCTTATATATCTTTTTTCATAACGAAAATAGAAGGAGAGGTGACGCCCCCTTGTCGCGGGAAGAGAGCTTGTGTGGATCTTAGACTTTTCGAGCTATTTCGGCGGGGGTACCTCTTCTGGGTACCCCTGGAAGGGCTTCCCTTGTCGATTTGGTCGGAAACGAGATTCCAGACTAAGTGCGTCATTTTTTTTTCTACTCTATCCCTCTCCTTTTTTACTTTTATCCCATCTCCCACTCATACAAAAAGAAAAAAGCCTACTCCTATCCTGTCACTTTTTCCCTTTCTTCCTCTATCTACATATAAGGACCTGGCAGCTACCTCATGCGTCAGAAGAGAGGCTTTGGAACCTCTATAAACAACGCCAATTGACGCTCACTGGTTGCGAGAGACTAGGACTAGAGGTGTCCTAGGCGTTGGGGCACTATGAATGGGATGAGGGTAGTGCCCCGTTAACTCCTTCCCTGGCGCGTAATTATTGACTGTTCCCATTGCCCGTTGACGGGTGCTTATGGTAGCATTGGTCCGAGGTGACGGCCCTTTGTTCCCATGTTGGTTGCCAGGCCAATAAAAAGCCTTGGGTCGAGTTCCTTGGTGTGGCGGGATATCCATTGAACACTACTCCGAGATCCTGGCCGTTGTGAAGGGAACTAGTAGGAGTTTAGTAAGGGGCATGCTTCGTTGTTGTTCACCTGGTGAGAAATCGATGGCCCCTTCGGGGACCGTCAGTGCTGCTTGGTTGGCAGCCACGGCACGCCGAGGTTTGACGACTTGGTCGGACGAACAGCGGCACATGGAGCGTGCCTTCTGAAAGATCCGAAACCTCTCCGATCGATAGGCGGGAGCGACTCACGCCGGGAGAACTCACCAACCCCCCTTTTTTATCATTGATTGGCCACGAGTTTTCAGAGAGAGAGAAAGCGCTCAAAATAACAGGCAAAAAAGGACCAGTTCGTCTAAAACACAACTGTGCAACATGCAAGTTAGAAAAGTGGTGCGTTGACTTTCTGGAGGGCTGCTACTCAAAATGCAGCCCTGAAAGTATCTGCACTACTTGCATACGGACGCTAGAGGTAGAGAAATTAAAAGACCTCTATAGAGCCTCAGAGGCGAGAGCTAAAATCCTTGAAAGAAAGTTGGAGAAACTTGAAGCCCTTAACGCAGCTCAGATTCGATGCCTAGAACAGGCGCCGCCCACTGACGTGTCGGAATCTCCTGATACCCAAGCGGACATTCCGGCAACATCTGAGGCTAAGCTAGCTGAGGCGAGAGAAAAAGAGAAAAAGAAGAAAGGAGAAACGAAGAAAAAAAAGAAAAAGAATAAAGTTGAAGCAAAAGTAGAACCAAAAATAGAAGAAAAACCGATAAACAAGAAGAAAAAGAAAGATAAGAATGTGGAGAGTAAAGATGAAAAGTGTGTCTGAAGGTCACCCTCATTGGTGACTCGCAAACACGGGATCTGCAGCCACTGCTAGCGGCCCGCCTTCGCACTAGCGTGAAGGTAAGCTGCCTGTCAGGACGGGGTAACCACAACATCAGAGTAGAGGCAGAGAAAGCTCAGATTTCTGAGAATTCAGTTGTTGCTCTGATGGTGAGCGGCAACGACCTCTACATCAGAGGAGGTAAGGTTGGCTTCAGTGGTAAGACCATCCAAACCGTGATGGGAGCCGTGGATGACATAGGGCTAAAAACCCGTAAACTTGTGGTGGTTGGGATGCTTCCGAGAAGAGGTCCATCCCGAACCGCTCACGAAAGAAACGTCACAGTGAACAGAAGGTTGGCGGATCTCTGCACGGCAGAAGGAGTTTTCTCCGTGGACCCCTATCGTACCTTTATCGGTAGAGACGACCTCTACCAAAGGGACCGGGTACATCTCTCCTTTAAAGGGAAGGCCTTTCTCGCCAACCTAATTTAAGATGTCGTGGAACGCACCCAAAAGAGCGTTCGAAACAGAGCTAGAGCGGACGTGCGCCAGCATGCCCGTGTCACTCCTGGAACGACCTCCTCGGAGGTCGTCAAAAAGGGTGTGACCACGAAAACAGAGAAGCCGGGAAACGGAAGAGCGTAGGGAGTCCTACACTAGGGGACTCCCTCAAAGTTCTTCTGTTCAATGCGAGGTCAATCAGGAATAAATTTCTTGAGCTCCGTGGCCTCGTAGTAACAGAGTAACCTGAGATGGCGGCCAAAACGGAGTCGTGAATAAAAACCTCAAGCCGAGATTTTGAAGGTGAATTTACGATTCCCGGTTACCAGCTCTTCCTGAAAGATAGGCCAGAGAGAGAGGGTGGCATTGTGATGTTGTATGTCAAAGATACTCTCAACTCGACAGATTGCAACAACGTATCCGACCATGAACTACTAGGTGTTGACGTAGAGATAGGTCCTGCGAAATACAGGACTCTGGTGCTTTATAGACCTCCTGCCCAACTCGTTGAAAAGGACAGAGATCTGTACCAGCTACTAGGAGAACTTGTCGAAGACAGAGTGTGTATCGTCATGGGTGATTTCAACACACAAGTTGACTAGGAAACCAGAGAACCCTATGGCGAGAACGCACTACTCCTGGAGTTCGCGAACAACGAGTTCCTGACTCAATGGGTGAGAGAGCCAACGAGAGGAAACAATATCCTCGACTTGGTTTTCACCTCTGAGGATGACATCGTTGAGGACCTCTCTGTTGGCGAAGAGCTGCGTGGCAGTGACCACCGACTAATTAGATTCTAGGTCAAAGTCTCGAAGGCAGGGCCTACAACTAGTAAATCGAGAACAGTCGATTTTCAAGGAGCAGACTTAGCGGGTCTTCGTGCTGGACTGACTGACGCGAGGCTAGAAGTGTGCGATGTTGTTGAAGACTCTTGGAACAGTTTCAAAACCACATTCATGAGTCTTCAATCGCGTTTCATCCCTCTGAAATGTCCCCGTCGGTCTTCTGTTCAACCAAAGTGGTTTAATCGAGAAATCGGCTAACTGCTTAGGAAGAAGAGAACTGTGTACCGGCAATCGAAGATCTCGGGTGACCTTGACGAATACCAGAGGCTAGCCAGGAGAGTGAAGTCCAGCATAAAGGCCGCTAAGCGGTCTGAGGAACTCCGAGGGGCGAGACTCTGTAAAGAGAATCCCAAGGAGTTTTTTGGATATGTGAACAGCCGTAAACCAATCCGTCGAACGATTGGCCCTTTGAGAAATGAGGAGGGGGCATTGAAGCACTTAGATGCAGAAAATGCTAACCTTCTCAACGACTACTTCTCTTCAGTGTTTACTGAAGAGTGTGGTCTTATCCCCCAGCCAATGATTCCTACTCGGGGGAAAAGCTGGAGGATATGGACTTCACCGAAGGGGAAATAAAAAAAAAGATCGCTGACCTAATGACGAATAAGTCACCTGGCCTGGATGGGTTTTTACCTAGAGTGTTAAAAGAAGTGCGCGATCAAGTGTCACGACACCTGAGCGCAATCTTCAACATGTCAATCCAGTCCGAATACGTTCCTAGAGACTGGCGTGAAGCGGAGGTGACTCTTATCTTCAAGAAAGGAGACCAAAGCCAACCGTCAAACTACCCACCTATCAGTCTGACTTCGATAGTCGGTAAACTCATGGAAAGCATGATGGTGGACAAAATGACGTCGTATTTAGAGTCAAACGTGCTACTGAGGAGTTCTCAGCACGGCTTCCAAAGGCAACGGTCATGCCTGACGCACCTTGTGGAATTCTTCCACTTCATGTTCAGTGAGCACGATCGGGACAAGGCGGTGGATGTGGTGTACTTAGACTTTCAAAAAGCCTTTGATAAGGTACCACACCGCCGCCTTATCCGGAAAGTGCGAGCGCTGGGTATAGACGGAAAAGTAAGCCGGCTGGATCGAGAACTGGCTAAGTGGCAGACGGCAATGGGTGGTGGTGAATGGACAGGCTTCTGAGTGGGTGCCCGTTACTAGCGGGGTGCCTCAAGGTTCTGTCCTGAGACCACTACTATTTATCATCTACGTCAACGACATGGACGGTGACATGGCTGCCAAGATTTCCAAATTTGCCGACGATACCAAGCTTGGTATGAACATTGCAAAGGATGGAAATACTGCCCGCCTGCAGGAAGATCTTGGGAAGATTGGGGAGTGGTGGGACACGTGGCAAATGCCTTTTAACGTGAGGAAATGCAAAGTAATGCATATCGGCCACAGAAACCCCCAATCTCAGTATATCCTTAAGGGCACTGCTCTTGAATCGAGTTACATTGAGAAGGACTTGGGTGAAACTATTACTAGCGACCTCAAGTTCTCGAAACAGTACTTCGAGGCAGAGAAGAAAGCCCAAAGGATGTTAGGCTACATAAAGCGCCAGTTTGGATACCGTAACAAGGAGATAGTACTTTGTCTGTACAACTCCTTCGTTCGGCCGCACCTGGAGTATGCCGTACAATTTTGAGTCCTTCGTTTCGAAAGGACATCGCAAGATTGGAACGCGTACAAGCTGGGGCAACCAAACTGATTCCCTCTATCCGACATAAAAGCTATGAGGATAGACTAAGGGAATTAGATTTGTTCTCGCTGGAAACCCGTAGACTGCGTGGTCAGCTCATCGAAGTTTTCAAAATACTTCGAGGGTTCGACAATGTTGACTACCGTGATGTTTTCACACTGAGTGAGAACAGAACGCGCAATCACGGCTTCAAACTTGAACTGAAGCGTTACAACCGCAATCTGTGTGGAAATTGTTTCACCTACAGTATCTGCGGTAAGTGGAACGCACTTCCAGTGGAAGTTGTCAACAGTGAATCTGTTGACCAGTTCAAGTCAAGACTAGACAAAGTCTTGAAAAGCGGCCGTTCGGGGACGCAAAACAATTGAGCAGCCATGTGCCTGTTCGATTGCTAGTCCAAAGGTACCCACTTTGAATGGACCGTAAGGTCTCCTAGGGTACTTACTTTCCTTGTTACTCCTTGTTACCTTTTTATTGTTTTAAATCTATCTCTGCTCAGTGTTTTGGAATATATTGGAGCTTCCATATCTTCACTAGTAGACCAATATGAATTTTCAGAAGGTAAAGAATGATAACCACTCAAAAGAACCAAACCTAGAAAATTCCTAAGTTCTACTTCACTTACGTTGAAAGCTGGAACATTCTTATCCCGTCTTGCATATAAATTTGTCTGTTCAGTAAAGAAACTTATCGTGTTATCGGAAAAATTAAAGAAAATATGGAAAACACATCTTTTCCGAGATAGTTTTTGCCAAACTTTTGAGGTGCAACTTTATCACTTCTTCTCCACCTAATTGCAGCAGCCTGCGACCTACCTTCCTCATCTGAATCTTCATCACTACTCGCATGAACTTCCAACTCTCCAACTATTTTTCCTGGAAAATTTTGCTGATTCAGATCATCCTCGTCATCTTCTTCATCGCTGCCAATTGCCTCATTGCCAGATTCAGGTGGAATAATCACAATATCAGCGTTACTCCTTTGCTCAGCATATTCTCTTGCATTCTCCAGAGATCGAAATCGCGGAGTCCCTCTCCTCATTCTGTAAAAAACAGAAACAGTATAAATATATGAGCCATAACACATGGGGTAAGCATTTTAGTGCTGCATTGACAGAAATTGAAGTTAGAGATAATTCTGTACTTTATCGAATATTGACATGTTGGGCACGGGATCGTCACTTTTAGATATGCACATAAACATATAGGTGTGTATACATATGTGCATACACACAAGGTTATAGACACGTTTCCAAACGCAAGCATGAATCGGAACAGGCATTAATTTACTGCATTAATATAATAGGAGTTTTTTTTTGTTTTGTTACACTTAGTTGGATATCTATATAATAAAAATCACAACTGCCTATAAACACAATGTAAGTGGAGTAAAAATAACTAAATGAAACCAGTTACTTACCCATAAAACGATGTAGAATCCATGGAGAGAGGACGCACTAAACGTGTTTACTCAATGTATTCTGAGTTTCAAATGACTAAGATCACATCAAACTTGTGGATTGCGCCAAGACACAGATTTGAACGTGATATAATCTGTGCCGCGCGATCGAAATATAGGGAAAAAATGGTTCCAGTAGTGTCCAACGTTCCCATTTTAGGAACATTATATTCACACCTATTTTTTCCTATACAAGATTACCCGCGGATCTTAGTATTTTTAATAATTATTTGTAAAATTATATTCTAAATTATAATATCAAATAATAGAAAGGTATTAAAAATTTTAATATTGCTTTTTTATTATATTTATAATATTAAGTGATAATTGTAATTTTTGTATATATCTGATAACCCATAATATGGTTACTAAAATTTTATTTTATACAAATATATAAAAAAATTTACAATAAAACATATTTTTATATTTTCGGATGTTCAATTACTGAATTAAGCGGAACATTGCTCTTAAAGGTCATTTAGAAGTTAGGTCCCAAAATGGGAACGTTCCCATTTCGAAGTCGTTTTCACTGTTAAATTTTCGCTAAAATTGTATTACTGTTGCTTTTTTGTATATGCTTGGAAACTGATTGCCGACCTGAACCAAGTGTCTTATGTGAATCCTAAACGACCTGTTAGCAGGATCATATTCACAATCAAAATCTCAACTTTGTTGTTTAGGGGACCGGTTTTAGTTGAAACTTGAAAGCAAGATCGAAGTTTGGTGTTTGCGCCTTCTCAATATATATTGTCTCCTGAGCTACAAGTGCTTTGTGATATATATATATATATATATATATATATATATATATATATATATATATATATATATATATATATAGAGAGAGAGAGAGAGAGAGAGAGAGAGAGAGAGGGAGAAAATTGCAATGGCGCAATAATAAATAGGCGGTTAAAATGGCAATGTTGTAGCTAACCAAGCTCTTTGTCAAGCTCTCAGAAGAAGCTCTTCTTACAGTTTCGAGAGGATATCGCGTAAGCCAACCTTTCTAACGCAAACACAACTTTGCGTAACAATTAGCTCTTTTAATTGTTATCGCTGCTTTCGAAGAGAATGGAAAAATGACTTGTCTACTTTAGCTCTGCTTTATAAATCGAGAATTATTTGCAATGACGCAATTATAATTATGCGATTAGGTTATATATATATATATAAATATATATATATATATATATATATATATATATATATATATATATATATATATATATATATATATATATATATATATATATTTATACGTGAATGAACAACGAAACAAGAATGAGACAGGAGTCTTTAAAGGCAAGAGAAAGGGTCATCGGAAGAACACACGGATCAAGGAGAGCAAAGGACGGCACAATGAAGGCAATCCATACTGAGAAGACAGAAATAACGGCAGGGGAAAAAGTTTAAATAATCCTAGCCGGGACTCGAAGCTGGGTCTGCTGATTGCCGGTCAAATGGTCTGTAGCGACGCACCAATTGTAAGATGAAGTCGGCTCAACGAGGAACATCACAAATTAACACCCTGTTGGACCTATGAAATCCTGAAAGCGTGCACACGTATTAATCACAAAAATAATATACCATATAATAGTAATGAACCAATGTAGAAGAGAGTGAAATACTTATAGTACAAGTGTAAATGTATTAAGAAAAACATGAGTGTAAAAAAAGCAAGCGAATAGTTTGGAGACTCCCCCACGAAAACACAAACACACACACGAGGGAACAACTGACAAACGAAAAGGCCTCGACGCCTGCTAATGAAGGCAGCTGGGTAAACTTAGGGTGGCATCTAATCTGATCGGTTCAAGTTGGCATGGACCTGTGAAGCCACAAAATCAACAGTCGTATCAATAATTATGGATGCCGGTTCGATAAAGCCACAATCAGGCGAATATAAATGGACGGGTTGACACGTTCTACATACTCACTAACTCACACACAGAGACTCAGGATTATTCATTCGACACCGTTCCTCGTCCACAACTCCATCCGACCTTAGCCTCCAGTCTAAAAAATTAAGTAGGCCTGAAAAAGTAGGCCTTGTCACCGGTTATGGATTGCTCCTCTCCCAAGGAGGTAGACTTTCTGACCGCTGAACCCTCGAATAATGGATAAGAATACCGGCGATTTCGCTATAAAAAAATAAAAAGTTCGCTACCTCAATCCTCGGCCCGGTCACACCTTCACCGCCTATAACTGGTCACCCCAAACTCCTATAACTGGTGACCACTTCAACTGGACAGTGAAGTTAATATAATAAGAAATATGGACGTATCAGCAACAAACAAGCATGACAAGGAGAAACGTAGATCGTGAATGCCATCAGCCTCAAGCCACCCATCTTTAATGAGGCATCAGTTGATGGTTGGTTTAAGATTGTAGAAGCCCAATTTCATATATCAAAAATAAATAAGCAGGAAACAAAATTCTTTCATGTCCTGGCTGCATTACCTCCCGAGACTATCGACCAACTTCCAGCTGCAGTCTTGTCTTCCCAAAATTACCAGCTCCTAAGGACCGAGGTAATCGGGCTTTTCGAAAGAACCAGACCGGAGCTCTTCGAGAAGCTTATTGCCTCCTCCACACTCACTGGTCGACCTTCAACCAACCTGAAGGAACTGCGCAGGACTGCTCTACAGGTGGGAGTTGGGAAAGAACTCGTGAGGCACAAATTTATCCAATCCTCTCCAGCTAACATTGCACCTATAATCGCTAACATAAAGGACCTAACCCTGGCCCAGCTAGGAAAGGCTTGCCAAAGAACTAATTTTATAGGGCACAGTGTCTTAATGTTAATAATAGCAGTGATACCTTTAAACATAGTGCCGCTTGTTTTCCTGATGTGTGTAATCCCAATTTAAATAATAGAGGTGATAATCATGTAAATAATGTGCAATGCACGGGAAGTGCGAAGTGCGCGATCAATGCCCATGAGTGCGTACCTTAATGGAAACTATTCCAATTTTGTATAGCATAATAATGAATACAGTGCGAATAATATACCAATAGTACTGCGATCTATTCGCAGAAACCAAAGACCTGTCGTATTTCGTTCCCATTTGTATTTTGGTTAAAGTGCGAAATTATGCAAGCTTTGTTGCAGGTGGCCAAAGAGACGAGAACACATTCAAATGCAACCGTCCTCCAGGCCATCTTCGCCAGCCCCATCGGAAAACTTGTAAGGCATGCCATTTCAAGCGCGACCGCTGGTATGTATTCTGTTTTCACCGTCGCTGCAAAAATAAATAAATTAAAGTGCGAATTTTTAGTTGATACGGGAGCGAATGTGTCGATAATCTCGCCTAAATTGGTGTGAACGGGTGAATTACGCGAATCTAGTGTGAAAATTATGACGACTAATGGTGGAAAAATACAAGTACACGGTGAGGTACACAGGGATATAGTTATTCCTAGTCCTCGATGGTGATTTAAGTGGTCATTTTTGGACGCGGATACCACATCGCCCTTATTAGGAATTGATTTTCTGGAACACTTTAATCTTTTGCTGGATTGTGCGCGCGGCATCCTTGAGGACAAACAAACTAAGTTCAAATCAGAAGTGAAACAATCAGGGAAGCCTGCGGTAACACTAATAATTAATGACCTCGAGCACCTACCCCCAGATTGCATGGCCGTATTAGAAAGGTATGAAACCTTGTACAGCCCCGCGCCCACTAATCCCTCCACACCATCGCCTAACTCCGTGACGCACAAAATTGAGACCGGCAGTGCACCACCGATATTCGCAAGACCAAGATCTCCTTCAATAGAGAAGCTGTGAGTTTCCAAAACAACCTTCGAAACACTATTGAAGGAGTGGCGTCATACGCCCGTCCAAATAAGCATGGGGTTCGCCGATTCACATGGTCCTGAAGAAATCATCGGGTGAGTACAGGGTGGTCGGTGATTTCCGCACGCTTAATGCGATCACAAAGCCCGACAGATGTCCATTGCCGAGAATACAAATTGTGGCAAACCACCTCGATGGTAAAATAATTTTTCCTCGGTTGGATCTGCTTCGTCCTTACCATCAAATCCTTATGAACCCAGTGGACATAAAGAAGACTGCGGTGGTAATGCCGTTTTGTTTGTAGGAATACATGAAGTTGCCCTTTGGTTTCGGGAATTCAAGCTACACATTCCAAAGACACATGGATAACCTGTTTCGAGGATTAGAGTTCGTTTATGTATATATAGACGACATCCTGATATTTTCGGACAATCTGACCGACCATTTAGATCAAGTTTTCAGAATCCTGGTCAAGAACAGTCTACGGATATCTCTGCAAAAATGCGAACTAGCGAAGGAGGAAAGTGATTTTCTAGGGCATCACATTTCCGCTGCGGGAATTTTCCCCCCGGCCAAGAAAATAAAAGAAATTGGGGACATGCCACTACCAAAAGATTATAAGGAACTACGGTGGTACTTGGGCATGTTGGGATACTATCGAAGGGTAATTTCAAATTTCGCCGCAATTGCAGCCCCGCTGACCTAGCTTGCGTGCCTGCAATCCAAGGCTCGTAAGCTCGAATGGAATGATGATGCACTAGAAGCATTCGTTAGTATTAAATCAGCTTTGCTAAACTTCGGCAAGCTCTGTCACCCGTTGCCCAATGACTCACTACATCAGCTGATGACGGACTGTCCCCTAAGCGTAGCAGGTGCTGCCCTTCACCAGATGGTAAATGGATCGCCACAACCAGTAGCATTCTTATCAAGCAAGCGACGCAAGACACAAGAGTACTCCACTTACGGCAGAGAGCTCCTAGCGGCATACCTTGCTGTGATCCACTTCAGGCACATAATTGAGGGTCCCATGTTACCCTATGCACAAACCAAAAACTGCTAGTATCGGCCTTTTCGTCACTATTATGTGCCAAAACGCACAGGCAGCAACGCCATTGAAAGGCAATTTTGGAATACATCAGCTATATCACTTACGTGCGTGGTTAAGACAATGTAGTTTCTGACTGTCTATCGAGGAACGTTGATTCAGTCCCAATTGACCCATTCTACCTCCGAGCATTGGCGGCAGCGCAAGATAATGTCGAAGTAACGCGAGAACATCGATCACAATTAAAATCTTTCCCTTTTCCCGGAGAAGCTCAACTATGGTGTGAAATAACATCAAGATACCCCCCACCGTTCGTCCTTACAGCATGCAGAAAGATTATTTTCAGTCAGTTGCACAATTTGTCACACCATGGGATTAAAGCATCCCTTCATCTAATTAAGTCTCGAATTTTTGGCTTAATATGGACAGGGACATTCGCTCTTTACCTAATGACTCGGGATTTTCGCCTTTAACAGCAGTCACAGGGACTAAATTACTGTTTCCGAAACCTCTGGTATCATCCTCGTCGTCAATAACCGATTCAAAATTCATTAAGTAATTAGCCACTGATATGGTACAAGTCGACTTCACACAGACGTCCGAGAGACACCTGCACTTAATGCCCAAGCCTATCGTGCCCAAAGCTCTTCGTGAGGCAACGCATTTGTTGGGCCGGATAGATCTTATTCACAAACTGCTGGAAGCACCATCTGCTGACCCTTTTCCAGTGGTAGAGCGTGACGACAAGGTCTACAAGTTGGAGTTTCGTGATGGCAAATGGGACATGGTCTCAGTGGACAGATTAAAACCGGCAAAGCTTCCTCCCTCGCATGATGGCAATGAATTGAGTAGTCAGCACCACCCGAAGACTCATGCAAAAAAGCGATCTCTTGCACTTCACATCATAATGAAGGAAGTGAGACGGAGGACAATGATGTAGGAGAAAATCGAAAAGAAACCTCTGCTGGTACCGAGGGAGCAGCCATAAGCTGTATTGGAAAACGGGTTACGTTTGCCAGAGATCCGTTATTCTTTTATTTTTAATTCTGGTACGTTCATTTCATTCTCCCGACCTATAGTAATAAAGGAGAAAGTGGCAGATTGTCCGCGCGCGAAATAATTTTGTACATAGCAGTTCGCTTGTGAACCTATTGTATATACCATGTATTGTAATCGTTACATATAGTATTATGAGAGGGACAAATTGAAGAGGTAGAGAGAACCCCAAATACTACAAATATATATATGGTTGTTGAAACAAAGTAAATGTGTAGCATTATAGAAGAAACAAACTGTGTACCTCGAGTTGATGTATATTAGTTCTTCATTTATAATATTCTGTGGCTCGAGGGGGGATTTAGTTGCGACGCCAAAATTGTAAGGTAAAGTAGGCTCAATGTGGAACCTCACAAATGAGCACGCTGTTGGACCTATTAAATCTTGAAATTGGGCACACTTATTAACTACTGAAATAACATGCCATGTAGTAGCAATAAACCAATGTAGAATAGAATGAAGTACTTATAGTACAAGTGTAAATGTATTAAGAAAAACATGAGTGTAAAAAAAGCAAGCGAATAGTTTGGAGGCTCCCCCACGAAAACACAAACACACACACGAGGGAACAACTGACAAACGAAAAGGCCTCGACGCCTGCTAATGAAGGCAGCTGGGTAAACTTACGGTAGCATCTAATCTGATCGGTTCAAGTTGGCGTGGACCTGTGAAGCCACAAAATCAACAGTCGTATCACTGGCTATGGATGCCTGTTCGATAAAGCCACGATTAGGCATTTAAATGCAATACACACATGACCACAATGAACATGTACACACCCTTTTCACTCCGCCCAGTGGCCTTAATAAAGCATACACGAACATGCCTACGGTATGAGAAGCATGTTCGTGTATGCTTTATTAAGGCCACTGGGCGGAGTGAAAAGGGTGTGTACATGTTCATTGTGGTCATGTGTGTATTGCATTTGATTGCCTAATCCAGATTACGAAAAATGAAGTCACGCCCCCATAATTGAGGTAATATAAATGGATGGGTTGAAACATTCTACATACTAACTCATACACAGAGACTCAGGATTATTCATTCGTCATAACTATCACTCTGATTTGCGTCACGAGTCAGTTCCTCGTCCTTATGTCCTGCCGTCCTAGCCCCAACTATCTGACCTTAGATAGCTCTACCGTCATGCTACCAAGCACAGTGACTTCAATCCACCCAAAAGAGTTACCCTATCAAACCCAATATCTTCCTAAGCTAGGACCTTCCAAGGGATTTTTATACCTTATCTTTTTACCCTACGAAGAAACCACTCATAAATAAAACGATTAAACGGCAAGGTTGGTCTTCGCTAGTGAGCATGAACTTTAAACACCTCAAATTTCTCCCATATGATTTTAAAAAATATATAGTTAGACTCTACGCCTACAATAGAGTGGTAAAGCAAGTCGAAAAGATAAAATTCCTTGCTATACACATTGACATTATAATAAACTTTCAGCAACAGGCAAACCAAAATGCCTTACCTCATCCAATATCTCAGGCAAAATTAACCACCCACTTTTGAATAAGACCCCTCGAACACTTTCAATTCTACTACGGAATCAGACGCAATTTGGGGTACCGAGTACCAGCATTATCAAATCTCTTTTCTCTTATTACAAAAAAGAATTATTCGAATACATTCTAATGAAGATTTCCACCCACACTCTTTATTTCAGAGGGTCGAAATGCCTTCGCTACTTGACTTTATTATATATAGGACTTGTAAATACTTGTACACAGTATTTTCCTACTTTGACTTGCCCTTAATCACCTCGTATTTTCCTGTCGCGAGAAAAGGATACCCGGGCCTGAGACGTGATCGTCTTGTAAACTTAAACTCAAACTATTTATTTACAATTACGAGGTTTTCTCTTACTAAGCAAAGTATCAACGTCTGTAATGGACTATCCTCTAACCTGCGATCAGTGAGGTCATTTAATAACCTTAAAAAAAAGCTTAAAAGTAATATATAGTTAATCTAGCGTAAGAGATATAACCACGTCGGTCTTCGAATCCCAAAACTTCTTTGCGGGCAGTCTCTCCTCCCCTAAACCTACTTTTAGTCTCTCTTCCCCAAACTCTCCGAACTCTCCGAATGTTTGCGTCTGCTTTAATCGTGGCCGCGAATGAGTAATGGCGTCTAGCAGAGGGTAACGTGACGAGTATTCGCGAGTCATAGGCAGAAAGCCTACCTTTGTCCACTAACCAATTTAAGTCCTGCCTCCTTAAGTTTTAGGGGGAATTCGCTTTTAGGGCTGATTTGCCGAAGGTGCCTCGGTAATCGTGAGAAAAGAAAAGTACTTCAAAAGGTAGACGGCTATAATAGGCTTTATTCTTATCGAGTGGCCTATCAAACTGGGAGTAAGCGGAAACGTTCGAATTCTGCGCGAGTGTATACGTGAGTCCTCCGTTTAAAAGGCTATGTAAGTAAATCTAAAGTGGCAGCAGGACTCAAGGGCGAGGGAAACGGATTCGCGCCGCTAACTAATAGCAACAGTTTTGACTTGACTAATTTTCCTCTCCTTAGTCTCTCTGTCTGTTTTCTAACTAACCAACTTAGGTTTTCTGTGTGTGTCTATATATATTATATATATATATATATATATATATATATATATATAATATATATATATATATATATATATATATATATATATATATATATATATAATTTGAAGGATAAACGAAAGGACGTATAAAGGGAAATTCATTTCATTTTCTTGATACAACGTTTCGGGTGAACTTTTCACCCATCTTCAGGTACTGAAAATACAATTCGTGGAAAACAATTTAAATTAAGAGTCAAACAGATAATCAAAATGACGAATTTATGGAAAGTATTTAATGTTTATTAAGGGGCGGATAGTGATAAATTTACAGGTAATTGATATTTTTGGATTATTATGTTGCGAGTTAAAAATTAACGATTGGGGAAACACAGGAAACACATCAGGATAAACCAACCTTAAACAATCAGCCGTTAGAGGATAACTGGGGAGGAAGGGCGAGGAGCGTAAGAAGAAAGAGAAGGTTAGAAGGTTGGTAATATTTTTGTTTAGAGTAAAAGTAGTGGGTGAGAAGAAGAATCGGAATTTAAGGAAGGAGAAAGGTATTTAATAGACATGGATTCAAGAATCCTTAAATACTTTCCATAAATTCGTCATTTGAATTATCTGTTTGACTCTTAATTTAAATTGTTTTCCACGAATTGTATTTTCAGTACCTGAAGATGGGTGAAAAGTTCACCCGAAACGTTGTATCAAGAAAATGAAATGAATTTCCCTTTTTACGTCTTTTCGTTCATCCTTCAAATTAAATTGAAGCTCCCTAGGAGAAGCCCTAACCAATATATATATATATATATATATATATATATATATATATATATATATATATATATATATATATATATATATATATAATATATATATATAATAATATATATATATATATATATATATATATATATATATATATATATATATATATATAAGCGACCAGTCTCCAAGGGACGTGACCCTTCTTCACTTGACCTGGATGCGGGGCGAAGTTAACGACCAGGAAAACTCGCTGGGTCCCTTTTGGGCCTATTCGTATCAGAGAGAGATCGCTTGCTTTCGCAGTCCCTTGGGAATTTTAACCGATCAAAGCATACATCGCCCTGTATTTGTAAAGCTTGTCTCAGTTTATCTAACACCAAGATCTTTTTGACTGGCAGCTATGACTTAGTGTGCGTATGAAGGGTGTGTCCTCGTGATATTCTAGCAATTCGCTTATCTCATACATATAAATATACAATTGTAATACATATATTATTTCTCTGATTTTCTTTGATTCCCCTTCTATTACATTGCATAATATTTCATTAATTCATGCGAGTACCCATTTTAAGGATTTCATAACTCCACCGAGCATCCATTTGTGGGGGTTCCTCGCTGGGCCTACCTATCCAAATAATCTCAGATATCTTTATAAACTTAAACCCATGTCTACAAACACTGATATGTCAATAAACTTGAACATGTAATGACCCTGAACTACTTTTTGGTCAACAGGGAGCTTCAGTAATAAGCGACTATTGCGTGCCTGGTGGTACTAGTGAAGAACAATCGCCCAAACATTGCCGATCAATCATTAAGTGGAAAAGGAGATCCCAAGCTAGAAAATACCCTTGGAAAGTTCCCTGGCAGGGTTCTCTTCCCCTTCAAGTAGGAGGAAGAGCGCAGCTTCCTCCACGCACGGAAGTTCATGGATGGTCGAACCAAGTTAGTGATACATCCTTCCAAGGATGTATCAAACTGTTAAGGATTAATGGGAAAGTAAGTAATATGTATTTTTATTATCTTTATTGGGTTGATTATTTACATCTCAAAAAATATAATATTCATGGTGAATTTATGTAAAAAAAATATTTCAGGAAAATAGAATACAAGGACTTTTGATTTTTCTAAGTATAATTAAGGTTGCGAGTCTCTGTAAATTTTTCAAATCATTTTTTTTGTTTAAATAAACAACTATACCTATATTTATGGTCCATGGTCGTTTCTTTACCAGTTGGTCGACTTTGGAGAAGCTTTTTTCGGTAATGGGCACCAGTTCGGAGGTTGTCCTCTCCACCAGGAACTCTGCTTACCAGAATGTTTTCCAAGGGGGACTTGTCTCAATGAAGGAGGGGATGTCTATTCGTGTTCCTGCCCCCCAGGGTACGAAGGACCGCGGTGTATGAATCGAACTGTCCCTCTTGTTCTCTATACAAATGCATTTAAAAGGATTTCGCTAAAATTGAAAAGAAACTCAGTGAAAACAAGTTTGCAGTTGAGATTCCGAACATTGGCCAGAGATGTGTTTATTTTGCAGCTTAGGTCAACCAACCATACCTCTCTAACACTAAAAGTAAGTACTGTGGTGTCGTATAGTCAGGAACTTCGAACTATTATTCTAAATAAGAGCGTCCTTTTGTCAGTACTGTGATGTTTTCAATTGAAATATCGTTATTCATCTTAAGATTAACTTCCCTTAACTTAAATTACCTCACTTCTGTTCACTCCATCCTAGTCTGTATTTGCCATACTCACATTAATGAGCTTACCACACCTCCCTATTCATAGGACTGCCTTTATTTGTGGTAAATAATAGTTACTTGCCTTATAATAAAGGCGCTCTCAAATTATAATTTCTCAGTTTAACCTCTTTATGTTTATCCTTCTAACAAGAAAAACTCAAAATTTAAAAGAGTTGTGAGTTAGTTCAAATCGACTACGGGTCATATTTATTATAATTATATTAATATACATTGCCAAATCTACACTAAATAATGTATGGTCATTTGATAATATTTATACATTCGCAGATGGAAGAAGGTCACTTGTGTCTAAAATACAATCGAAATAGGCAAGAGACTCTATTCTACAACTTTGAGAACTTACGAAGGAATCTTTCGCTTCTTCCTTATAAAAGCCATATTAGAAACGAACCTATTCAGCTTAAAATAAAAGAATCCAATAACCAAATGAATAACCCTACTTATCCGCAGTTGGCCCCACTCCCCAAAACAAAATCAACAAGAAATCAAGAGCAAAAAGTATGCCTTAGGCAAATAGAATGCTCCGATGGCCATTGGCACATGGTTCGTGGAGCAAAGATAGGAAACAATCTACATTTAGAGGTTGATGGCGGAGACGAAGGAGGACGAAACCTGACAGAATTCCTTCCACTCAAAGACACTCATGGGGAATCTTCAAATGATGACTTCGGCTTAGGTCAGACAGAAGTTCTATTAGGAAAAGATTTGCCAGATGACATTCCCTTTATGTACTCCTCGAAGAACAAATCAAAAGGTAAGTAATTTTCCTATCGATTAACCTGCTTGAATTATGATCCACTGTTCTTTGAAATCAATGTTTACTTTTCGCCTTGGGTATACAAGCGTTTGTTTGGTAACTTTTCTTTCTAATACATTTAGAATCAACATTGATACTAAATAATGCGAATATACAGTTTGGTCCCCCAAAAGAATGTACTTACCCTTTAACGCTGAAGCCGTCTGGGTCGCCCCAAAATGACAATAAAAACTGAATTCACTGTCATTCAAAGTGTGAGTACATTTAGGGGAGACATTTTTTTATCGACAGTCAAAGGGTGAGTACATTTTTGGTGGGGCCCCCTGTATCTGTACTATAAATCAAGAATGACGCTGAATGTCAAAACATCTTGGTTCAGATAGTTTTGAATTTTTTGTACGATTACAACACATATTATCTCAATGAGGGGTAACCAATTTAATGTGGAAATCAATCTACTGCCAGTATTTTTATTATACTTTGAAAATGTAAAAACTCATGATAGCAGAGTTGCAATGGAAGTAGAGTCAGTTACCGGTTACTATGGCAACGATTAACTACCATTTACTGCATCGGTCATGCCTGACAGATGCTCTTTATACACGCATAGCAAGTGGCTGTATCTAAAAGAAGAATGAAACAGAACTGTAGATTGTTAGTCTTGAAGATTCGCTTGCTTAGCTCGGATGAGAAGTGTTCCCCAGGCCTACCCGACTCAGTGGGAAGGTAAGAACCATCGCAATAGTAACTGTAAATGGTAAACTCATTTCACGAAGTCATAATTACAAAATTTTACAGTTTGTATCGATGACCTCCGCCTGAACGGCCGAAGTATATCGCTTGCTGATATCGAGCCGAGCGCAAAGTCTAGGCGGCAATCACAAGCCACGGACGAGGAACGAGAAAGCTGCGACTTTTTTGAGGGTTGTCCAGAATTTGGTTGTGGTTCTGCTATTGAATGTTCAAAAAAAGGCAGCCATTATTTTTGCGGGTGAATATTTTTGTCTTTTAATATTCAGAGCTTTTGGTTCTTTTATTTCCAGTATCTCCTCGGTTCGCACGATTCCCTCCCCCTGCTCCTTGGTTGAAGTTGAAACGGTCGCGGGGTCTTTAATGGAGGGGTTGCGGGGTCCCCAATAGAGGGGTTGCGGGGTCCCCAATAGAGAGGTTGCATGGTCCCCAATGGAGCGTTTGGTTATGCAAACACGCTTACAATTTATAATTATTGGGAAGGTCAGCCTTCAGAATTCTTCTTGGTTCCCTAAAGTCAAGGAGTTTGCCACTCGTGTGGATGAAGGGCTATTTTGAAGGTTGCTGTGAAGGCTGGCACTTTGCGTGGGGCGAACGAGAGAGTTTGTGAATTACAATCAGTGTGCCTTTAGTGCGTGCCAGATTAATAGGCCTGAATGGCGTGAGGTTGCCAGCTGTCTCCATCATGGGGTTGCCAGCGGTCGCTGGATGCGCCAGTGTGACCCCTCTTCCGTAGTCTTTTCAACACCAGCCCAATGATCTCTTTGGTTACCAACACTTCTGTTTCAGGTGCCCCCCTGAGCAAACCCCGACTGAAAACGGGTGTCAACCGTATGACCCGTGCCTTCCGGAGCCATGCTTACATGGTGGGTCGTGTTTAAAGGCAAGAAATGGGGACTCGCTTTGCCTTTGCCCTCAAACCTTCAGTGGCAATTTTTGCGAGTGGCAATCAAAACATGAAGACAGTTATGATTTTCCACTAGTGGCGTTAGTGTCGACAATCTGTGTAGTATTTTTAGGTAAGTGGTAAAATCAAAGCAATTTTTTTTGTTTTAGACTTCTGCTTCTGTAGATCCTAAATAGACACAAAAAGAATCCTACCGAAAGAAATTAGCAAAATTTCTTTTTTACCACAAAACTTCTGATGATATGGCAATAAACAACGTTTTAATTTCCATTTCTTTAATAGCTGCTATCGGCGGGTTCTTATGGTGGTACGGCTGCAGAAAACAGAAAAGAGACACTACCAACCCAAGAAACTCGCCTACTAATACTGAGTCACCACAAATCTCAAGAGAGTTTCCATTTCGCAGTTTCTTCGTCGATAAACGGATAAAAAAGGAGATACAGATACAAGTAATTAACGTACCTGAAGAGAAACAAAGAAGAGAAATAGAACTCAAATCAATTCCATCTAATTTTCTTTCTATAAAAATCGAAGGTAAATTCAGCTACTTCTCAGTCCTAAGTAACAAAGCGAAAACATAAATTCCCTTCTCGACTATACTTGCTTACCCATAATGACTCCAGCATGTCCCCCTAATAGAGAGTTTGGAGTCCAGTTCCATTGAAAAATCCATTAAATAAACCGAAATTATAAAAAAATAAATCGGAAAATAAGTAGAAAACTTAATTAAGTATCTTCCGCGAAAACCGCAAGTGTTGTTATTTATATCAGTATATTTATGATCATATTAACATATAGATAACACTGTGTAACAAAATTTCACTTTTGTCTTGTCTTAGGTTAAAAGTGTTATTTGTTCAATTTTGTGTGACTCTATTAAATAAAAATAGTCAATTTTAATCCCAAAACTTTGTTTTTGTGGCCTGGACTTTGAATTTGTAAATTGTATTTTCTTCCCTTTTGCTCATCGTGTCTTATAATATCCCTTGTTAGGCTATCTCCATTTCTTTTAATCTGTTACCCTTTCCGTTTTCTCAATTCGACCTTACTACCTGCTTCTTGTAATTCTTAATGTGAATCTTTACCTTCCGTCTTCCTCATTGGTGATTTCTTGTTTTTGAGGTGGTCTTTCATATTTTCCTTTCGTATATATACCTCTAATATAATATTATTTCTTGTAGTTATCCTTGATAAGGAACTTAATAAAGTTCGAAAGTACTTGGAAACACCATTTCATTTTTCCTGCGGGACATTGAATTCATTTGCTACCCTAACGTGATACTTTGTAAGTTTTTCATTTTATATATATATATATATATATATATATATATATATATATATATATATATATATATATATATATATATATATATATATATATATATATATATATATACAAAAAAAACAATTCTCTTATTCAAAACCAATTAGCTACTACCAACCAAATAATATATACAAAAAAGCAAAAAAAAAACAAAGAGAGGCCTTTATTTCACGTGGAACCACGCTTTTAGGTTTTAGGGTTTCCCGGGGAAAAGTCTTGCCGGCAGTCACTCCTTGTGGCCAAAATTGTTGCGTGTGTTTAAAGGCCTGGCGCTTCCGAGCTCAGTACAATAATAAAGCGATCCGATCGCGGTCCTAAGGCTATTAAAGCCCTCCCGTCCAAACGAATTATGAATTATGGACGTATAATAAATTAAATTCAATTATTCTAAAATTTTGCAATATTCGCCACTCTTTACAAATTGAAGGAATATTTTCGCAAAATTTAACAGAGTAACAGAGTGGCTTCTGGAAAGAGAGGAAAAAAGAATATTTAAATACAACATAAAATCCAGAATATATATTTATATATAAAAAAATCTCCTCATTCACACACACATTCTTACAGAGGGAGGGAGAGGTCCGCTAGAAATGGGGTGGGAGAATGGCCCTACAAACATTCTCACATTCGTTCCACCACATCACAAAGTCCAATGCCGAGCTTTTAATTAACAGACTCAAGCAGTTGGATTTGTTAGATGACAATGTACAAATATCAGGTCAGAGAAAGCGTCACCAGTGTTTTTCAAGCTTTTTTAGACGTCAAGTTGAGCTTTGCTTTTGTCACAATGACTGGTCTGTTTGAGGCAATCGGAATCGCCTGTAACTCCAACAAGTGGCGCCTCTTCATTGACAGCTCGTCCAGGAGCCTCAAAGCAGTGCTCTTCATAACGAGAACATGTATCCATCTCTTCCCCATGCTCACTCGGTCCAGGTCAAAGATGAATACAGAAGTGTCAAGATCTTGCTAGATGCATTGAAATATGAAGAGTACGGTTGGTAGATTATCGGTGACTTCAAAATGGTGGCCTTCTAGATGGGTCTCCAAGGCGGATTTACCAAGTTTCCTTGTTATCTTTGCTTTTGTGACAACATGGACACCGTGGAACACTGCCATCAGCGGGATTGGCCAGAACGGACCGAGTTTAGTGTGGAGAGAGACAAGGTCAAATGGGAGCCTTTGTTGGACGCTCGAAAAGTACTGTTTCCTCCTCTGCACTTAAAATTGGGCCTTATGAAACAATTTGTCAGAGCTCTAGATAAGGAGTCTGCAGCTTTCAAGTATCTCCAAGATTTCTTCCCTAAGCTATCTGCAGCAAAGGTGGAAGCCGGGGTCTTCGTCGGTCCACAAATAAAAAAGATAATGGAGTGCAAGGAGATTCCCGAGAAGCTGACTAGGACGGAAAAAGCAGCGTGGGACAGCTTTATCGCAGTGGATCTGGGCTTCCTAGGTAATCACAAAGCCAAAAACTACGAGGGGCGGTTAATAGGTTTTGCGAATCGGTAGGCCAAAACAGAGGAAGGAAGATTGCTGTTTGTGCTGGTGTTAGGACAAGTTATGACAAGTCAGGACCTGTAGCCGCACGCTCCTGCTTCATCTATTTAAGAAGCAGTAGCTGATCGCAGATCGTCAGTCACAAATATTTCAGCAATGGAGAAGGTCGAGCACCGCGCAGTGATCAAACTTTTGACCAAGGAAGGCAAGAATGCAAAAGAGATCTATGAAGGCATGGTTGCAGTGTACACCAACACCGCTCCTTCCTATGCAACCATTGCTCGCTGGACTAGGGAGTTCCGCCATGGTCGTGAGTCCCTTGAAGATGACCCCCGTCCAGGACGCCCGTCAGACGAGACCAACGAGGACAATGTGGCCCGTGTGGAGAGGATGATCCTCGAAAATCGACGAGTGAAGGTCGAATAAATCTAGCGAGAACTTGGAATATCACATGGAAGTGTTATCAACATCATCCACGACAATTTGGCAATGACCAAGGTCTCTGCCTGTTGGGTCCCTAGAAACCTCACGCCCCATGATCGACTTCAACGTCGTCGAAGTTCGGAGAAGCTGCTGCTCCTGTAAAACGAAGACCAGGCGGGATTCGAGTCACGCATAGTGACAGGTGATGAAACTTGGGTCTATCACTGGGATCCCAAAGCCAAGCTCTAAAGCATGGCTTGGGAACACAGGGACTCTCCGACCCCCATCAAGTTTCGGACCCAACCCTCAGCCGGGAAGATCATGGCTACCATCTTCTGGGATTCTGAGGGAGTGTTGATGGTGGACTTTGCGCCTCGTGGAAGGACCATCACAGGCCAATATTACGCCAAGGAACTGGCTGGGTTGAAGAAGCGCATCCGTCAGAAGCGGTGCGGCAAGTTGACACGCGGTGTCCAGCTCCTCCTCGACAATGCCCCTGTCCACAAGGCCAGAGTTGCACAAGCTGCCCTGCGCGAGTGCGGATTCGAGGAGCTCAACCATCCCCCCTACAGTCCAGATCTGGCCCCTAGCGACTACTTTTTATTCCGCCAGCTCAAGGCTGCACTACGTGGACGCCGGTTTGGGGACGATGAAGATGTCCAGCTCGCCGTCCAGGAGTGGATTAGACAGCAGTCAGAAGATTTCTGGTTGTCGGGAATTCAAAGCTTCAGGGACAAGTGGCGCAAGTGCATTGAAGTCGAGGGTAGTTATGTTGAAAAATAATAAAACACTTTTCCTCATATCTCGTTTTCTTATATCCGAATTGCAAAACTTATTGACCGCCCCTCGTATGTAGAGCTTGTTGAGAACTTGGTGAGAAACTACGACAAGATGGGTTGCAGGATGTCCCTCAAAGTCCATATTCTTGACGCTCACTTTGAAAAAGTTAAAGAGAACATTGCGTACTCCGAGGAGTATGACAAGCGCTTTCATCAGGATCTACTGGACTTTGAACGCCGCTAGCAAGGATCGTATAATGAAAATCTGATGGGAGACTATATTTGGGGGTTGATTCGTTAAAGTAATTTACAGTATAAGCGTGAATCACGGAAAACTACTCATTTCTAATATTTTAATTGTCTCACTTATGTAATTCTAGAATAAATAAATGTTATTTTTGTATCATGTCGTTTTGTTTCTACTTTATGCAAATTAAAGTTCAAATTCACCACCTCCTTCCAGAGGGAAAGGTAAATTTCATATAACTATCATTATCTCGGACACAAAAGCAAAGTTTGAAATAAATAAGTGTTTTTCATGTATTCTAGACACAAGCAAATAGAAAATAACAGTTGCCACCCAAAGGCAACAATCGTGTTACACAGTGTAATTGTTCTCCTGTATGATAATAATCGCCCTTTTCAAGCATCTAAGAAAATTGGAATGACTTAGGCCTATTTTTATGCTTCAGATTTTCTGAGAGCGAAGGAACTCCATACTCTCCCAAAGGATGACTTGAGAGCATATGCTTATGAAGGAGACGGATCTTCTTCTGTGTCTCTGGGATCAGTTTCGACGGGTAAGAGCAGTCATTTTCACACTCTCATATCCATTAGCACCCCTCCCCCTCAAAAGAAATACAAAGAATAAGTGTAATTCATGGGAAGAAAGTTTCGTCATTTAAATTCACATCACGGATTCAAATCTAGAAAGACCTCTAAAACTGTGACTAGGGCGAAAATTTTCAACCGGAATATGTACCAGGAATACAAAGTAATCGTGAAAACATTTTAACTAAAATTATATCCGTCGTCGAAGATTGTGGAGATTCGAATCTATCCCTGAAGTTCCTTGCTTCGGCTGCCAAGACTTTAACCACTAGGCTACACCCTATCATTATAATATTCTTCCCTTTATTTAATCTTCTTTTCTTTCTTAAGTTCATATGCGAGTGAACTACACTACTCGGCTCAAACACTACCTCGAATGATCCATTGTGAGAGATCTAGAGGATCCCAGGACCAAAAATAAGGCTGTATTCATAATCCTTTACTAACTACGTTTCAGGCGCCATGTCCATCTTCAGGTCTATGTAGAACTAAAAATTTATTTATGAATTAAACTTTCTGACAACAAACGTTTAAGTTTAAATACTATGGTAGCAAGATAAACGTACTATTAATGATAGTTACAAGTCTTATAAAACAGCATAGACACTAAATATAGAAGCCTAGAATAGATCTGTATAAGGGTACAAATATAGGGCATAAGTAAGTAGTTTACTGTCTTGAGCAGCAGGAGAAATGCATTTGAATAGGATGGGGCAAAGAGAAAAAAAGGAAAGTTTGTTTTGGGAGAAATGATACCAAAAGAAGGCGAACAGAAGTCGAATCATTGATGAGCCAAGATCTTGACATTTCTTTAGAAATAGAGACTAATGAAGATGGAGGGAACTTTTATTATTGCATTGCTACAAGATTTTAAATTCATAAATGGTTACTTCGGTTGTACATATCACGAGATTAGTCTATGATAGCTGAAGGCTATTTATAATTTAAGGGTTTGCTTCTCCTATTATAATGCCTAAATGAGAGCGCAATCTTATTACCTTATGGTACTCCTTATATAGGTGAATTAATCACAGAAAGGAAAATATATACAGGTAAACAACGCAGCTCCGGAGGTTTCTAATAAATGGGTTCTTTACATGAAAGATTGAATCTATTGACAAATGATTCGTGAAGATTATTTGGATGTGAATGTATGTAAAATAGTGATTTAGAAGTTTTAAGAGGTCTTTACGAAATAAGCGGTTGAGGGAGCCTAAATGTGATAATTTTACAAATATTAAGTCAATTTAGCAGTACTAAAAGGAAACTTTGTTTCGTAGGGTTAGTCTAGACACAAATTAATTAAGGTTGCATAAATGCTTATAGGAGACGAATTATTGACAATAATTACATAAACATTCAAATTCAGTGGTGTGCATTCAATGGAACCAAGGGAATCAATTCTTCCCCTATTTAAGAAGAAAAGAAAAAGAAATTACACCCCCAACAATTAATATGACAGCAGAATCAATTTTATTCTCACACTTATGCTTGCCTATACTTTTATAGTGTATAAGGTACCGTTCAGATTTAATCGAACTGGCGTTAGATCCTGATGAGCACGACTGCAATTGGAGAAATGCATCCTTTTCGTCGAGATTTCTACTCTTTTTCTTCTCTTAATTTCAATAATAGTTCTGCTTTTTGGTTCTTCGGAATGAATAGTTTAAAAGATATTTTACTTTTCTTCGCAATAATATACAGTCATTAGAGTTTTATCTAGATATTTCAACGCCGTGTTAGAATAAAGAAAAAATAAGCTATTTGTATACGGAAAAGGAAGCAAACTTAGCTTTTCAGTCAGCGGCTTCCATCTGGCAAACCGGCAGTGTTGTCAGAATCTAGTAAACAGCAATAAAATGTTTAAGACACAATGACGTAACTATTATTATGCTCTGAAGCTTAAAAAATGTCTAGGTTATATTTAAATACACGTTCTGAGAATGAAAGCAGCTACATAGCATAAACTCTTTATAGTTACGCTCTTTTGTCTTAACTATTTTGTTAACTATTCCTGGATTCTGGCAGCCCTAGCGGAGTCACGCCTCATATCTTTGAGATCAGTAGCTGCGAGGCAGTGGGATTGCATTGTTTACAAAATGAGTGTGGCATATTGTTTATTCATTTTTTTAAGTGATAACCCCCTTTTAAACAAAATGGATGCAAATGAAGTTGGGAAAAATGCGATTGCATTATTGAAAGTTATTAAAAAGGAAGTTAAGTGCGATGACTTAAAATGAAAGAGAAACTATTATTAAAGCAGGTAGGCCTACGCCAACACTAGACCTGTCATCCAAAAAAAAACTACTTAAAGAAAAAATTAAACAAAGGATTTCTACAAAGAAGTCATCGATTTATTTAATGAACAAGATAGAAGAATAAAATTGACCTTTAAAGAAAGTGAGTAGCTTACATTTTTATAGTTAATTCTAATGAACAACATATTAACTTCAATTAAAATATTTACTTTTGTAAAACTTGAATTGCTTCCTCATCTTCAAAAGTCACCGCACGCTACTGTTCAAATTCCTTATGTAACGCCGCATATATCGAAGATAAATGATTATCGCGCTGACCTAAGGTTTTGACTATTAATTTAAATTAGTTGATCACAAAAACTGAAGAAATTGGAGCTTTTACCTATAAAAGTAAGTTTCCTATATAAAAATGGGTTTAATTTGTTGTTAGGTTTATTAATTAAGATATTAAGGAAGAGGAAGGAATTTATATATTAAAATTTAACTGCATATTTAATGTTATGGTAAAGGGAGTTGATGCACAGAAGTCGTAGACATCGTGCCGATAGTATATGATATCAATGATTTTGTGGCAGTTATGAAAGATTGGTGGTTCCAAGCTCGTCCTAAATACCTCGGCCGCAATGGGCGAACCAAACTCGACGTCATCAATGTGTTGGTAAAGGCTCTCAGTGAACATAAAATAACTGTCTTTAAATATGAATTCAATTGATTGTCTGAGTATCAAAGGTTCATCACTCGAAAGTATCTAATGTATCATTGGCTTAATGAAATATAATTTGTCACTTCATTCTTAGCTATATTAGTGAATATAGATGTAATGTCAAAACTCACAAGTAGTGGCGGTTCAAATGGAAGTTGAGGTGTTTAGGTTTATTCAAAAGCTCTACTAGAAGATATTTGACTAATTTTCATGAGTAGTGATTTGGCTGCTAGAATATGGCGAAGAAGTACACTAACTTTGTGGACATTTGGAAGTCCGTAAATAAATCCTAGACTTGAGCCAGGTGGTTAGTGTTGTACTTGGTAGCACTACTTACGCTTGAAGACCTTGGTTGGCAAGTAGACGTTGGTTCTATTTTCTAACCGAATAGATAGTTTATTCAGTAGTTTGGTGACTCACAAATTTGATGGAATCGCTAAGGATGTTGAGCATTTTTTAAGTAAATCAGTTATTTTGAGCATAACCATCCTTTCTTTCTCTGTCGGGAAAAAAAAAATGACTAGATTTCCTTTGGGGTAAAAGGACTGTGAAATTCTAGGATCCTGCAACCTCAAGATTATGAAGCTAGGTTTGAGACGCTTTGTTTACTTAAGAGAGTTCAAATAATCACACAGTAACGTTATACGTTGCATTCGTCGTCTACGTAGATTTAGGAGAGGTTTTGTATCAGTTTTTCGAGTGATGGAAAGAACGAGGTCATTTTTATACCAGTATAGGAGGCAGAATTTTAAGCCTAGTAATAGAAGAAAGTCCTCTTTTGTTTAGTTTACGATCAAATAGATTGTTGACAACGATGTTTACGTTCGAGTAGAGCTGGGATCCTTTATTTTAGTAATGGTGTTTTATGTTGTGTTTTAATTATGTACAGAAAATACAGGGTCTTTTTTTTTACATGTCGTACCTTTGAAGTTTAATAAAATCAAGAATAATTATGTGATCACATAATTATTCTTGGTAATAGTTGTAAGTTCTTTTTTTCTAAAATGGCTAATTGATTCATTTATTATCTGAGAAGTTATGCCAGTTTTAATAAATCGGTCATTTTTTGCTAGAAACGGAAAGCGTAAAAAGTCCTGTTAAAAAAAGTAATTATTAGAATGGTCAATTCTTAGCAGAACTTTCGCGAAAATTCTTAGTCATTCGTAGACTATAAAAGGAGAAAATCTTTCTAGCAAAGATGTATTAAGAAATTACTCAAACTAAAAACATGGAAGCTCCTGGAACTGATTGGACGAAAAAGAAATTGTTGAAACATTCTTCAGATGCAACTGTTCACTGGTTTCAACACAACGACGGATACGACGTGAAGGAGTTCAAGACGTACCATCACAACGAGCGCTATGCAGACTAATTAAAAAAATGTCAAGACACCGGTAGTGTACAAGATGGACGAAAAGGGCGTGTTGGCAAAAAAGGTGTAGAACAACATAAAATTGAAGAGTTGCGTCAAAACTTCTAACGGTCGCCGCACAAATCATTGATAAGAAGATCAGAACAAGTGGGATTGTCAAAAAGTGCAACATACAATGTAATGAAGAAAAAACTGAAACTTAAGCCATACAACATTCAGGTTGTGCAAAAATTAGAAGACAACGATTTCGCGAAAAGAAAATCGCATGCCGAAGAATTTAGACCAATATTGGGGGAATTTGATGTACCACCCGCAACAATGTCTGACGAAGCGCACTTTCATCTGAGCGGATACAATAATAAGCAAAACAACAGAATATGGTTAGATCACGACCCAGAAGCTATACACCAGAAAGAACTGCATGAAAATGGAAATCCAGTCACTATGAATGGCGACAGATACCGACAGATGCTTGAAGAATATTTTTTGCCGAACTTCCGAAGTTTTCGAAATAGCCGACAACTGTTTTTTTCAGCAAGATGGTTCAACATCACATACATTGAATGAAACAATGCAGTTGTTAAGACGAAACTTTAGAGAAAAAATAATTTCTTGAAACAGTGAATTTAAGTGGCCTCCAAGATCTCCCGATCTAACACCTTTGGATTTTTTTTATGGGGATATTTAAAAATCGTGTTTGCCGTAATAATCTTAGGAGCATCCAACAACTAAAAAATAATATCACTGAATGAATTAATAACATCGATGAAGAACGTTTGTAAAAAGTGATGAGAGAAACTTCGTCGCGAGTAAATGAATGTTATGAGAAGAATGTTCAGCATTCAAAAAGAAGAATCTTCAAATGAATTAAGTTATTATTTTAATTATGCAAACTGATTATTAGTCTTAGTTTTTTGTTAATTTTAAGCAAATAAAATTAGTTAAAATAAAATTGGCTTTAGTAGTCGATAAATATCTGAAATTTCAGCGATTTTTTAAAAGAATCAATGCTTCACTGAAACTGGCTTTACTTCTACAAAAATAAATGAATCAATTAGCCATTTGAAGACCAACGTTTTACAACTATTACCAATAGCTACTAAAAGTTTCGTTATGATCACAAAATTATTCTTGATTTTATTAAACTTCAAATGTAGGACATGTATGTAAATAAAAAGACCATGTATAAGAAGGGAGAAATTGGATTGCGGTCTTAGCTTATTCGTTACCTGCAATGTAATTACAAGTTCAGCTCAATAACTTAAGTGCCGACCCCCCTAACTCTTTTCTACAAGGTGGAGGCCCCTAGGAAGTGGAGAACGCTCCCTGTGTTGGTTCAAAGGTTCCTAAAAGAAGAGATGTGTGTAGTGTATGCATGTATGAGGTTTATACTATCAAAGAATAGTGTTCGATGTTGTAATGGCTTCGTTGCATCTGGTGCATGTTGGTATGGTGGCAAGGCTTATCCTATGTTTGTATTGTTAGGATATATTGGAGTGGTCTGACCTGAGTTGAGAGAGGATTACTTGTGTTCAGTGAGATGCTAAAAAAAAACGCAGAGAGAAAAAACCAAGCGAAGAATGCTGGAAAGTACAAGTTGGACTAGGCTGCGCAGGGCGTCAGTATTTCAACTGTTTTATGAGTCTACCAATCCGTGGCCACATTCCCTCCTCGTCCAGAATCCGAGTTCTAGACCAATTTCTGCCGCAATAAAGTTTTATGGTTAAGATGGCTGTTACCATGGGTTTTTCAAAGATGTTTTCTCGTTGAGAAGAAGGGTCTTAGACCATTTGCAGCCACAATAAATTGTCACCAAGGGTATTTTAAAGATGCTTCATCGTTGAAAAGAGGGGTATTAGACCATTTGCAGCCGCAATCAAGTGTTGTAGCGAAGGGGCTGTTACTAAGGGTCTTTTAAAGACAGTGGCGGATCGTAGCTAAAATTTTTAGAGGTGCTGCATCAGAAATTTTTTAGTAGTTTTTTCAATATTGTGTAAAATGAAATAAATATATAAAAAGAAAACTTATAGATAAACTTGATAAAATCCTAAACAGAACAAATTCAAACATTATTTTACTTACTAATAGCCAAAATTGTTACAGTTAAAGCTTGATCCATTCATTTAAAAACTAAATCCATTCTTCTTGTTTTAATTTGCGCGAAAATATTAATTATTTTCTCCTTGATCTCTGACTGACTACTGAGGAATTTTTTCTCAATTGAAAACACTGCATTTAGTCTTTCAGAATTCATAGTGCTCCTTAGAAAAGGTTTTATTCTTTTCAGTGTTGAAAAGCAGCGTTCTGCCTCTCATTTAGTCATGGGAATTGTCAAGAGGAGTTTTATCAGTTTCGTAAGTTCACTAAGAACATCATCTAGATTATTTTTCAAGATAAATTTAAGCAGCTCAATTTATTAAATAATTAATCAATTAATTAATAAAGGAACCAAAAAAATATGAATTAAATTCTACACTTTATCACATTCAAGAATATAAACACGTTTTTAAGCACAACACGCGCAGATTAAAAAAGAAACACTACCTTCCACCAGCGCACCAGGGTCGGCATTGCGTGATTCACAGTCTCTCTCTCCTTAGCGTGCGGCTTCCTATATCGAACATGTGAGCATGCGCACAACAGCCAAACACCGCGTCGCTGGAACTGTGAAGCGCACAGTTGTATACAAGGATTCTTTGTATTTTTTCATAAACTAGGGGATGGCTAATGGCATTAAGTTTAAGGATTATATAATGTACAAGTATAAAGAAAAAAATAAATAAAAAAATTAATCATTATATTGAATGTTATCGATAATATCGAATGAAAATGGGGGTTGCCTCAGTTCCGCAGTGCCTATACACGAACGGCCACTGTTCAAGGATGCTTCCTTGTTGAGAAGACGTGTCCTATACCAATTGCAGCCACAATAAGGTGATGTGGCGAAGATGGCTGTTACTAAATGTTTTTCAGAGATGGTTGCAATGGCTTTCTGCAAGGAAGACAATGAAGGACCCTGATTAATTGCATACTAACGAAGCATCTTAAATGGGAAACATCAGACATAGCATATTTTTAAAATATGTTAAGAAAAAAATGCGGGAACATGTAATGTAACTGGGCGAGGTGTATAGATTCAGAAGCCTCTAATTAAAAAATCCAAACAAGGAGATAAGACTGATAATTAAGAATGATAGATTATTTCAGAACAATTTTCCAAACTTTTAAAATTGGTCAAATAGAAATTATCCACTGAAATTATAATAAATAAATGAAGGCATTTATAAACACGATGTTGACGGAGCACTATTTTCTACACTTGGTGGCTGTACCCTCATTTTTATCTATAAAAGACGTGAATGTATAGATGGTCTTCAAAACTATGGATATACGTTTGTGTAAGAGCAATCTGCTGTAGTGATGGTTACTGAGAGTTGTGAGTGTACAGTATTCGAGTAAATCAAGGCAAGAACAGTGTTTTCATTACTTGACCAATTTATCTTGCAAAAAATGCAGACAATAATATTCAACTGTTTAAAAAAGCTGAGAGAATAAAAAAGTCCTTCATCTGTCCCATATAACCTGGTTTCTTTTGCCAGAAGGAAAAAGTTTTGCGAATAGAAAATAAATAAACGTTGGGATTGTTTTATATTTGTTTTCACTCTAAGGAGTTGAGAGAACAGGTCTAAATTACGGTGGCGAACACATATTCAAAATCACGTTGCTGCCTTACCTTAGGTCATGAGAAATAAGCACTTTACATTTCATTGATGAAAATTTCAGTAAAGTCAGTAGAAATAGAGCAAGGATAAGTAAAGCTCTCATACAGTATTTTGAGGATATCGTTCTTTTTTGCATAAAAATATAGCTAAAACTAAGAAAAATGAATAAGGACATTTTACCTCAATTTGGATGGTTTGAAATGGCGTGTCGAGGACATAAAATTGTGTGTCCGTGATGTGTGTCCTTATGAACGCGTGTTTTCTGATTCGATACACACAAGCAAGCAAATTCTTTCATATCTTTCTGCAAAGTCGACCACACGCATGATATCAAATAAAAGGGCCCGTGGCCCTTACCCGGGAATCGTATCCGGGCCTATAGTAGTTTTTATGCAACTGGGGAATAGGTAATCATCTATAGTTCACTCCCAACACAGACGAAGATGATTTCAGGTGTACCATGTCAACCATACTTCACAGAAGAATTGCGAACCCTCCATGCCCCGACGCTCGAAGTTGAAAATTTGGTTTAATATGTGTATTGGGCTAGTTTTCTAGACTTCCGTGCCCTTCCCACCACGACTCTTCTAATTACTCTCTTGTTTAGAGAACTGATCTTATATATCTTCCAAACAATTTCGCTTCTATCTTCCCCACTTTCTTCATTATCCGCTGTTAAAACATGCGGGAGATTAGTGAGGGAGGGTTCGAAATATAAAAGTGAGCTTTCTGGTATTAACAAATCCCAAATGGTGAGGGGTACTAAATATGCGGTAGAAGGTTGTTAGGTTAAAGCCTTAAGAGCGAGCATTTCACGACGCAGCGAGAGCAGCGAGACGGATTTATTGCGCATCCCGGAGAGACAGATGGGGTAGAAGCGTCGTCGAGGATTTGAACCTTGTAAGGACAGAACATCTGCCTAATTGAAGGTGGGGAGATTTATCGAAACTCTTTACCTGAATACTACGGGCCTTATCCGGAGTGGTAATTTCTCCTATTATGAATCAGTCTGAATTTGTGTGACCGAAATTAAAATGTTTTTTTAGGATATGTTGGAAACTGGGGATTAAATGGAAAGGCTAAAATGACTGGTTTAAGGGAAGAGGCTAGACGCGAAATTTTAGTATAAAAGGGAAAGCATGGGTTCTATTTGAGAGTAGGCCGCCAACGATCTTTAAACCATTTATATTTTGTACGTCCTTTGTGGGTTCTAAAACGTGGAGCAAACGAGTGGCCTCTCTGCCATCGGAGCCGGATATTTCGAAGATTAGTGACGACGAGTCCTTACCCAAAAGCCGGAGGAAGGATTTAAGACTCGGTAAGTCTTTGTGTGTGGACTTTTCTGCCCTGGTTAGAATTGCTTAATTTATATACCGTAAAATTTGATCAGAGAAAAAGATTTTAAATGTTGGTTGTCGATACAAATTAGTTCTTAAAGAATTAATTGTACAACTTTTAAATTTACTGTAGGTTCTAAAAACAAATATTTTTAATATTTTAAACTTTTTCAACTTTCATTTAAAAAACAAGATCAGGTTTTTCTTTAAAAAATGTTATGAAGATGATATATTTTTTTTTAAATTAATTTAATAAGCAAATTTTATATAGTCTACGAGAATTTTCATAAACTCACTAAAAAGCCAACGTAGTATTAATAACCCAAAGTGATATTAATACTATTAATATACTATTAATGTTATTAATATACCTACGTTGGAATTTGCTTCTTACTGTTAAGAGTAAGATAAATTCCTAAGGGTCGAATGGTTCGCTAAAAAATCACTCAATCTGTAGGACTAAGCATCTCACTTCTGACACCATTTTATGGGTAACTAAAAGCATCCCCGACAAAAATGGTCTCAGAAGTGTTTGGTCGTTGGTTGACCAATTTTAAAGTTTAATCTCTTTGGTGTTTGGTCTAAACAAAGGTTAAGAAAGCTTGAAGGTAAAATGTCACCACTCGACATTCTAAGAAACATAGTTCAAACCCAACTAAATGGAATCAGGCGCAAATTTCACTCCTTACTCCGTGGAATGTTCAAACGTTCATCTTCCCGCTTAAATTGAAAGCGACGCGGAGTTGTGGCTCAGACAGTGTGAGGTCCTCTTTAATATCCGAATTAAATCGGACACAGTTAATTAACTGTATGCCTCGAACTCCCTGAACCCGACGATATGGACCACCGTGTGACGAGGGCAGGTCGCGCAACCGTGCACCCGAGGCGCTTGCATTTTCTGTTCGTTCATAAATTCCTTTCATCACTAAATTACGGATCGGGAGGCAATTGTATGGGCCATGTTCTTCTACTCCCAACTTAGCCCCTCAGCTGTCGCCATGCGGTTGCATTTCTAGTGGCTAGTTTTCATCACTGTTCATGTAGCCCGAAATCTATCACTATGTGTCGCCAAGCCATCTTTTTCCAATGCACAGCCCCTGAGGCAGCACGAAGATTTATTCACTGCCAACTACCGGCAGCTCTATATTGCCCCCCGAATAGGGACAGCCCCAAAGTTCCCATCTGGGACAATGATATAAAAGTGCCCACCTCCACGAGAGGAGTCGAGTTAAACCAGCCAAACTAAGAAGAGCACCTCTCCCTACCTTCTCTTTCTCACCATCTGTGATATAAGGCATAACACTGCCTTCTTCATGGTGGTACACTCCCGAACCCCGGAGAATTTAGCAAAGCTGAGGAGCCCACTTCTACCCAATTCGCCGTTTCCGCTCTCCAAAGGTCGAAGGTTAAACACCTCCCTTTAAGAGTCGAACTCAGCCAAGGGGACTCTAACAGTGACTTCCGCTCTGGAATTTCGGTGTCATCTCCGCGTTTCCTCCAAAGATCAAAAGTCCGGCCCATTCCTTGCCTGGTTTCGCGCGCTCTCCAACTGCAGTTCGCCTCGGGCTTATGAGTGAGACGCCTCAGCGAACCGCATAGCTTCCAACGGTTGATGCTCGCACACAGTACTTCTGAGTTTCACGTGCTCTCATGAGTCATATAACATTAATAACAATAATAACGCAGTAAATACTCATAATGAAATATTAGTAATACTTGATAACACAAGGATCGCAATCAAATCCTTATTCGACAACAATGGCGGTTTGTTTAGTTTTTACCTACTTGGAAAAATGTTGAAAAATGATTTCAAGAAACTTCTAGAATGTTCTCTTTGAGAACGACTTCCATGTTCTTTGATAGCAAAGGTAGACTACATAGGAATCAATTGATAAATTTCTTTTTAGGAATGTTATAAAGATTCCTTGAACACACGGTCCCTGGGGAGGCATGCTGCCCGGCAAAGAGGGCTCTTAAACCAGTGTCAGTTTTCAATTTATGCTCACTATTTATCTCGAGTTTCTCGAATTTTACTCATATTATATATAGATATATATATATATATATATATATATATATATATATATATATATATATATATATATATATATATATATAAATACGAGGGGCGGTCAATAAGATTTGCGAATCGATAGGGCAAAAAGGAGGAATGGGGATGGCTGTTTGTGGGGGTGTTAGGAAAAGTTATGACAAGTCAGGACCTGCAGCCGCATACTCCTGCCTCGTCTATTTAAGAAGCAGTAGCTGATCACAGATCGTCAGTCACAAATTTTTTAACAATGGAGAAGGTTGAGCACCGCGCGGTGATCAAATTTTGACCAAGGAAGGCAAGAATGCAAAAGAGATCTATGAACGCATGGTTACAGTGTACACCAACACCGCCCCTTCCTATGCAACCATTGCTCGCTGGAATAGGGAGTTCCGCCATGGTCGTGAGTCCTTTGAAGATGATCCCCGTGCAGGACGCCCGTCAGACGTGACCAACGAGGAGCATGTGGCCCGTGTGGAGAGTATGATCCTCGAAAATCGACAGGTGAAGGTTGAAGAAATCGAGCGAGAACTTGGAATATCACATGGAAGTGTTATCAACATCATCCACGACAATTTGGCCATGACCAAGGTCTCTGCCCGTTGGGTCCCTAGAAACTTCACGCCCCATGATCGACTTCAACGTCGTCAAAGTCCACAAGGCCAGAGTTGCACAAGCTGCCCTGCGTGAGTGCGGATTCGAGAAGCTCAACCATCCCCCCTACAGTTCAGATCTGGCCCCTAGCGACTACTTTTTATTCCGCCAACTCAAGGCTGCACTGCGTGGACGCCGGTTTGGGGACGATGAAGATGTCCAGCTCGCCGTCCAGAAGTGGATTGAACAGCAGTCGGGAGATTTCTGGTTGTCGGGAATTCGAAGCCTCATGGACAAGTGGCGCAAGTGCATTGAAGCCGAGGGTAGTTATATTAAAAAATATAACTATATATATATATATATATATATGAGGAATTAAACCACATTCTCCGAAGACAATTTAAAATTTAATTCAGAACAGTTTCGGTGTATCTCACACCCTTTTTCAACTGAATTAAATTGTCTTCGGAGAATGTGGTTTAATTCCTCATATATATATATATATATATATATATATATATATATATATATATATATATATATATATATATATATATATATATATATATATATATATATATATATATATATATATATATATATATATATATATATATATATATATATATATATATATATATATATATATCACTAACTTTATAATTTAAGAAGGGGATTTTTTGAGTATTCGAATAATAATTTCATCTTAGTTTGGTTATGACTTATGTTTTTTTTATCAAAGTTATTTCTAATAATTCTTTTATAATATCAAAAAACAAAATGGTGAAGTTCAGAAATAAAATATAAGTATCGATATTTTGTGAATTTTTTAAAACCCAAAGAATTACAAATGGTGAAGCTCAGAAAATTTATTTTTATATATCTTCTTCTATAGCTATATATTTTAGCAACCTGTTAATTTGAAAGGGGGGAAATTTAGTTTCTTTTGAAAATTATTATAATTCGCGAAGTTCAGAAATTTATAAAAAATTAAGCATGGCTGCTTTTTTTAGATTTTAAATTTTAATCTTAGTAGCGAAGCGCAAGCTTCCCCCCCCTCCCTGTAGGGGGGAATGGCGAAGCCATTGCCTTGGTATATATATAACAAAACAATGGATTTAAGACTAAACGCTTTTGATTTATGGAAGAACTGGATTCAGCGTGAATGTTAGAATACTCGTAGTTAATTATTGGTTAATAAATAAAAAATCAAAGTAATGCTAGTAAAATCATTTTTCAATGACATCAGCTTAATTAAACAAAAATGAATGATTTTCATGGAACAGAAGAGGAATTAGGCTGTATATTAAAGCAGGTGTAGTATTTTGTTATAAAGGGGCGTCGCCATCCTTTCTAAACAAGCATGACTAATAGTTGATATACATCAAAATGTTCGTTTGTATTTCGATATATGAAACCGATGTTCCATTAAACATCCGGGGACGTTTCGTTATTTGTGGAATAGGCCATGCAAATTCTTTTCATTAATTCAAAATATTTTTTCTACATATCGACTTTGCGTTAATGAGGTGTAGTGGCTGCGAAGCATCGATGAGATGCCAAATATTCGGCTGTTATTATGCCAAGTCTGTAGCAGAGATTTGTGGATTAGCAGTACAACCCTCGTTATCTCTCTCTCTCTCTCTCTCTCTCTCTCTCTCTCTCTCTCTCTCTCTCTTTCTTTCTCTCTCTCACACACACACACACATAGATACACACGCACTATTACACACTCAAACATTTAAGCCAACTCTTGCATTGTAAAGAAATGTCTTGGCTCGCCACATGTGGCCATATCCCCACCCGAATACTGACGGCTGATTATTCCCCTCATCTGTTCGTACATTTTGGTTTCTTGTTCGCTGTTTTCTACTTCGATATTCCTCGGCGTTACCAACTAGGTGTTTGGGGGAGGGTGATGGCTATTTAACATTTACCATTAATTATTCCCTTCGGCCTTAGGCACCAGGATGTTGTGTAATGCTAACCAGTACGCCTCGATTTCAACGGCCCTTTTGTCTTTTCAGCTCTGAAAGACGTGAGTAACGAGAGCCTTGAGCTTCTTCCCCTCACATCCACGATTCAGGAAGCCGTAGACCTTCTCAAGGACCTCCCTGATTCAACCATACGAACCCCACGCAATCATCAAAATTCGTCTACTGGAATTGGACATCGTTCGTCTGAAGGAGAGAGGTTAGATGGTACCATTGTACTACTGGATCCGGGGCAGACGACGTTGGTCAGGGACTCCACAAAAGAAGAGGTCACGTTGGAATCCGGTCTACTGGCGACCTAGGTGAGGTTGGAGGATGTATGGGGAGCCTACTTTGGATGAATAGACCAATGTTTTGGGTGAGAGGGACTGTGAATAACTGATATTCGATGTCTGGTATCGGAAATTTTGGGTTTTTTCTCTCTAGTTTATTTAAATGGTAATAAAGATAGTGTTTTAGAGTGGTTTTATTACATATCCTACCATTCTCTCTTTTTGCTTTTCCCTCTTTCTTCATACCTGTATAAAAATTACTATTATTAGCAATATTATTATTGGGAATTACAAAGTTAGAACAAAGAAGGCATCTTAACCCGGAATTTAGTAAGAAGAGATTTTATAAAGTGAATGGTGAAGGTAATGGGAAAATGTGTGGGAGATACAAAGCTCAATTTTTCAAAGAGGTGGATACTTAGTGGAGGTCTTTTTGTCCGGTGTCTTTTTTTGTCAAGCGTATTTTCGTCCATTTTGTCCAAATAGAAAAAAAATAAAATTACATCTATTTATAGTTATTAAAAAGAAGATACAATTATGAAATCTCTAAAGACATAAACAAAAAAATGAGATAATTTTTTAAATTGCGCTATTTATACTTATCAGATTTGCATTAAATAATTAAAATGAATAAAGATTAAAAGCCAGACATAAAAAATAACCCTATTTCTCTTTCGAGTCAAATTCAACCAAATTTACCAGACTGTCGAGGTATGCCTGTGTATACTAGCCCAGCGCACAAGGGCATAAACAAGCACGGGCAGACAGCTGACCTAAGGTCGCTTCAGATATGCTCTGGGGTAACTAATAGAGAGTGCGATTGACGGTTGACCGGGACTTAACTACTGGCTTGCCAAGTTGCAGTACAAAGGATATATAAAGAACAAGACCCAAAAATATAATTTTAATATACTCGTATATATATATATATATACATATATATATATATATATATATATATATATATATATATATATATATATATATAAGGGGCGAACAAATTACTTAATCAAGATAGTTAAATGAATTATGTTGATTTTTGATATGACGGAGAACAAAGTTAAAGTTAATTCGAACTATGGGGTACTAATTACAATTTAGCAGGCAGTCAAATCAATGGTGTATGTGGGTGAACATTAACTAGGTAATCTTTTGATGACAATCCAAGATCGTTAAGAAGATACTTCGGGGAGTCCTGACGAGGAGGACTCAAAGATGGAGTTTGATTACTTCGTAATGAAAATGAGATTTTCTCCGCTCCAGAGAGACGAAATCTCAACTCGAGACGATTCCGCAGATCAGCAGGGAGTCTCAGTCTCGAAAGAACGGTAATCTTGAAGGGGTGGTGAAGATGAGAGGGCCGCACAACTCTTCGAGAAGAAGGGGGCTCGATAGATTTTCTACAGAACAGGAGCCAAAACATAACGATGGTAGATCTGCTGTCGAGATCTTCGACGAGGTATGACTCGAACACGGGTTACAGGGCTTCATGGGAAACAGACAAGCATCTGAACGGAGGGAATGACGGGCTTTCAATCTCCTCGATAAATGGCGAGCTTCGGGTTAAATGGCCAGGTGGCTGGTCCGATAGATAGCCTCATAACCTGGCCTTCCCTAGTGTATTCTCGACGCCAGTATAAGCAAACACACTTCGTGATAACGAGTCGGTCATGATGGTAAAACTTGCCTCGTGATATGGGGTAGGGTTAATGTGGTTTCCCTCACGGGGGAATAGACAGGCCTGGGAAGCATAGGGTAGAGTTAGGATGGCGACGCACAGCGTTATCGCAGGAAAGGTGGGGAGACGAATGGCGCCGGAAAGCAAATACAGCTGCGTCGGGTTATTCGGCGCTGGGCTGATTCCATCTTGAACTTTCCAAACTTCTCACGCTAGACGCACGTGGTTTAGAAAGAAGTAGCTGAAAAAGAGTATTTCCGAGGGAGCTTCTTCTCGCGCTGGTGCTTCGAGGGCATCTCCTCACACAAACGTTAATTAATTTTCTTGTGCTTTGTTAATTTATATGCACCGTCACATCGAAGACTGCGTAATTTTTGCTTGAATGGAACTTTCTTCATGTTTTAAAGTTATTTATTATAAGGCGCCGATTATTAGGGTGAATTGCGCCCACATAAAAACTAAAGAAAAAATGGCTTCCTTCTAAAGCGTTAGTTTTCCATGTTAAATCATTAATCATTTGCTCATTGACATTCCATAATCCATGACAAATTTGGGATCGCTCTTCTTCGCCAGCCACTGCTTTTCGAAACAGACCGAACTTCTTTTTCTTTCATTTTAGCTACCAGAATTCTGTGATTTAAAGAAGCAATTTCTGTTGGGTGCTAGTGAGCGCCAGATACATATATGGGGGTTAGTAACCAATTTATGGGGATACCATAAGTTATATGAAGGTAAATTGATGAATCTGACTCCAAAGATGAATTCTTCACAGTGTTCTTATTTCATATCATTATGTATATGAATATATTGTGTACATATATTATTCACAAAAAGAGTTATTTTTATTCAAGAAAAGCGCTATATCTTTCATTTTAGATTATTTATATACGCGTACCCATCTCAAGCCTTTGCAGAATTCACATGACACTCATCTGTGAAGCTTCATACTGAATCAATTTCGCCTTGCAATGGACGCTACAAGGCTTGCGCGTGCGTACCAGAACACCGCACTTTTAGCTGTACTGAACTTAAGCATATTGAGTTAACCTTTAAATTAATGCATACATGGACTATTTAAACCAACAAGAGTTAACTTTATATTATCAATTAACCGACTTTTGTACATTGTTAAATTGCTCGGACTGATATCCTTCTCACACCACCGGATATATAAAAAAACACTGAATTTGGGCAGTTAAATTGATCATTACTGGAACACAACACTCTCTACGCTTGTTATTAATAAGTTTTTAAAAAAAATGTACCCGAACGTATGGCGTAAGTTGCGTCTGGCATTATCTCGATCCAGTGTTGATTGCAGTGGTCTGGCGTGTAGAAATGCGTCCTTCCACCATCCTTACTGCATCTCCTTCGAAAGGGTAGGCCAACAATGATGGAGTTCGCCAGGTCCTCTTCTTCTTGGGCTTAGGGTGGGGTTGGGGTCGGTGTCCTTGTTGGCGATTCCCGTATCCCTTCGTCCTGGTTGGCGTCGGTCCGCTGTAATGGGCGTCGCAAAATGCTCGACGGTCTCAAAAGGAAATGAGGCCAATACGTGGAAAAGTTTAGTCTCCTCTTCTCTAATTTCGGAGATGTAAAATTGGGCCTCCACAATTCTGAACAAACCTATGACTGCTGTTTGATTAGAGATGGGCGGCTTGATGCTGACAGCGCTCACGAAGTCCCGTTTACCTAGTCTTATCTGACGATGGCTTGTTTCATTCATTTCTTATATACCTTCACATGTCCGGTCAAAACGAAGGGTCACCAGTTATGGGTGTTTGTAACCAATTTATGGGAGTACCGAACTTATGTGAAGGTGAATTAATGAATCTGACTCAAAAAATGAATTTTTCACAGTGTTTCTAATTTTAGCTGGGCTCACCGAAGGCTTAGGGTAATCGTGGTAAAGAAGGACGTTGCAAAATATATACTTTATTTGAATTTTGGTCTATAACGGGGCAAGTGGCACGTCACGAAGTTACTTCGCGGGCGACTAGCAGTCTCTCTCTGTCTCTTTCTCTCTCTCTCTCTCTCTCTCTCTCTCTCTCTCTCTCTCTCTCTCTCTCTCTCTCTCTCTATATATATATATATATATATATATATATATATATATATATATATATATATATATATATATATATATATATATACTTATTTATTTATTACATTCTGGAACAAGCTCTGGTGAATTTAAAAGGGGTTATGTAAACGCTAATACGAGTATGACAATACTTAATAACAATTATAATGCTTAATTCTTAACACTTCTATTATTCTCATTGCTCGCCTATATGTATATATATATACACGGTTTCATTTCCAGGGGGGCGTAGCCTTGACTTGCCTGCGGGCCAAATATTGGTTGTCAGGGCTCATTAGTTCCACCCCTGGGGAGAGTTTTGAACGGCTGTGTATTACAATTTACTTACATCTCCCAAGTTTTATCTATATAACAGGATACGCTTGTCGCAGCTTAGTGATACAATTCCATTTAGTCACCAGGTGTATTTAAATAGGTTTTCCGTAGACTTCCGTCTTTCGAGAAATCTATTCTGAGACATGAAATATTTATTTACGCCTTGTCTTATTGACACCAGTGATTCTGACCTTTTCACGCGTTCGTACATTGTTTTTCTCGCGCTCACTTACAACGATCACTTACCTTCTATATATATATATATATATATATATATATATATATATATATATATATATATATATATATATATATATATATATATATATATATACATTAACAAATATATTGCATTCCTTATTTTTTATTTAAATTCATAGATGCAAATTAATCAATGCAGTCTCAATTCCTTATTCCAATTTTAGAAATTTATTTTATGTTAGTGGAGTATGCTAGGATTTAATAAGACCACCGCGCGTCCATTTTGTGGAGGTGTTTGTTGGTCCTATTGAATCCTGCAATTTGGTTCCAGTATCTTACCTATTACATAATCCGATCACTACACATACACTACTTTAGTATACACTTATCGATTACTGTATGAATACACACAGCATACGAATTTATTTTCTCACAACACTAATAATCCTTTTCCACTTTTGAAATTGGTATTGAAAATGATACACATAATTGCTTTCTTTCGCTAACTTCGACTTGGCTGTAGAAGATTCTATGAATTTTGCTGTATTTTTTTCTTGGGGATATTAGTCAATTGAACATACACCATGTAAACTTCCAGAACAATGCACTGACGAGAATGCAAATGCATATCTTCCAAGGAAAATAAATGGAGGTTGAGCAGATCTTGTAATCTAATCACCAAATTCTCACTGGACGACCGACACGACATCAGATGCTTGCCAAGACACGACATCAGATGCTTGCCAAGGTCATGTATGTAGATATATCATAAGACATCCTCATTAACAGCTCTAATGCTTTGTTAACCTTTTTCGTTTTAGTTTTAGTCAAATCAAATTCCAATTTTTGTAGAAAAGTGTATATCTATTTATGCTTTAGTTCTCATTAAAGAAATTTTCGAATTTTACGTCCATTTATTACTAACTTGGCTCAATTTACGGAAACGAAAAAAAATCTCTGTTACCATGACAACTGCTCAATTCGTATTTGGGTTTGCGAGTACTATATGCACAAGGGCAAACATGCATACATAGCTTGTGTACATAAGGAAGGACATGCATACATACATAGCTTATATACATAAGGATGGAAATTCATACATAGCTTATAAGTATTACTATACAAAGTTTCCCTAAATTCTGGTCACAGGCAAACTGCATATTTTCAATACAAAAATATGAAGTACATTTATGAAATGGAAATATTAATAACTACAGAAACAAAGACCAGCAAAGACCCTAAGGTCCGCTCAAGGCTAGTCCGCTTACAGAAGATGTTAGCTACTACTTTCTAACGTTACTGTATCATGCTTTTTTTTACATGCTTTTTATAGCTATTTCAACTCTACGGTACACACTTATCTACATGTGTACCTTTTATATATATTTGTTACATGATTTTTTTTTAATATTTCTATTCTACTGTACACAATTATCTACATGTATACCACTTGGCCTTTCTTTTCATGCCTGTTATAATTATTTCAATTCTACGGTACACAATTATCTACATGTGTACCCTTGACATGCAGATTCAGCTATCCCTCAAATACACGAACACGCTTCCTTCGAACCAGGAGGGGTTAGGGTGGGCGATAGGATAGTAGTCTCTTCTCCCACAGGCTTCGCCTGCTAGTGATGAAAATAATATACGCATAGGACCGACAGAAAAAGAAAAGGGGAATTCACATTCGCTCCATGCATGGAGGCGTCACTGGCATCCTTTTATTGTTCATTTCATTTTATTCCTAACTCCTTATTTCGTATGACCTTTTTTTATGCTCCTACAACGTTATATTTACACTATTGAAGTACTCATCAAGTCGGTTTATGAACATATTAACTGACGTGCTTTCCACTACACGGTTGATCACGTTTGCGTGATTTTAAACGTGAAGTAATTTTGAGCTATAGTAGAGTTAAATCGCTTTTTCACTAATTTTAAACCATTTTGGCGTGTGTTGGCCCTTTCGTCCATCTCGAACAATAGTCTGTAATCAATAAATAACATCTTCAATGTAATTTCCACCATTTGTGATACAAAGTTCGCTGTGCCTTGCGAGATGCACGCTATGAACACAATGCATAAACTCCAAATTTCTCTCACTTTGAGCACATTCATTTATGATGCGCTGTTCCCTCAGGTGTATCGTATCTTTACCTTTACCACAATACCCCAGGAAAAGAAGTCAAGGCGAGTAATAAGGTCTGTTGAACGAGGAGACCGATGGGCAGAAATATTTTGAGGGGGAGCAGCAAGAATATTTTTCGGAGCTGCAAAATATTTTCTTTGTTTTCTATGAAAGTATGATTTAAAGGGGATACTTATTCTTTCTGTACATTATTTTCATTCCAAATATATACTTAGATATTATAAGAAAAACGGAAAGTAAAATGCACAACAACAAATAGCTTAAATAAACTGAATTATTTTTAAAACTACATGATGTTTTTACATAAATTGACACTAAATCAGAATTAATAGTAACTTGAAAAATTTTAATTTAAAAGAAAGTAATTATGTATAAGATATTGTATAAATCAGTATTTAGTTTAGATTCAACGAGCTGATGTTTCTTTATGAATTATCAATATGGAAGAATGATTAGGTATTTTATCAGTAGTTATAATTCTTAATATGTCTACAAAGAGGTCGTCTGACATCACGCTGTGATATTTTGACTTGTACTTCATGATTGAAAAGGCTTGTAATAGGTAGGGTGGGCACAGGAGCCACATTTGACCATATCTGCCATGGAGTATACCTTCTTTAGTATATCTCCGGGAAAAAGTCAAGGGGGCAAGGTCTAATTAAGGGAAGACCATTGAGTACACCTTCTCTTTTACCATACCCCAGAAAGAGAAGTAAAGTGAAGGGGGCAAGGTCTGGTTAACGAAGAGACAATTGTGACATTTCTTGTGTCCATACTTTAGGAACACCCTTTATGGTCATTTTAGTATTTCATTGGACGAAAAAACGTTTGGACAAAAAGACAGAGCATGAAATTTGAGGAGCTCTGGACTTGGAAGACAACCAGCTCCCTTTAAAATGAAGTCAGATCCACCTACGATGTTTGGGGTAACTATAACAAAATTAATACCAAAATTAACCCTCGATCTGTCTCTCAGTCACCACAAGGGAAAGTTAGGCTCCAGTATCTACCCAAAGTGGTACTGCGGAATACCGAATGAGACTTGTCCAATTCTTTTGTTAAACTCTTCCCAAACTTTAAATTTATTCTGCCAAACACCAACACAATTTAAATCTTAGCATCTTCGAACATTCCCAACTTCCACCTTTTAAGGACTCATCTATGCAAATCGCCTTTCCTTCCCTTCCGAAAGGATGCGACTCGTGTTTCACACAAGAATTCAGAGTCCTATTTTAGGAGACGCTGTCGAGTGAAACCATTAGACATGAATGCTTAAAAGGGATGGTCGCTCGCTCTCTCCATAAGAGAGGAGGTGCAGGAGGACTTTGTTCTGTAGACTCGGGTCACTATCCTGGACTCGAAGACGTGCACTCACTGTCCCGTAGTGGAATTATCCAGACTCTCAATTCTTTCGTTATCTCGCATTATTGATCAAAGCGCGCAGTGAGAAAAGAGGGAGGGCGTGAAATGAATGAGTTGAAAGAAGACGGAAACAGAGATAAAGGTAGTATTAAATAAACCCCAAATATTCTGGCGGGAAAATCCTATTTCTAAAAACTTCACTACAGATTTAATCTTCATCTGCAATCAACATTAACAATTACGAAGGAAGATGGTTTTAACGATCCGATTCCAATATTTAGGACTGTAGTTCTATCGTTGGTGATTAAGGGTTCTCAACACGAATAAACTCGTGTTAATTTGTCTTAAGCAATGGTCACATCCGTGATATGTTATACTGAGTCCTCTTTTACATACTTCACTCGCATCTACATGGATGTATTGCAAGAAGTCAGGTTGAGTATGTGAGGTAGATGACATGACATGCTAGTTGGTAACATGCTGCTTCATCCCTGTCGAAGATTAAAGAGATGGTTCTTAATAATCCACCTCAAATGGGGTCAACTTCAAAATTGGATCCAATCCCATTTAAGTGAACTGAAAGGAAAGGTTTGGATATTTCTAGGTGGATCATTCGATAGATGGAGAAATGTATCGATTGATATATTGGTAGATAAATTTCACTCAAACGTATTTCTGTGCTATTTATCTACCTTCATTTTTGGTTGCCTTTTCGTGCCACGAAGGAAATTTTCTTTCAAAATATTTATTTTTGTCTCCTCTTTAAATTGCGTGTTTTTTTGTGCTTTAGCTTACCCTGGAATGTTTTCAAACTTAAGAATGTGCACTAGAGTACTAGATTTTTAGTAAACAAGGCTGCTAGTCTTTGGGGGAGTTTTAGTAAACAAGGCTGCTAGTCTTTGGGGGAGTGCAAGACCTATTGAAGATGCTCCGTTAATCATGTGATGTCCGATGACCTTCTTCTGCATCCTTCTTTTCGGCCACACGATCGTGAGTAGTTAAATAATTCGCTTAATAATTACATGAAAGAAATCAATAACATAGAACTTAATAACAATTTTAAGCCTCGCCTTAGAGTGCATCCAAATTGTATACATAAAATATTTAATTACAGTTGGAAAAAATATTTTGTCAAGTATTACATTATATTACACCTTACGAGCGAATAATATTAAATTAAGGCCTAAAATTAGATGTACAGAACCTAGCTGCAGTGACATCAAATTGCATTGGCTAAGAAAATGATTGAGTATTTACCTCACATTTGTTGGATTTTATATTACTAGAAATGTACTGGTTGTTCTTTTGAATACAAAATTCTAAAATATAACAAACTCATCAGCAATATTAATCTATTCAGTCACCGATTATCGGAATATAATATTAAAAACATAAGTCAAAGTTGCAAGACTCTTCAGGATTATTCACGAGGTCGAGAGGTATATGTGAAATTGAGCTCGACAGTAGAAGGATCAAAACCCCAAAATGTTTAATCCGGATCTTTTCTACCAAAAGTCTTAAGTTCTCGGCCAAGTTCAAAGTAACAATGAAAATACACCCTCAATACAAGACGGTTCCCTACAGCACTTCACCCCACCAATTCTCGTCACTGGTAGGTAAAGGGCGGGAGGGGCAGAGATCAAAGTGAGGTCCCCGGACAGAAGGAATTTAAAGCAGCTTTAATTCAGTGTCGATGGCCATACATAATGGTGGGATTGGTGCTCTGGGTGTACCAGTGGACCTGGAATCAGCGCCCACACCTGTTTAGGGAAAGGACACATTCTGTCACACATACGATGAGGCGAACGTACAAGAAGATACACACACGCCTATATCCCAAAGGTGTACCAAAAGAAGAAAAAAGGCAGGAGCCTTCAAACACACGGGTGGGAGAAACAAACATGGTAAATTTGAGAGCTCGAAATATGATCGTGGACTGGCTCATTGTCAATACAAATAATGTAAACAAGATTATTCAGTAAAGAAAGAATTAGGCTAAAAACAATATATATATATATATATATATATATATATATATATATATATATATATATATATATATCACAGCGTGGCACGTGAGGAAAGCAATAATATGAAAATTAACCCACAGGAAAATGAAAACATGAATCAAAGCACTTTTGAACTATATTTGCAAGTTCATTTTCAAGGAATAGCGACAAAATGGAGAAGACAACCTTAAATATGGTACAAAGATACGAAGGGAACGCCCATCACATAGTACAAACCAATGGAAAAACAAGACAGAGAAATACCAACGAAAAGATCATTAGGCAACTAATAACAAATATGTGCATCCCTAAAACGATATACACACAACAACACCATGTATATGAATGGAATATGATATATATATATATATATATATATATATATATATATATATATACAAGAAAACCACTGTTATTGGAGCATAAAGTTTATTATTATTATTAAAACGGGACTAGTTTCGATATGTAGTTTACCATATCATCTTCAGCCGTTAACTGAGAGAAATTGACAAAGTAAACTGAAATATTGGAAAATACAATAAGAAAGGCAAACTGGAGGCTGCCGTTAGCTTTAGGTGATTAACAATATCCTTTAGAATGAGGTTTGATATATAGGATTACCACGCACTTGAAATATAGAAATTCCCTCAACGAATAGTTATATATGGTATATCGTCGAGATCCTATTCTACGACATATATATATATATATATATACTATTTAAATTTCGTGTCAAGTATGTAAGGTTTAACGCTATATCTTTGCAAACACTGGTCTCAGTCGAGTAAAGCATAGTGTTATTCGTTATAATAATAGAGTATAGTAGTTCCCTTTTGTTTTAACGATTGCTATCCCCTTTTTGAAACTTAAGAAACTGGAGTAGCTCAAGGAACTGTTATAATAATTTGTTTGTGTTTTTTTTGTGATTTTAGTCAGTGGTTATTTAGTTCGAGAAACCAATCACGAATAGGTCAGTGCCCATATTTAGGTAGACGAATTCTCTAGAAGGCATAATTCTTATCGCAAGGAATTTAGTTGGTTGACTATTACGCCCACAAGTGCAAATATGACTCAGTTTGAAATCTTCAAAGCGCAAGGAGAATCCTTGAGACTTTCCGGAAGAGAATTGATTAAGTACGTTCAAGAGGAGCAACGAACAGAAAGAGAAAAGTTAAGAGAAAAAAGGCAAAAAGAAAGAGTAAGAGAAATCCAACGAGAAGAAAGAGAAAGAGAAATCCAACGAGAAGAAAGAGAGGAACGGAAAAGACAAGCTGAGCTTCACCATCAGCTTGAAATGGCTCGCGTACATGCTGAAACCCAATCGGTAAGTTCACGTTCCGAAGCCCCGCCCAATCTCCCACTTAAGCTCCCCAATTTCAAGGATTGAGAGGATTTCGGAGCATTTTTCGCACACTTCGAAAAGATCCTTGAGATCAATAACCTGGATTTGGAGGCTGAAGGTGTAGTAAGATTACTTCCCCTTTTAAATTGTAAATTGCTTGACATTTTCATATATTTACCATCTGAATGTACAATTGACTACAGCACCTTAAAAGCTGAGTTATTGGCCGCTCATAATATGACTCCCGATTTCTACCGACAAGAATTTCGAGGAGGTCGTATTAAACCCGGACAGACGTTCCGTCAATTCGGATACATTCTTCAGAGGAATTTTAAATTCTGGTTAGAATCCTCAAAGGTTGATCCTAACTACGAGTCCTTAACAGACTTCGTGTTGCGGGATCAATTTTTGGCGTCTCTCCCGAAGGAGATCCGCGCGTTGGTCGAGGATCGTCGGTGCCAGACCTTTAAAGAGTGTACCGAAGAAGCGAATGTCTATGCCGCAAGCCATAATTTATACCCAAAGGAGAATCGAAATTCTCACCAATCCCCCTACCAGGAAAGAAGGAAGGATTCGCGCCCCTTCCAGGGAAAGCCGACGAAGTTTCCGGGCACCGTAAAACCAAAAAACTTGTTTCCCCCAAACCAACAACGAGACATCAAACCTTCCGTTAAGATTTCTTCACCATCACTCTTCCCGAAGCGACCAATCATATGCTTCACCTGCGGTGTAGAAAACCACATGAGCTGGAATTGCCCCCAAAATTCTAGGCTTAAAAGCGGACCAGGCCACCAAGTTCACCAGATTAATGCCACCCCGGCTTCCCTGGTGGTGCAGACCCAAGCATCAACTTCTCCCCCTCCGTCAGGCCACCAGGTAAATTGTATTTTTGATAAAAGTTCCCCAGGAACTTTGAAATTTGAGGAGGGCAGCGTGAACAGCTACCGTGTATCTACCCTCGTCATGGACACAGGGTGCACGTGTTTCATCGTATCCGACGAGCTCCTCCCCCCAGTGGACCCTAACCACGAAAAATTTGCGGTGGTACATGACTACCTTGGGCGGGCGAACTGATTCCCCGTCGTTAGATGTTACCTGCAGTGTCAGTATTATGATGGCTGGGCTGAAGTCATTTCAGCACCCATAAAATTTTGTTCCGTACTTATAGGACAGAGCCCTCAAGTAAGCTCCGACCCTGTGTCCCAGGCCGCCCTTCCTCGAGGCAGAGCTAAGAAGGAAGCCCAGGAGCCCGTCCCCCTCAGAACCCCGATACCGTCCGAATTCTCGGAGATCCTTAACCAGGATTTTAGGTCCGAAGATCAGAAATTTAAGCCCGGTGATGAAGTACTCCTGCTCCTTCCCACAGCGAGTAATATATTACTGAGCCACTGGAAAGGTCCGTTCTCGGTCCGCGAGGTACGAGGACCGGTAGATTGCCTCATTGGTACCCCAGCAGGCGATAAGCTCTACCACGTCAACTTGTTGAAAAAATACCACCGACGCGCCCATAGAGATACGTTCGTAGCACTGGACGAAACATCGGCGCTTGAAGAGGATTACCCCACGGAGTCCCTTAATGTCATACATACAGTGTGCATCCAATCTGATGCCGATTACCCTCTTCCTTCCCTGCCAGGCGAGTCTTTTGAACCCTCTGACCTAGATATTGACGCGCAGCTGACACCACATCAAAAGAGTCAGCTACAAGAATTATTATTTCAGTTCGACGACGTTATTTCAGAAAAGCCTGGATGCGCTACTAGTTTTGAGCATGATATTAAATTAACGACCTTAGAACCTGTCCGTTCAAAACCTTATCCCATGCCGATTCATTTACGCCAAGCTTTTAACGCCGGAGTCAATAATTTGATTAGTTTAGATATAATAGAACCTTCCACCTCTAGTTATTGTTCCCCAATCGTCATGGTTAAGAAACCGGATGGCTCTTATCGGATGTGCATCGACTTTTGGAAGTTAAATTCGGTAACTGTGTTCGACGCCGAGCCCATCCCGTTGGTAGATCAAAACCTCCACCTTTTTGAAGACGCCAAGTTCATCTCAGAACTTGATTTGTGCAAGGCGTATTACCAAATTTCCCTCCAGCCCGATGTGAAAGCATATACCGCCTTTGCAATTGAGAAAGGCTTAATGCAATTTAAGCGCCTTCCTTTTGGCCTTGTGACCGCTTGTAGTAACTATAACCGTCTCATGAGAAGGTTGTTAGATGGACTTCCGAATGTCTCCTTTTACTTCGATAACGTCTACGTCGCTACTCGTGAATGGAGTCATCATTTAAGCACCCTAGTAGCTCTCTTCGAGCGACTGCCCGAAAATGGCCTCACCATTGTTCCCATCAAATGCCATTTTGCACACGAAACCATAAAATACTTGGGTTTTAAAATAGGCCAAGCCAGTTAGGTCCACAGGAGGACAAGATTAATTCAATCGCCGACATGCCCCTCCCGAATACTAAGAAGCAATTAAGATCATTCCTAGGATCAGCCTCTTACTATCGGCGATTTGTCCCGAATTTCGCTGCAATTTCGGTGCCCCTCAGCACCCTTTTAAAAAAGAATTCCCCCGATCGACTACGTTGGAATTATGTCGCTGTTTCTCATTTTAACTAGCTCAAGAGTAAGCTCATTTCTGCCCTCATTTTGAAGTTGCCCAACCCGGAAAAATCCTTCAGGATTAAGACCGACGCGAGCAACGAGGGCATTGGAAGTGTACTTCTTCAATATGAGGATGACGGAACGAGTCATCCAGTTGCATATGCTAGTCGCCAGTTATTACCACGCGAAAAAAGATATGCCACTATAGAGAAGGAAGCTCTAGCTATTATTTGGGTTATTGACAAGTTTAGGATGTATTTGATAGGAAAATAATTTTAGATAGGAACTGACCACCGCCCGTTGGCCTATATTCGGAATGTACGACACTCCAACGGCCAAATTATGAGCTGGAATATACTCTTGCAAGAGTACCAATTTAAGATAAATTACATAAAAGGTTCCGATAATCAGGTCGCTGACGCACTCAGTAGGAATGCGTTACCAAATAGTGTAGATTAATTTGTAATTCGTAGGATTAGGATCTCCATGTATGTATATACCGTCTTGTACGACTTAAATTAGATTCTCCTGTGAAAAAATTAGTTAATGTATATATCTGAATTTTGTGGCTCAATGTCTATTTTTTTCTGGTATGTGTATATATTTGTTCCCATTAATTTACGTATGAATTCTTTTGTCCCATATGTTCTAATTTTATACTATTTCATTGTTTCATGTCTTTTTTATAGTTAAGTTTGTATTAAAGGTTAGTTTCCCCTATAATCAAATGATCAACATAATCATATGTATTGAGGTAATACTAGCTAGATGCATGAAGGTACGGTCGGTGCAAGAAAGTGAGTTCTCCAAAACGGAGCTCTATGGTTGTCCCTTCTCTCTTTTTTTCGAAGTGACAACTTCCCCTGGAATGGAGGGGTGTGATAGAACGGTCTGAGGCCGCTTTAATTCAGCCTTTATCACATGTTAGCCATGCTCACCCACATGCTTACCCACGTGCATCCTGCCTGCGACAGGAAACAGAAGCGCGTTATCTCCCATCATAGCCAATGTTTAATCAAGGAGGTTCACTTCCCCGTTTCGCCTCCATACGTCTATCTCACCAGATTGAATTAGGCTTATGGGCAGATAAGGTATTTTCCCAGGCTCACCGGGACATTCCCCGAAGTCCCCCACTCAATTATCCCCTACGCCATGGAGATGGCTCCGGCTATTTATACCGTAGCCTTTCCCAATTGAGGCAGATCCAGGTTATCTTCGCGAGGCATCAAGCCAATCCGGTCTCCCTTGTGCACCTAGGAACTCTCCTGAGAAACGCCTTATTGTCCAGAAGAGGACAATATCCCTTGAGTGCCAAGGTTTGTACCCTTCGAGACGCCAAGTCAACAAGGCCCCCCTGTTGTTCAGAAAAAGAACAACGTTAGAACAGCCATTGTTCTTTGAGCCCGTTTGACAAGAAACGGTCCCCCCCTGTTGTTCAGAAAGAGAACAACGTTAGAACAGCCATTGTTCTTCAAGCCCGTTCGTCAAGAAACGGTTCTCGTTCCCAAGACATCACGTCTGGATAATTTAATTCCTCCCCTTTTTAACGTTCTTCAAGAGAACGCTTGGTTTCAACAATAACCTCCATTTTTCATCTAGAACATCTACGATTTGCTGTCACAAATATCGCTCGTACTTCCGAGCCACACTTCGCTCTCACTCGTCGAAGACAGTCCTTTCCCCTTGTTAAGGAAAACCTCCCGAAGAACCCTTCTGCTGGAAATCGCCAGTTGGACCGAAGATTCCTTCGCATCGTCTTCCTCTGCACAACAACTTTGTAACTACGTAAGCTGAGCATTACCTTTAATCATTTAACCTTTTGTCAACGCAACCCTGTGCTTTAAATGGTTTAGCGAACCACCCCCCCTCCTTTAATTTTTGTTGTTTACCTTTTTAAATCTCTCCAAATCTTAATCCTCAGATTAGTCAGATATTCCCACATACCTTTTTCATTCCTCGTTTGTGTAAACATTTTTTTGTGTGTTGTTGATAGTTTAATTAATAAAACTCTATTTTATTAATGGTAGCCATATTATTTATCCTTGCGCTCCGTTCCACTTCTTAAGCGTATTGAAGATAAATAAGCCTCTCCAGGCCCCCCTTCCCCTTTTGAACTAACCTCGGTCATCAGATTACCACGCACTCGAAATATAGAAATTCCCTTAACGCATAGTTATATATGGTATATCGTCGAGAGCCTATTCTACGACAGGTGTATATGTATATATATATATATATATATATATATATATATATATATATATATATATATATATATATATATATATATATATATATATAATATTGAGGACAAATCCCAGAGCCACGAGAAACGGATGCAGCATCTTTTAATTTTTCACAACGTTTCGAAAACTACAAGTTTTCATCTTCAGGTTAGAATAAGTTAACAAAGTTAATACATATGAAGAAAACTTGAAAAGGCCAACAAGACATTATTTTAAAGAGTGACCAATTATAAAATATCAGTAAAATGTACTATAAGTTGATTTTTTTAAATATGACTTAGCAACAGTTCGATTTGCTTTAAAACCGAATCAAAAATTGATAATATATATATATATATATATATATATATATATATAAGAAAACCACTGTTATTGGAGCATAAAGTTTATTATTATTATTAAAACGGTTATTAAAACGGGACTAGTTTCGATATGTAGTTTACCATATCATCTTCAGCCGTTAACTAAGAGAAATAGAGAGAGAAAACTGAAATATTGGAATATACAATAACAGGCGAGCCACATTAATCTGGAAGCGTTATTTTTAGGTGATTAACAATATTCTTTAGAATGAGGTTTGATATATAGGGGCTACATTTATGCTGGCCTTCTGATAAATTGAAATTTGGAATTTCTTTGATTAGTAAGGATTCAATTACTTTTCTTTTATTATAATCGCTACAATTGTAAATTATTTGGGCACTAGGGAAATCTATTATATGATTGGCGTTTTTTACATGGTTGAAAAGACTGGAAGCATTGCTCGCTCTACGAATGTCCCCCCTATGTTCATATATGCGTTTATTTAATGACCTTCCGTTCTCTCTCACGTAGAAGGAGGCGCAATCTGGGGCTTTACACGGGATTAAATAGATGCCTGCATCCTTATTTTGCGATTCTGGTTTGGTGGAACCGAAAGATTTTTGATAGTTAGGGGATATTTGAAGGTGGTCAAGTTGGGATATATAATGAAGTTTAATTCTTTTGAGCAAGGTGGAATATGGTAGAGATAAGCAATTCTTTTTACATGCAAGATTATTTTTTAGTTGGGGACGGTAGAATATTGCCCTGGCTTTAGATAGGCTCTCATCTATACAATAGAGTAATTCAATGAACATGCATATTGTATAGATGAGAAACTAGTGCCATTTTAATAACCGTTTTAATAATAATAATAAACTTTATGCTCCAATAACAGTGGTTTTCTTGTATATTTATTTACTCGTTATTGAGTGGGACAGTATTTTCATATATATATATATATATATATATATATATATATATATATATATATATATATATATATATATATATATATATATATATATATATATATATATATATATATATATATAAGAAACATAAAAGTGAAAATATTTATGTAACTAAATAGAAAATGACATAGATCTATACGAAAGACAACTTGAAAGAAATGCAACTTTATGAAGACACGACAAAGAAAATGAAAGAATATTCCGAGATCTTTCATCTTTATTCAGGCGATGCTAAAATAGAAGTCCGCTACGAGAAGGCGTCTTAGACTTGATCAGGGACACTGAAACACCGAACGTAATGAGACAGAAAACATAAAATAGAGAAATGGGGGAAAAGAGAATGTTATGGAAGACCTTGGAAAAAGACCCTCAATTCCTCGAAAACATTCATGTCCTTGTTTTATCCTTTTCCATACAGCACCAGAGTTTCTTTCTGTTTCCATAGTAACCACCATAATCTTATTTGCTACTGTAGACATAATTTCCCAAAATACAACCTCAGAATTTCTTCGAATTCTTCCACCGGAGAATTCCACAATGCGACGAGTACAAAATTTGATGCAATTTCCGTGTATTTTGGGGGTGGGACTTAATAACCTTTCGCTAAAGCTCCTCATAAACGATTGCTGAAAGTGCTACTGTTCATGCAGAGAAAATTCTTGGGGCGCTCAAAACATGGCGACCATTGTAAAGGGCCCCAGTCAAGAAGAAAAGGCTGCAGTGAACGGTGTTTGACCAGAAAGCCACTCAGATCCATAAAGCTCTGTTGTGCCTTCCTTTATTACATTTCAATTTTAACAATAATGAAGTGGTGTGAGACAGAACTACATTTGGGGACAAGACGAAACGAGGTGTAAAGGTAAGCAAATTTGGAACTAACAAGAGCTTGAACGTAGAGATAAATAGAGGAATATAAACAACTTAAGAATATTACCCTACCAAAATTGATCAATTTATCTACAGAAGTTCTATAGGTAAAAAACATAATTGTAGATATGTATAAGTTGGGCTCTCTTCAATTTGGGGTAATTGGCATAATTTTGATGTTAGTACTCCATACTAGAAGGAGTACAGTATCGGACCACCAAAATGAATCATATTTTAGAACAAAGAACCTGTAGAGATTGGCCAAAGGGAATGAATGATGTTGGTGGACAAGACCATAGTAAAGGGAGATAATACAAGTTTAAAAATAATTAATGTCAATAATAAGCCTCTTTTTCTTCTTAGTTATCTGAATTTCCCATCCATTACAAACAAACTTCACATTGCGACGAAACTCACACACTAGAATTCTTTCAATGGAGGAAACGTCGTGCGTGTAAGGAGATCCTATGCCAGTTTTACTTCAGTCTAACTACAAACACTAATCACCAATTTTGCATTTCTATATATTTTATTCACTTAACTAATAACTTCGTTATTTGTACTTAATTAAGTTTTGTTGGTCTTTGTAGTCTTTGTTAGCAGAGTGCTTTTTACAAAGGAGAAGATATTCTCATTCATTTTTTTCTTTTACACAATTCAAAGATTGTCAAACCACCAAAAAAGGTTTTTAATTCTATTATTTTATTTTTTTATTAGTTTTAGGACGTCCTCTTATTAAATTATGAAATGGAAATACTGAAAAATGAAGACTTTATAAACAAATAAATCAAAAGTTTAGGGAAATTGAAAAACTAGGAAACGTTTATCTCAAAACAGACCTACAAATCTCCAAGTGCATGAGTCGGGTCTAAAAGTTAGAGATAACACTCGACAGTACATGATTTCTAAGTTAGAGATAATACTCGACAGTACATGATTTCTAAGTTAGAGATAATACTCGAAAGTATGCGATCTCTAAATTGGGGATACCACTCAAAAGTACACGATTTCTAAGTTAAAGATGGCACTCTGAATCATAAGATCAAACCGAGCAAATTCAGCAAAAATTACCCCTCTCCCGAGCTTAGGAAATTAACTGATTTTTTGAGTTGAAAACTTTTGTGGCTCTTTTTAATTCGTCGGTACCTTATCCCCTATGGAAATTCCCCCATTTTAAATATGTTTGCGCCATGAATTTCGCGTCATTAATTTTTTATAATACGATTTTTTTTTAAATTCTTTAATCGGTTTAATTAGGGTTTTGTTGATTTTTGTGCGTTTTGTTATTAATATTATCTAATTAATTGACTAAATTAATTTCAGGGAGTTAGACCCTTGATGAGAATCGTCTGATGAGACCCACAATATTTAAAAAAAAACTCAGTCGGTTAATTTATTCTCTCGCTTTTTTGGCAAGGGAGGGTGCGGTGGTTAAGGACCGGTACTGAAGTCTCAGATTTTGTAATCAAGCTCACAAGTTTCGAACGGCGCGGTATGTAATGAAGACTAATAATTTCAAGACTATTTATCACTGGAATAAACAGTGCTAGTTATCTAAGATAATTCCTAGAGTGAGTTAATGTTCTTTTTAGCTCTTTAAATTATTATTAAGTGTGCTTCTCTTTTTTTATGTTCGTGAGTGTATTTATTCCTTTTTAAATATTATTTAGCTTAGGAGGGATCTCAGCACTAGGCTCAAGGTGAGTTCAGGCAAGCGTAAGGTTATCCCATTTACATTAGTTAGGAGTAGGACTAGCGGAGATAGTAGCGAGTGGAGGGTGGCGAAAGGTTTATTGGAAGGAGTGTAACTAATAAAAGTGCTGATGTCATTTTGAAATTGTATCTAGTATTAGTTCGGCCTCATCATGACTATGCGGTGCAATTTTGGTCGCCATATTAAAGGATGGAAATTGTTTTGCTTGCGTCTGTGCAAAGAAGGATGACTAAGATAATTCATGGGTTGAGGAACTTACCTTATGGTGAAAGGCTTACATAAGAGACTAAACAATTCATACATTAGAAAGGAGAAGAGTTCGAGGGGGACTTGAATGAAGTTTTCATCGGGTAAAAGGTTATAATAGGGGAGACATAGGTAAGGTTCTTATTTTTATTAGATAGAATAGGACACGTACCAATGGGTTTAGGCTTGACATTTAGATTTAGGGAAGAGATTGGTAGGAATTGGTTTATAAATCCAGTGGTAGATGAATGGAATAGGCTGACTAGTAATGTGATAGAAGCGTCCTCCCTGTGGTGTCTTAAGAATAGATTGGATAGATTTATGAATAAGGATGGAAGGTGGGACTGAACTGGATGATGGGAACAGGAGCTGCCTCGTATAGGCTATTAATTAGCTTTTTGCTGAATCATCTTCTTATTTTCTTTTCTGATATAGAAATATTCCAATTTTTCCCATTGCGTAAACGAGCAGCCGCAATACTTTAGTTACAATTACTTGAAAGATCTATAAAAAAATTAGAAACTTCCTCCCATGCAGTGGATAGATACTGTTACAGCACATTACATTCTATGATAGTATAATAGTGCACCAGCCTATGATATCTTAATCCCTGACTTATGACATTAGTGATCCTCTCTTATTTATAAGCGCCGCGAAAACCTAGCTTTATTGTCAGGATTTTTCTACCGAATGCCATTAAATGGACTCTATTATACAAATGGGTCTATTATTGCAGCGATTTCTACTGAAAGAAATGAAAGAGAAAATTAAATCTCTTCAATATTTACTGTGTCTTCCCTTAGCCTTAAATACTGCAACCATTTAGAGAAGGGTGGTGGTGTTTTTCCCACTTTCTCAATTATACAAGTGGGATGTTATCCCATTTAATACCGTAAACATCCCCACCCCTCATTTTTTGTTGTTATCCCATTTAATACCGTAAACATCCCCACCCCTCATTTTTTGTTGTTATCCTAACCCATTCCATCCGATGAGAGCGGTAATTACCTCTGCAATGGCTCCTTATTAGTTGGATATCGCTTCTGTTTCTCTTTGCCCTCAAAGAAATGGACACATCAAATAGCATTGAGATAAAAATCTCCGTAGTGGCCATTCGATTGTTTGGAGCAGCCAGCTACTTAGTTTTTGGCTCATGCCGCTTAATCTAATTGGCAATTTGCCTGGACCCCACTCCTTGGCTGAGAAAATGCTTCTTTTTTCCAATAAAAGGGTTATTTTTAATGGAATTTTGACGAATAATGGATCTATCTTTCTAATTATTTATGCTCATCAACGTTAAATTTCATCTTGTAAAGATCAGCGGACACATTTACACTACATATTTGTAAAGATTTGGCCTCATTATTGTTAAATGTGTGAGGAACTTGGACAAAGAGAGACTGAAGAGACAGCCATCTCTGTGATTTAAAAATAGGCTTCTCTTTGATTTGAAAATAGGATTCTCTTCGATTTAAAATTAGGCTACTCTCTAATTTAAAAATAGACTTGTTTTCATTTAAAAATAGGTTTCACTTTGATTTAAAAATAGGGCTTCTTCATACAAATACGGGCTCTTAAAATAACCAAATTCCTCGTTTATAAGTTCAACCCTGATCACCACAAACATCGGTTGTTTGCTCCAACTGAGCAGAGGCATCTTTCACCTTAATGACGACTGCTCACAAGGCGACGCTTAAATTTATTATTATTCAATGGAGTTTCTCTTAGCAATTTCTACGAGGCCATCTTCTGGGTTTCTTGATGTTTAAAGGGGTCCAATTTATGATTTGTTTCGTCCATCTTTATCGTTTTTAAACAAAATTATTCATTTTTAATTCTCTATATATTTTTATTTCCTACTAATTTTAAAAATTTTAGTTAATTCTTTTAAATCATTTTATTTCTTTTCAATTTCTTTACTTTTACTTTTTTTAAATTATTGGTTAATTCTTTTAAAAATTTTAGTTAATTCTTTTAAATCATTTTATTTCTTTTTGAATTTCTTTACTTTTACTTTTTTAAATTATTGGTTAATTCTTTTAAATCACTATGATTCTTTTTTTAATTGTTATTCAATCTTTTTTTATTTTTAAAATTCTTTTTTACTGTTTTTTATTCTTTTAAAATTGTTTTTATTATTTTTTATTATGTAATTATTTTTTATTATTCTAATTTCTTTTTAATTCATTTTATTTATCTAAAAGACTAATTCTTTTATTTCTTTTTCATTCTTTTTTATTCTTCTAAACTCTACATTCTTTTTTTTCTTTTGTAATAATTATTACTTTATTACTCCTTTAATTCTATTTTTATTTCGTTCTAAACTATTTTTAATTCTTTCTAATTTTCTCGTTTTTAATTCTTTTTATTTTTCTAATTTTTAATTCCTTTTCTTTTTATTTTTTTACATTATTTTTATTTTCCATCAATTCCTCCATTTTTATTCTTTTTTTAAACGTGTTTGTGTTCTAGTTAGAACATTTTAGTATCCTTCCGTCTTCTTCTTATCATTTTGTTTCTTTTATTTGCCCTCAGATTGCATGTACGTGTTTTTTTTTCTTTGTCCAAGTTTCACTTTCGTAACTTTTAACTATGATGCATCGTGTTTTTTTTACCAGTTTTGGGAACGTGTAATCAGTAATAATTATTTACATTCGTGTTTCGTTTTATGGCTGTTATCTGCACCCCTTAGCCAAACCTTCCTCCTTTATCAGCCGGACTTGGCACTGGCCATGCTAGAGTTATGCTTCGTTTAAATATTTGACTTTTAATCATAAAAGCTTGCCACTTCTAAACATGGAGTTGTTTTCCTACTGCAGTCCAACGGAATTTCTTTCTGTCATTTTCTTCACCCCTGTTGCCATCATGAGTAATCATTCGCTGCCTTATATAAAGCTATCCTTGAACTGATCTAAAATATAATCGTAAATTCTAATTGCTTCGGATTTTTCAAAAATATTAATCTCAATTTTCGCCTACAAAATGTACATTTAAAGTCCGATAATGAGATCAGCTTGTGGCAATTTTAGTACAACTGGCTGTAACAAGATCAGCTTGTGGTAATTATATTACAACTGGCTGTAACGAGATAAGCTTGTGGCAATTATAGTACAACTAGCTGTAACGAGAAAAGCTTGTGGTAATTATAGTACAATATGCTGTAACAAGATCAGCTTGTGGTTATTATAGTACAACTGGCTGTAACGAGATCAGCTTGTGGTAATTACAGTACAAGATGCTGTAACAAGGTCAGCTTGTGGTAATTATAATACAACTAGCTGTAACGAGATAAGCTTGTGGTAATTATATTACAACTGGCTGTAACGAGATCAGCTTGTGGTAATTATAGTACAACTGGCTGTAATGAGATCAGCTTGTGGTAATTATAGTACAACTGACTTAACGAGATCAGCTTGTGGTAATTATAGTACAACTGGCTGTAACGAGATCAGCTTGTGGTAATTATAGTACAACTGACTTAACGAGATCAGCTTGTGGTAATTATAGTACAACTGGCTGTAACGAGATCAGCTTGTGGTAATTATAGTACAACTGGCTGTAACGAGATCAGTTTGTGGTAATTATAATACAACTGGCTGTAACGAGATCAGCTTGTGGTAATTATAGTACAAGATGCTGTAACGAGATCAGCTTATGGTAATTATAGTACAACTAGATGGAACGAGATCAGCTTGTGGTAATTATAGTACAACCGGCTGTAACAAGATAAGCTTGTGGTATTATAGTACAAGATGCTGTCCCGAGATCAGCTTGTGGTAATTATAGTACAACTGGCTGTAACGAGATCAGCTTGTGGTAATTATAGTACAACCGGCTGTAATGATATCAGCTTGTGGTAATTATAGTACAACTGGCTGTAATTCATCTGGATTCGAAATAAGTAATATAACCCCTTGACCAACTAGAAGGTGGGTGAAGTATCTACCATTAACTATGATTCCCTTTTACCCAGTTCAAAATACAGATAATCTCATTAACAACTAATGTAAACAGATTTAGGGAGTGGGGCTTCCTATCTCACTATTTTTTTGTATGTATTTTAGAAGCTTTCGTTTTGCCACACACCCCCTACGGGGAGAGCTTGTGCTTCACTGCGCTCGCTAATAGCATTTTGGACTGACTCCGGGCTATTTGGCCTTGAAACCGCTTTTTTTAACTATTTGTTTAGACGCCAATTGCATCCCATTTAACCCATTTGAAGTAAAAAGAAAGAAAAAATAAATACAATAAATACTTTATTTGTTAATTATTAACCCAAACCCGACAAAAATTAATTCATTCTGAATTTCTTTCTTTAAACCGATTCTTTCTTTTGACAACCGGGAATTCTTCAATTTTCTTCTTCTCTTCTTCTTCTTCTTCTTCTTCTTCTTCTTCTTCTTCTTCTTCTTCTTCTTCTTCAGGGAAACGGAACGGATCTGAGTGTTATAGAAGAGTTAACGTAAAGCGCAAACTGAGATGCTTATATGCGAATGTTCGTAGCTTAAAAAATAAAATTGCCGAAATAAAAGCCGTTATTCTAGAGGGTAATTTCGACCTCGTATTCCTAAGTGAAACATGGTTAGACACTCATACGGGGATCAGTGTTTGCGAGTTCGATATAGCGGGGTACAAAATTCATTACAGAAATAGACAAACCGGTAGAGGAGGGGGCGTATTAATGTATATAAAAGAGGATCTAAACGCCATAACGATGGACTCGTCTAAGGATGATATGCGAAGTGATGCTTTATTAGTCCAGCTAAGTTTAGATGCTATAAATAAAATTAACTTAGTCGTGCTTTATCGTCCGCCTTGCCAATTGGAAAGAGAAGATGCTGCACTCTTCGATACGCTTACGTCTTGGATTAGAAAAGGGACCACATTAGTCTGCGGCGATTTTAATTTACCTAATGTTAACTTTAGCAACCTTACTTCTGATAAACCGGGTGAGAGGCTATTAAACTTTATGTTGGAGAATTTTCTCGTACAAAAAGTGGAAGAGCCTACTCGTGATAGCAATATTCTTGATTTAATCATGGCAACCGATGAGTCATTGTTAGAAAACGTACTTGTGGGTGAACATTTAGCTTCCAGCGACCATAATGCGATTAGATTCGATCTAAACACCTGCGTAGAAGTTAGAATGAGCTCGCAGCTCATCCCTCGTTTTGGTAGCTGTGATTTCGATATTTTTCGCGAAAGGATTAAGGATATAGACTGGGGAATACGATTCGAGAACAGGTCGGTAGGAGAGATGTACGCAGAACTTCGATGTACGCTGCTTCGTGTGAATTCTGATTTGGTTAAGTATGTGCGTAAGAGCGGGAAGTCGGTGAGAGCTCCGTGGCTTAGTCCGTTAATACTACGCTTAATCCGGGACCGAAATAGAAAATTTAAAATTCATAAAAACAATGGGTCGGCAAAATTACATAGATTCTCGTAGGGAAGTTAAACGTGCGGTCAGAGATGCGAAGAGGAAGTATGAAATAAACCTCGCTAAGGATTCAAAGAATGAACCGAAACGGTTTTATGGGTACGTAAATAATAGGAAACCCGTAAAAGGATCGATAGGGCCGATCAAAGATAAGGATGGTCGTTTGACTGAACTTCCGACAGAAATGTCTAAAATTTTAAATGAGCATTTTACGAGCGTGTTTACTGTGGAAGATTCTTCCGAATTGGAATCGTTAATTGGGGAAATTCGTAGTGCTGATAAATGCATATCCGATGTAAGTATAAAGGACGAGGAAATTCTTAAATTTATTAAGCTAATGAAAAAGTCGAAATCTCCGGGCCCCGATGGGGTATATCCAATTCATTTAAAGGAGCTTCAAAATGAACTCGTTAAGCCATTGCGTGAGATTTTCAATCGCTCATTAGAGGATGGCGTAGTTCCGTTGGATTTCAAGCGAGCAAACGTTACACCTATATTTAAGAAGGGGAATAGATTTGAAGCAACGAATTTTCGGCCTATTAGTCTAACTTCGGTAGTTGGGAAGCTTTTAGAATCTGTAATTAAAGATAGAATAGTGAGCCACCTCGAGGCAAATAAGCTGATTAACGATACCCAGCATGGATTTAGGCGTGCGAGATCGTGCTTGACTAACTTGCTCGAATTCTTCCACAAAATGATTTGCGTGTACGATGAAAGCAAAGCTGTAGACGTAATATATTTAGACTTTAAAAAGGCGTTCGACACCGTCCCCCACCAAAGGTTATTAATGAAAGTTAAAGCGATTGGGGTGACTGGTAAGATTTTAAACTGGATTAGAAATTGGCTGAAAGATCGCTCGCAGCGGGTAGTAATAAATGGGGAATGTTCAGATTGGGCCAGCGTTAGTAGTGGGGTACCGCAGGGCTCTGTTTTAGGCCCTTTATTGTTTTTAATTTATATTAACGATTTAGATAAAGGCATACTTAGTCGGATTTCGAAATTTGCGGACGACACGAAGCTGGGCAATCGTGCCTATGTAAGATCGGATGTCGATAAATTGCAGGGGGACCTAAACTCGATTGCCAATTGGGCGGACAAGTGGCAAATGGAATTTAATTTAAGCAAATGCAAGGTAATGCACTTGGGTTGCCATAATTTAAGAGTAGATTATACCATGAAAGGCCAAGTCCTCGACGCGGTTAAATTAGAAAAAGACTTGGGAGTATTAGTCTCAGACGATTTTAAATTCTCGAAGCAATGCGCGGATGCGTGTAAAAAAGCAAATCGCGTTTTGGGTTATATCGCGCGCAATTTCATCTTCAAATCTAAGGATGTAATTTTACCTTTATATAAATCCCTTGTGCGGCCACTTCTCGAATACGCTGTTCAATTTTGGGCTCCATATTTAATGAAAGATATTGCGCAATTAGAAAGAGTGCAGCGTAGGGCTACGAAATTAATTCCAGAGCTGAGGAATAGATCATACGAGGAAAGGCTCAGGGCTTTAGATTTGCCATCGCTAGAAAGCAGAAGATTACGTGGCCAGCTAATAGAAGTATTTAAAATACTAAAGGGTTTCTCAAACGTGGACTTTCGCAATCTGTTCGAACTGGATCATAGGGGAAATACTCGTCAGCACGGGTTAAAATTAGTGAACAAGCGTTTTAACACTAGTATAGCCCAAAACTATTTTACATTTAAAGTTACTCAAAATTGGAATCGGCTGCCCACCCACGTAGTAGATAGCACTTCGGTTAATATGTTCAAAAATCGTCTCGACGTGCATTTGAATAGTTTAAATATAACGTAGTTGAGCACTGTGAATTTGGACGTCCTTGCAGAGAGAGAGAGTTTGGAGCGGAGGTTTAAGGATATGAAATTATGATGACTAAAAATGATGCCGGCGATTCTCTGCATGTGTAGCTTAGATGTCCCATTTCTTTTCCGCCTATCCTATAAGTAGTCTCTATCCCTAAATTAGTTTTTCACCACTAGCAGTCGAGTGGCTGCGGAAGATGAGAAGAAAAACTTTCTATCTCCCCCGACCCCTAGTTTGATTAGTTAAAATTGCACGATAATGTACACATGTAGATAAGTGTGTACAGTAGATAGTATTAAAAAAAAAAAAAAAATAGCATGTTAGAGATACACTCGTAGATAAGGGTGTATCGTAGTTTTTGATTTAGTGTAGCGGACTAGCCTCGAGCGGACCTTAGGGTCTTTGCTGGTCCTAGATTATGTAGTTCTGTAGTTCTGTAGTTCTTCTTCTTCTTCTTCTTCTTCTTCTTCTTCTTCTTCTTCTCCCCCCCCGACCCCTAGTTTGATTAGTTAAAATTGCACGATAATGTACACATGTAGATAAGTGTGTACAGTAGATAGTATTAAGAAAAAAAAAAGCATGTTAGAGATACACTACTACTACTACTACTACTACTACTACTACTACTACTACTACTACTTCTTCTTCTTCTTCTTCTTCTTCTTCTTCTTCTTCTTCTTCTCGCTAAGGATTCAAAGAATGAACCGAAACGGTTTTATGGGTACGTAAATAATAGGAAACCCGTAAAAGGATCGATAGGGCCGATCAAAGATAAGGATGGTCGTTTGACTGAACTTCCGACAGAAATGTCTAAAATTTTAAATGAGCATTTTACGAGCGTGTTTACTGTGGAAGATTCTTCCGAATTGGAATCGTTAATTGGGGAAGTTCGTAGTGCTGATAAATGCATATCCGATGTAAGTATAAAGGACGAGGAAATTCTTAAATTTATTAAGCTAATGAAAAAGTCGAAATCTCCGGGCCCCGATGGGGTATATCCAATTCATTTAAAGGAGCTTCAAAATGAACTCGTTAAGCCATTGCGTGAAATTTTCAATCGCTCATTAGAGGATGGCGTAGTTCCGTTGGATTTCAAGCGAGCAAACGTTACACCTATATTTAAGAAGGGGAATAGATTTGAAGCAACGAATTTTCGGCCTATTAGTCTAACTTCGGTAGTTGGGAAGCTTTTAGAATCTGTAATTAAAGATAGTGAGCCACCTCGAGGCAAATAAGCTGATTAACGATACCCAGCATGGATTTAGGCGTGCGAGATCGTGCTTGACTAACTTGCTCGAATTCTTCCACAAAATGATTTGCGTGTACGATGAAAGCAAAGCTGTAGACGTAATATATTTAGACTTTAAAAAGGCGTTCGACACCGTCCCCCACCAAAGGTTATTAATCAAAGTTAAAGCGATTGGGGTGACTGGTAAGATTTTAAACTGGATTAGAAATTGGCTGAAAGATCGCTCGCAGCGGGTGGTAATAAATGGGGAATGTTCAGATTGGGCCAGCGTTAGTAGTGGGGTACCGCAGGGCTCTGTTTTAGGCCCTTTATTGTTTTTAATTTATATTAACGATTTAGATAAAGGCATACTTAGTCGGATTTCGAAATTTGCGGACGACACGAAGCTGGGCAATCGTGCCTATGTAAGATCGGATGTCGATAAATTGCAGGGGGACCTAAACTCGATTGCCAATTGGGCGGACAAGTGGCAAATGGAATTTAATTTAAGCAAATGCAAGGTAATGCACTTGGGTTGCCATAATTTAAGAGTAGATTATACCATGAAAGGCCAAGTCCTCGACGCGGTTAAATTAGAAAAAGACTTGGGAGTATTAGTCTCAGACGATTTTAAATTCTCGAAGCAATGCGCGGGTGCGTGTAAAAAAGCAAATCGCGTTTTGGGTTATATCGCGCGTAATTTCACCTTCAAATCTAAGGATGTAATTTTACCTTTATATAAATCCCTTGTGCGGCCACTTCTCGAATACGCTGTTCAATTTTGGGCTCCATATTTAATGAAAGATATCGCGCAATTAGAAAGAGTGCAGCGTAGGGCTACGAAATTAATTCCAGAGCTGAGGAATAGATCATACGAGGAAAGGCTCAGGGCTTTAGATTTGCCATCGCTAGAAAGCAGAAGATTACGTGGCCAGCTAATAGAAGTATTTAAAATACTAAAGGTTTTCTCAAACGTGGACTTTCGCAATCTGTTCGAACTGGATCATAGGGAAAATACTCGTCAGCACGGGTTAAAATTAGTGAACAAGCGTTTTAACACTAGTATAGCCCAAAACTATTTTACATTTAAAGTTACTCAAAATTGGAATCGGCTGCCCACCCACGTAGTAGATAGCACTTCGGTTAATATGTTCAAAAATCGTCTCGACGTGCATTTGAATAGTTTAAATATAACGTAGTTGAGCACTGTGAATTTGGACGTCCTTGCAGAGAGAGAGAGTTTGGAGCGGAGGTTTAAGGATATGAAATTATGATGGCTAAAAATGATGTCGGCGATTCTCTGCATGTGTAGCTTAGATGTCCCATTTCTTTTCCGCCTATCCTATAAGTAGTCTCTATCCCTAAATTAGCTTTTCACCACTAGCAGTCGAGTGGCTGCGGAAGATGAGAAGAAAAACTTTCTATCTCCCCCGACCCCTAGTTTGATTAGTTAAAATTGCACGATAATGTACACATGTAGATAAGTGTGTACAGTAGATAGTATTAAAAAAAAAAAAAAATAGCATGTTAGAGATACACTCGTAGATAAGGGTGTATCGTAGTTTTTGATTTAGTGTAGCGGACTAGCCTCGAGCGGACCTTAGGGTCTTTGCTGGTCCTAGATTCTGTAGTTCTGTAGTTCTGTAGTTCTTCTTATTATTATTATTATTATTATTATTATTATTATTATTATTATTATTATCATTAGTAGTAGTAGTAGTAGTAGTAGTAGTAGTAGTAGTAGTAGTAGTAGTAGTAGTAGTAGTAGTAGTATGTTCTCTTCTCCTTTTCGATCTCTTCTTTGTCCTCCTCTTTCTCTTCCTCTTTTCGTCTTATTCTTATTCATTCTGTTACGTCTCTTTAATTTTGCTCTTTCTTATTCTCATCCTTCTTTTTTTCCTTTCTTCTCCTGCTCTTCAATCTTTTCTTCTCTTTCTCCTATTTATTCTATGCTTCTCCCATCTACTTCTCCTCCTTCTCCTTCTCTTCCACTTCTCTTTTTCTTCTGTCTCTTCTTCTTCTCATACTTTTCCTATTCTTCTTCTTCTTCTTCTTATCCTCATCCTTTTCTTAAACTTCTTCTATTCGTCCTCTTCTTTTTTTCATTTCTTTCCTCTCTTCTCCTTCTTCTTTCCTCATTCTTCTTCCTCTCCTCATCCTCACCTTCCTTTTCTTCTTATTCTCTTACTCTTATTCTTCTTCTTCATCATTATCATCATCACTAACTATAATTTAAGAAGGGGATCTTTTCGAGTATGTGAATAATAATTTCATCTTAGTTTGGTTATGACTTATGTTTATTTATCAAAGTTATTTCTAATAATTCTTTTATAATGTCAAAAAACAAAATGGTGAAGTTCAGAAATAAATATAAGTATCGAAATTTTGTGAATTTTTTAAAACCCAAAGAATTACAAATGGTGAAGTTCAGAAAATTTATTTTTATATATCTTTTTCTATAACTATATTTTAGCAACGTGAATATTTTGAAAGGGGGGAAATTTAGTTCCTTTTTAAAATTATTATAATGGGCGAAGTTCAGAAAATTTCTAAAAATTTAACCATGGCTGCTTTTTTTTAGATCTTAAATGTTAATCTTAGTAGCGAAGCGCAAGCTCCCCCCGTATGGGGGAAGCGGCGAAGCCATTGCCTGTTCTCCTCATGCATTTCTTTATATTTAACCCATTCCAAAGTTCCCTTTCTTAAATATAGTGTAGGGACAAAAAGAGCGGCTTCTCCACTCCTCATTTTGCTTTACTCGTCTTAAGGTGCCAGTAGCTATTCCCTCCTGATAAAGTTTAAAATTTAAAATCTATTTTAGAATAACTTCAATAAAAATTTCTAATATACAAAAAAAATAAAATACCTAGGCAATGGCTTCGCCCCCCCCCCCCTCCCTTCCCCCACGGGGGAGCTTGCGCTTCGCTACTAAGATTAAAATTTAAAATCTAAAAAAAAGCAGCCATGGTTAAATTTTTATAAATTTTCTGAACTTCGCCAATTATAATAATTTTAAAAAGGAACTCTAAACTAAATTTTCCTAACTTCACCATTTATAATTCTTTGGGTTTTAAAAAATTCACAAAATATCGATACTTATATTTATTTCTGAACTTCACCATTTTGTTTTTTGACATTATAAAAGAATTATTAGAAATAACTTTGATAAATAAACATAAGTCATAACCAAACTAAGATGAAATTATTATTCACATACTCGAAAAGATCCCCTTCTTAAATTATAGTTAGTGATAAAAGCAGCCATGGTTAAATTTTTATGAATTTTCTGAACTTCACCAATTATAATAATAATTATACAAATAATAATAATTATTATACAAATAATAATAATAATATCTTGATTTTAGAAAAATGCAAAAAGGTACCAGGAAAAAAAATTACGATTTTTTCACTTCTTTCCAAAAAATCCCATTATGGATTATTGAGTTCTCTATTATTGTATGTAATTTTCTGAAGCGAATTTTACATGTTTAGCTCTGTATTCTATTTTCACCATTAGTAACTTTTCAACATGCAAACTTAGCTATAGTAGTCATTCATTTGGTATCTTTTTACTTGACATATACTAAAGAGTAAAGGTCCTAGAACTGATTAAAGCGTGTCGAGAATTTCAAGTCAGCGGTTTTAAAGCTTCGCTTGAAGGAGGTTTATTTTAGACTCAGGATGGCGCAGTGGATTCGCCGCTTGCTAACAGTGGTCTAGCAACTCAGGATGCTGTTTTCAACTTGCCTACGTTACTTTAGTTCTTTATCTTTTTCTTCACATCTTTTCATGCTCACTCTATCTGCACTGACTTCTGCGGCACACCAACACCACGGGTTGGTCAATGTCATTATCATTAAACACCGTCAACTCCATTTCATGTTTATAACTGGTAATTTTCAGCCTAATGCTCGATTCCATCTAGTAATTCCAATTGGATCAAATAGGCAGCATCTTTAATAAGAATCATCCATGGGTGTTGTAAGTAAATTAACGTCTCTATCAATTTCAAGGTTTAGTTATTTGTTGAAGAAATACAAGGGACTTCGTAGCACACTTAATGTTTCTCAAAACCATGTCGACTGACACACATTACATCATTAGGGTTACTATGAAACGAACAGATAAACACTATATTTCGAAAAGGGAAAAAAGGGAGGTTTGAGTGTCGGGCAAGAATGATGCAAAATGTTCTTCGTGTCTCTATTTTTGCTGTATTTTCCATAATATTTTTTGTGTTCCCCTCTTCTCTTTCGGCCACAATGCCCGAAAGAGGAACTGCGGAGTTATATCATCCACATAATTTCATTTTCTCCATCACCCCCGCGTTATTTACACGTCTCTTCCTACACGTCACGTTGCGCAACATATTCCCATTCTCGAGTCTAAAGTCTCAAAAATTCATTCCAAGCCTTCTGCTTTGTCCGTCTCCAAACTCCTCATCTCCTCTAACGAGCCATTGCTACGTGTATACCATTTACCCGTGGATAAAAACTCGTGTAATTTTATTTTATATATTTAGCATTTTAATCAATTTTCTTATTATTCGTAATGTTTTACAATATTATATCATAGGCTGGCATGTTGTGCACCAGCATCTATTCACTACAGTATCTATCCACTACGCTATCCCCTTGGCTTCCTGGCTTGCTCCTAGAAGGTTGCATTGAAGAAGCTCTCTGACTGATTTGATAATAAAAGTGTTTTCTGTTGTTTGGTCGTGATGTAAATTGATGTAGATTTAGTGTTCTTTTCGGCTCTTTAAAGTGTTATTTTTGCTCTTGTTTTATATTAATCAAGGGCATTTTTATTGTTTTTTTAAATAGTAATAAGGTAAAAATAGCTGAGTAAAAATGGGTTGAGAGAAAGGTAGATGAATCAAGGTGAGTGTAAGGGTGAAAGTTTGTGTAAATCTTGTATACTCAAATGGGCTTTAAGATGTCTCTGAAGGTGCACAGCTTTGATGCCCATCTTGACAAGTTCAAGAAGAATATGGGAGCATACTCAAAAGGAGCAAGGGGAGAACCTCCATCAAGATATATTAAACTTTTAACATAGATAGCAAGGGAGAATACAATCAAAAAATGATGGGAGACTATATTTGGGGGTTTTGTATGGGAAAGTGATCTACGTTACGAACGGAAATCGAGGAAAACTGTTCATGTCTGACTTGTTTTATATTAATTGTGGAAGTTTTATTGAATTTGTATAAATTTAAATGTTTTTGTTTTTAGCCCTACAATGGAGGAAAATGTTGCCTATTTCTAGTAAATATTTCATCATACAAACCACAAAGCAAAGTTAAAAAAGTATAACTATTTTTATTGTTTTACAATAAAAGGAGTTGGAAAATAACATTTACTGGCCAGGAACAAAATTGTGTTACATAGCGTTACCATATTGCCAGTAATAAATAGTGTTAAAAGCGATTATTCTTCATTAAAGACCGCGCGCCGATCTAAACTTGAGGTCCTGATCACAAAATCTCGGTGACTTCAGTGCCCGTCTTAACCCCCCCTCCCCCACCCCACCCCTGCCAAAAAGCGAAAGGACAAAGTAACCCATTAATTTTGTTTAATATAGCAGGTCCCATCTGGCGGCTGCCATCAAAGGCATAAGTTGCTAAAATTAATTTAGCCTATTAGTTAGGTCATATTAAAAACAACAACCCCCCCTCCACCCCCCCCCCCCTAAAAAAAAGAAATCCCAACTCAAATGCAAAAAGAATTTCAAAGAAAATCGTGTTAGGAAAATGTAGCAACAAGAAAACAAAAAATGGAAAAAGAAAACGCTAAAAATAAAGACACAAGTTTATTTCTTGCAACAAACACTGTCTATTAATCTAATCTACCTGATTTAATCTATTTATTTATATATCTCTTTTTCAATCTCATCTATCGAATCTATTTAATCTAAGCTAAAAATTTGGCCTAATTACTAGGCTGTCAATTTAATGGTGAATTATACCCTTGGATTCCATTGCCGCATAACCGCTTTAAATAAAGCGCGGAGACAAGGAACTAGGCTGATAAGAAGATAAAAAAGTCTAATAATCTCTCATGTTGTCAGTAAACCACAGCAAATGCAATGTCCCACTGTGGACGAGATAATGGGGGAATCATAATTTAAGATTTAGTGCTGGACGCGGCTGGGATAAACTACCCGGGAGTATTTGATGAACCCGGAGCTTGAAGTAGTCCAAGATTAGGGCGCAAATGGTCTGAGGCTGTTGGAATATGTAGAGTCTGGAGATCACCTTTGGGTAACCATTTAAGAGTGGAGTAGCAGTTTGATTGGAAAAGTGAGAGGGATAGATTCAGAAAATGTTGAGAGAGTAGGGAATCAGGCTAAGGGGAAGGCGGTGGGACAAATGATCAACGCTGATTCATCGCCAGCCAACTCATCGCTAGCCATCTCATTGCCAGCCAACTCATCCCCATGAAACTCTTCAGTAGCCAATTCATTGTCAGCCAACTCATCGCTAGCCACCTCATCGCTAGCAACATATCACTAGCCAACTTATTGCCAGCGAACTCATCAACAGCCAACTCATCGCTAGTCAACTAATTGCCAGACAACTCATCACTAGCCATCTCATCGCCAGCCAACTCATCGCTAGTCAACTTATCGCTAGCCAACTCATCGCCACCAACTCATTGCCATCCAACTCATTGTGATTTAACTTATCGCCAGCCATCTCGTCGTCATCCACCCAACTCATCGCCATCCAACTCATTGCCATCCAACTCATCGCTAGCCATCTCATCGCTAGCCAACTCATCGCCAGCCAATTTATCGCCAGCCAACTCATCAGTATCCATCTCATCGGTAGCCAACTCATCGCCAGCCAACTCATCACTAGCCATCTCATCGCCAGCCAACTCATCGCTGGTCAACTCATCGCCAACCAACTCATCCCCAGCCAACTCATTTGCATTCAACTCATCGTCATCCATCTCATCGTCATCCAACTCATCGCCACCCAACTCATCGCCATCCGACTCATTGCCAGCCAACTCATCACCAGCCAATTCATCACTAGCCATTTCATCGCCAGCCAACTCATCGCTAGCCAACTCATCGCCAGCTGACTCATCAAAAGCTAACTCATCGCCATGCAACTCATCACTAGCCAACTCATCGCTTGTCAACTCATCGCTAGCAACTCATCTCTAGCCAACTCATTGCTAGGCAATTAATCTCTAGCCAACTCACCGCTAGTCAACTCATCGCCAGCCTACTCATCGCTAGCCATCTCATTCCCAGCCAACTCATCGCCAGCCAACTCATCACTATTTATCTCATCGGTAGCCAAATCATCGCCAGACATCTTATCGTCATCCAACTCATCACCACCCAACTCATCGCCATCCAACTCATTGCCAGCTAACTCATCGCCAGCCAACTCATCAATAGCCAGCCATCTCATCGCCAGCCAACTCATTGCTAGCCAACTCATCACCAGCTAACTCATCGACAGCCAACTCATCGCCAAGCAACTCATCACTAGCCAACTCATCGCTAGCCAACTCATCTCTAGCCAACTCATTGCCAGGTAACTCATCTCTAGCCAACTCACCGCTAGTCAACTCATCGCCAGCTACTCATTGTTAACCATCATATCCCCAGCGAACTCATTAAAGCTAACCCATCAACTGCCAACTCATCGCCAGCCAACTCATCACTATCCATCTCATCGCCAGCCAACTCATCTCTAGCCAACTCATCGCCAGCCAACTCATCCCTCGCCAACTCATCGCCAGCCAACTCATCACTAGCCACCTCATCGCCAACCAACTCATCACTAGCCATTTCATGGCTAGCCAGCCAACTCAACACTAGCCATCTCATCGTTAGCCAACTCATCCCCGCCTTCTCATCACCAGCTAGCCATCTCATCACCAGCTAAGTCATTACGAGAGATATATTTTATATTATAGGAAGGTTGCTTCAAGTATATAGAATATAAAAGAAAATAAGACAACAAATTGCATTTGTTTAATAAAAAATACGCCTCATACATTGGAAATTATAAAATGAATTTATTACTTTATAATTTGAAATAGTTCAATATTTAATAAATATAATATAATGCTGTAAAATTTGTCATTATTCACACAAGACTTGTGCCTTCAAATCGTCGGCAGCTGTTTTCCTTCCTCTATTCGGAACATATCTTAATCTAACCCTTTCTTCCTGATTATCAATTCTTTCGCTCCCAAAACAAATACCGACCCCATTTCATTTATCTCTCCTCACACAAACACACCTCACCGGATCACACTTCAAGCCTTCTAACGTCTACATATATAAAGTGGAGTGTTAATCATAGAATGCCACATTTAGCTAAACCTTTGAGCATCTAAGACAAAATCCTTAGTCAGCCGGACACGACAAGTTTGTCTACAATGAGTATTTGTATATATTTGGCAAACTTAGTGAACGAAGTGGTGGTTTAATAGTTTGGCGTCGCGAACAACTTGGAACGTGTAAAGGAAGGATTCATACAAAGAAAGAAGAAATAATATAAGAAGTTAATTTTCATCTAAATAATCCATCAGATTATTTTGATGCAGATAAAATAGATAAAATAAATAGATAAAATATTGAAATAGATAAAATAACTGCAGAAGTAAAACTTTTGACGAAGAAACAAATGCACAACTAAGTTCAGTTTTAAATTAAATTTCAACGCACTGGTCTCACGGTGCGCAATCAGCAGCTCCAAATGCTTCAGCTATGAATAAAATAATATACTGGGAACAGAAAGAGATAAGAGCTTCACCTCCTAATCTTACAAATCTTGACGAGTTAGTATTGGAACATGATTTTTTTTTTACATATGTGCCTCATATTGGCGTCGAATCAACGCTGGTTGCAACATCTTATGACTTCAAACGTATGGCACGCTGATGGTACATTTAAGATAGCTCCAAGTTTATTTTTACAAGTGAGTATTGTGATGTGAAAAACAGTGTAGTGGAGTGCATCCAATTTGTTATGTTCTTTTATTTAACAAAAAGAGAGTAATTTATTTGCAAATGTTTGAACTTGTAAATTAAATTGAATCCAATCTGAAAAAAAAATCAATTTTATGTGACTTTGAACGAACGTCAATGAAGGAATATTTCTAAGACGTTAAAATTAAAGGTGGTTCCTTTCATTTAGCCCCCAATATATAAAAGCATGTAGCTGCAGTCGGAGATTCTCATATATATATAACAGTGATGCAGCATTTGCATTGAGAGCAAAAATGGTCCTCGCCTTGTCTTTTATGCAAATATCTCACGTTGATCAATATGTTACTGATTTAGCAACTGAAATTAACCTGGAATTAGAACTGGAACAAATACTCAATTGGTTTGAAGACAATTACATAGGTCGCTCAAATCTACGAGGAAATAGTAGACATCCTCCCAAATTTCCTACAGAAATGTAGAACTTGTATTCGCTCAATTTAAATGGAGAAGCTAGGTCTAACAATCGTGCAGATGCCGCCAAGAGACGACTCCAAACAGGACTTATAAAGGATCATTCTGGTACTTGTAAATTTATAGGTGGACTGAGAAAAGTTCGAAGGGGACGAGTTTTTTATCATGAACAACTTGTAGGAGGACAAACTTCACCAGTCAAGTTAAAAAGTATAGAAAAGGTGATCACCGCATTAAAAATAGTGTTTTATCTTTCGAAAACAGATCACCTTTGGAATATTTACGTAGTTACAGCACATAATTTCAAATAATAAAGTAATTTTATATCAGCTTTGAATTTTATTGTTTTTTAAGAGATTTAGTATCACGATTGCGAAAAGTTTACCTAGAAATCAATGTCAATTTCTTGAAAATGATCTTTGAAAAAAATAGGGAACTAGTTTTGAATATCTTCTAGTCATTCATTTTTATTTATTTCTAGACGTTTCGTTATTATACATATAATACTTTTAAAGTGTAAATAGTGTAATATCTCTGCACTATTTATAGTAATGTAAAGTCACATTTTAACTGCTGCACCCCTATCTTTATTTATTTTCAGGGTATTTTTTAATAAAAGTTTATTGCACTATAATATTTATATTATGGGTATAAATCTCAATAATATATGTTTAGAAAATTTATCATTTTTATGTTTATATTTGGTTGTTTGTCTTCAATTAGAATTGGTTCTGCTAGTTTTGAGTCATGTTCACTGTTGGATGTGTAAATAATAATTTTAAATTTTTCTTATTTTTATTTTGTTGGTCGATATTATATTCTTAAGTGTTCACTAATTTTTAGAGGTTTAAAACGATGTTATTGCGCTAAGTTTGCTAGGATTGTATAACAATCATGTGGTATATTAGTTCGAATGTCCTGAAAACTTTATTTAAATTTCCATGTCTATTCTTTGCTTATTTTCCTTTTGATTCTGTATACTTTAAGCAACGTTTATGTAATATAAAATATAATTTGAGATGTATGAGCTGGCGATGAAACCTTTCAGTCAGATAAGTATTAGCGGAGTTGAAAATCTCAACATCATTGGAACACATTGAGTCATATATCATTTGAAAGGGCTTAATTTCAAACATGACCAACACATACGCAAGCTGAATTTGAAATCAACAGTAGAACATGCATGCCAAATTAGCTCTGTATGTAGTTCTACTTCTAGATTTAGTGCATTTTTTAATCTCATTGTTTTTTATGGGTCTTAATTGATTTACTGATTTCTTACTATCTACCAACCATTATTGAATGTTGATAGAGTGACATCAAACTCTATACCCTCATAACCAACAGTTTGTCAGCTCTAAGTCCATATACCCTGCCTAAACTTCCCAATCCAATGTCTATTCTGAATAGGCATTGAATTATAAAATTTGGTGGTTGAAATAAATAGATATTATTCATTTCAACCATTAAATTTTGTAGGTCAGAAAATTGCTCCTAAATGATTTAAAGTCAAAGAGATAAATGATTTTAAATTTCCAGATACGACGCCATATTTTTTTATCATGGAGACAGTGATAGCCTTGATGATAACTCACAGAAGATCGAAAATGGCTTGAATGTGCTTACAGATGGGCCAAAGATACAAGTACCAATAAAAAAAGAACCGTTTTCTGCACTCGAAAATCCATGCCATACCCATGCTATCGTGTTTTAGAAAAAAATATATTGTCTGCTTAATGTTAGATATATGTCAAAATCTTACTCACCCAAGTTTGAGGAGAAGTTTTCAGCAATAAAAAGTGTTTTTTTCAAGTCGAATTTCTTCTCAGACGGATGGCAATCGTCTAAAATTGGCGTTTCTGCACGTACGGACATGCGCAGACAGCTCAAGTTCATAAATTATGGAATAGAAAACGTCACAAGATGGCTGCGCCCTGCGAGGCGTTTCTGGCCGATCAAAAAAAAATGCCGGAAAAAAATGTTATACTATTGAATGACTTCATATTTTTGTCTGAAATATGAAAGTAATTGAATATTAAACATATTTACTATTTAATTTGGATGCTAAATCAGAGAAAATGATGTATATTGGTTTGTTTTAGAACAGTTTTTTCCACCATGGCCTCCTGTGCTAATTTTGTAAGGGGTTGGTTTTCATTCCCTAATGGGAGGCCATGGCCCAATGCCCCCCCCCCTCCTAAATACGCCACTGTTTACAACTATTAACAATATCTTTTGAAAGTTTCATTGTGATCACAAAATAATTCTTGATTTTATTAAACTTCAAAAGTAGGACATGTAAAAAAAAACACCCTGTATAAGCAGACAGCAAATTTCAAATTGCGGAGGTCTCCCACACCCCAGTAATACTTGAAAGTGGACCAGGGAGTTCCATGTTGATAATAGTTTCGGGGTGTGTACCCTTTCTTTGTCGATCTTCTTTTGGAATCTATAGAACTTCGTGACTCCCTGAGGAGAAAGAAACTCAACAAGATCTTATACCGAGATGTTCCAAAGGCCCTTGGTATCGTGCTTTGGCCGGGTCCATTATCAGTAAGAGAGCTTAGAGAATGTCCCTTCAACCAGTAGAACGGAACTTTAATAAATAATAGACACCTTCTCGACTGTGGTATAACATCAAACCTCTCTAATACACGTTTTTGCATGTAGCACCTGACAATTTTGCTCATAATTTGAGGGTAAGGATCCCTATGAATGGGTTTGTCTGGGCACCAAAAAGCGATTAATCGGACAAGGGTAGATCAAGGCTGCATTTGAAAATAAGCGATATACGTTAATGAGAGCTTGGAGTGCAGGTTTATTTCTGGATAGTTGATGTGCTATGGGAGAGTGGAGGGGATGATTGTTCGCAGCCAAGAAGGACGAGATGGAGGCTGTACATTAAAGGAGAGCAAAGGGATAAGGGGGTGAGGAAGAAGAAGGGGTCTAAATGGGTATGATTTATTTCATCGCAGAAAACGACGAAATAGCAGGAACTAGAGGTCATTGTGTAGAGATAATGGGGGTCGGTTACTAGTCAATATTAGTTGCCAGTTCGTTTGCTGTTCTTGAGACAGATTTTTCTTCTTTTTTTTCCAATACACAATTGGAATATTAAAAAATGGAGGGCCCAGACCATATTGTCATTCTTACAGCACTGCTCCTTAAAACGCTTCAACCAGGTTATGATGTTCGACCCCAAGAATCGTGCATTTCTTACCCACGTATATTGTAAAGACCTAAACATGACGGTCAACTAAACATCCGGTACGGTGTGGCTTATTTACGGCAACACCCTTTGTGAGATCCCCAAACAGTCACAAGCCCTCATACTTGCCAGTTAAAGAAAAACTTAGAAGCAGAACGGATAAAATATATAATAAAATAATAATTAAGTCAAAATTGCGCAAAGCGAGAAGGGTATATAAAAAGTCCGCTTGGTCACAGGTAAGTTTGCTAAACTCTCTCATCTCGAGAAGAAGGGAACCATACAGCAGCCAGCCAGGGAATGGCGGCGGACGAGAAGAGGGTTGCATACATGCATTATAATTTTATAGAAATGGATTAATACGAGGGGCGGTCAATAAGTTTTGCAATTCGGATATAAGAAAACGAGATATGAGGAAAAGTGTTTTATTATTTTTCAATATAACTACCCTCGACTTTAATGCACTTGCGCCACTTGTCCCTGAGACTTCGAATTCCCGACAACCAGAAATCTCCTGACTGCTGTTTAATCCACTCCTGGACGGCAGGCTGGAAATCTTCATCGTCCCAAAACAGGCGTCCACGCAGTGCAGCCTTAAGCTGGTGGAATAAATAGTAGTCGCTAGGAGCCAGATTTGGACTGTAGGAGGGATGGTTGAGCTCCTCGAATCCTCACTCACGCAGGGCAGCTTGTGTAACGCTAGCCTTGTGGACTTTGGAGACGTTGAAGTCGATCATGGGGCGTGCGGTTTCTAGGGACCCTTGGTCATGGCCAAATTGTCGTGGATGATGTTGATGACACTTCCATGTGACATTCCAAGTTCTCACTCGATTTCTTCTACCTTCCCCCGTCGATTTTCGAGGATCATCCTCTCCACACTGGCCACATTGTCCTCGTTGGTCACGTCTGACGGGCGTCCTGGACGGGGTTCATCTTCAAGAGACTCACGACCATGGCGGAGCTCCCTATTCCAGCGAGCAATGGTTGCATAGGAAGGGGCGGTGTCGGTGTACACTGTAACCATGCATTCATGGATCTTTTTTGCATTCTTGCCTTCCTTGGTCAAATATTTGATCAGTGCGCGGTGCTTAACCTTCTATATTGTTGAAAAATTTGTGACTGACGATCTGGGATCAGCTACTGCTTCTTAAATAAACGATGCAGGAGCGTGCGGCTGCAGGTCCTGAGTTTTCAAAACTTGTCATTACACTCCGACAAACAGCAATCCCCCTTCCTCTGTTTTGCCCTACCGATTCGCAAAACCTACCAACATTTTTATCTTTTTCTCATCTTCCAAAAATGTTCATTCCTATTGTTTTGCGTGGATGGGTCTTTTCTGAATGATCTTTTCTCGTTATAATTCGATCATTTCTTTGTTTCAGTCAAGGCAAAGAACATTCGGTGAGTCCATTCAGCCTATGATCGCTGTATATCTTCGCGTGTATTACTAGAGATCAGTCTCTGATTTCCAATGCTTTTAGGGATACGTATTGAGGATGTTTGGCAAAGATATCTGGAAACAGGGAAACATTTTCCCAGTTGTATTTTCTCTGTTTTCAACCTTGTTTTGATATTTTAAATGTTTTAATTCCTCGGACATAAGGTCCTGGAGTCGTACGTTTGCGAGCGAATGTAGTTATGATTCAAAAAAGGCTTAGAATAATGTTTATTAACACGGAATTCAGGAATTGGAACATCGGTCTTTGTTTATTTTCGCTCTCGTTCATAATGGATGCGCTTGTTAAACACCTTTTAGGTCCGGTTCCTTGTGGAAAGCTGCTGTGGTTGAAAATAGAGAAGTAAAACAGAAAGAAAACTAGAATAGTGATTAGAATGACAGTGGTTTCGATAAAACAATGAAAGTAACTGGTACTTGTATACCGAAAAGGAAGGAAACTATGGTAACCAACGAGGTTACAAGTAACTATAAAAACAACGATAGTAATTGGAAGTTCCGCAGTTGAGCTTCATTCATGGATTTCAATTTTAATCCTAAATTGTGACTTTCAGGATTAATTAGACGAGATTAAAATGTTACCTATTAAAACTTTAAAAATAAGCTTAATTCCAATCGCTATCAATAATTATACGGGGATTAATATTTTAAATTTAATAGGAGAACAGAAGTCGAAATTAGCTGACTATGACGTCATTACTGGAGGAGAAAACCCCCCACCAGAATTAAAGCAATTAGGGGCTGTGATCGTGAGAACGGTAGTCCCCAAGGAAGAAGGATCAAAATTGACTGGCCGACGACGGACATCGTCGATGAGGTTGATGCCGAGCCGAGAAGAGGTAGCGCCAGATAGCAAACGTTCCTTTTTTGGTGGGGAGGGGTTATTACTTAGGATTAAATTTGGTTGGGATAGCATAAGATAACATAAAATAATATAATATAATATAAAATTTGTTTCAGAAGGAACAAATGTGACGATGCGGTGCTGTCAATGCGGAGCTGTCAATGCGGAAAAGGGTGTTGAGCACCCGGTTGGTCGCGCAAGCTGCACCTGGCAGATATGCACCTGTCCTGTATGGTAGTCCTTCTGCACTTTGGTGTAATTCGCCTAAGTTAAAAGACCTTGTAAAAATCCGTGTTGTGGATTTCTTGAAAAGATCCGAATCGTAGATGTCTTGGCATGATCCGTCTCGGGGATGTCTTAGAAAAATCCAACTTTATGATGTGTTGGAAAGATCTGTCTTGTGCATGTCTTGAACATGTCCGCCATGTTGATATCTTGTAAATATGCGTCTAGTAAATGTCTTGAAAAGATCCATCTTGTAGACATCACAGAAAGATCTGTCTTGTGGGTGCCTTTTAAAAATCCGTCTTTTTAATGTCTTCAAAAGATCCGTCGTGTGTATCCTTTGGAAAAAATCCGTTTTGTGGATGTATTAGAGAAATCTTAGTTGATGATCTGTTGGAAAGATCCCATTTTGTATGTACGAGTATGTCTGGTAAAGATCCAGTTTTTTGCTACCTTAGAAATATCGGACTTGTGAATTTCTAGAAAAGATCCTTCGTGTGAATCCTTTGGAAAAATCCGTCTTGTGGATGTTGTAGAGATTTCTGGACAGATTTTGGAGCTTACTTGCGCTCGAGGGACCCGTCAGCGAGTCATGATAGAAAGAGAGATTCAAAAGGTAAGGATTTAAAAACAATTCGGTTCTCCCCCTCGGTGCCAAAAACTGGCCAAACGTTTCATCGCTGGCCACGATGGTTGGCTGGTGGAATATGCAGATGTATATGCATAAATGTGGGAGGATACAACAGAGGAGGGGGGGAGGGGGGTGCCCTGGTGCTTCTTTCCCCTCCTCCCATTCGTATGAGTCTATGTTGCTTGAGCTGCCTACCAGATTTCTGTATCGCGAGCTGAGTGGGTCCGTCTATTCAAGGGTTGGTTGTGGAACCCAAAAGGTGTTTGCTCCTCAAGAATGAAGACAAGGGATTCCGAATCCTCCTCCCTTTTCTTGGCAAGTGTTAAACTTCGCTTTCTTTAAATTTAGTCCTTGCATCAGGTTTACTTTGCTTCTTCTACTTAACTTTGTCCTTCTGGACCGATTTACACTAATATTCGTCTACTCGATTTATATTATCGATTGATATTTGTTTTTAGCCTAATTCTTTCTTTACTGAATAATCATGTTTACATTGTTTTTTTTTACAATAAGCCAGTCCACGATCATATATCGAGCTCTCAACTTTACCATTTTTGTTTCTCCCCCCCGTGTTTGAAGGCTCCTGTCTCTTTTCTTCTTTCGGTACACCTTTGGGGTATAGGCGTGGGTGTATCTTCTTGTACGTTCACCTCATCGTATGCGTGACAGAATGTGTCCTTTCCCTAAACAGGTGTAGGTGTTGATTCCCGGTCCACTGGTAAACCCAGAGCACCAATCCCACCATTATATATCGTCGTCGACACCGAATTAAAGCTGCTTTAAATTCCTCCGGATTAAACATTTTGGGGTTTTGATCCTTCTACTGTCGAGCTCAATTTCACATATACCTCTCGACCTCGTGAATAATCCTGAAGAGTCTTGCACCTTTGACTTATGTTTTTAATATTATATTCCGATAATCGGTGACTGAATAGATTAATATTGCTGATGAGTTTGTTATATTTTAGAATTTTGTATTCAAAAGAACAACCAGTACATTTCTAGTAATATAAAATCCAACAAATGTGAGGTAAATACTCAATCATTTTCTTAGCCAATGCAATTTGATGTCACTGCAGCTAGGTTCTGTACATCTAATTTTAGGCCTTAATTTAATATTATTCGCTCGTAAGGTGTAATATAATGTAATACTTGACAAAATATTTTTTCCAACTGTAATTAAATATTTTATGTATACAATTTGGATGCACTCTAAGGCGAGGCTTAAAATTGTTATTAAGTTCTATGTTATTGATTTCTTTCATGTAATTATTAAGCGAATTATTTAACTACTCACGATCGTGTGGCCGAAAAGAAGGATGCAGAAGAAGGTCATCGGACATCACATGATTAACGGAGCATCTTCAATAGGTCTTGCAGTCCCCCAAAGAAAAGCAGCCTTGTTTACTAAAAATCTAGTACTCTAGTGCACATTCTTAAGTTTGAACACATTCCTGTGTAAGCTAAAGCACAAAACAAGCACGGAACTTAAAGAGAAGACAAAAATACATATTTTGAAACAAAAACCCCGACCTAGGAAGCAACGGCTCGTCAAGCAAGGTCCACCATCTCAACGACCGTTCATTAATAAAGTCCTTGAAACAGTAGCGTCAGCCGGATTCTAAATCGCGCCTTCCTCCAATATTGATGAGATTTTCCCGTCTGTCGTCAAGGCTGATCGATCACTAAATTATCTCTTCTCAATGTAATTGACCTTACGTCGTCGAGCGTCTGATGCTAGTCTTTCTTATATTCTAGCACTTCTCCATCTCTCGGCAGCCTTCGATACTCTCGCTCGCTCGTTTCGTTTACCTCCTCTTCTAAAACTCATCGATGCCTCTGGAACTGCCTTAGACTGGTCCCGCACGTATTCATTATCTCACCCTCAGTATCTTCATATCAAGAGTGATATACCTAGACTAGAGTAAGTGCGGTTGGTGTTCTTCAAGAGTCAGTTCTCGGTCCGCTCTTTTTCCCTTACTATTCTTAAGTGTCGCCTTGATCTATAATTCCATTTCTATGGTGATGAATTGTAAATCTCTCTTTCACTCCCAACCTTGTTTGCTGAGACTCTTCGAAATCTACTATCTACATACATCATTACTGAATGGTTCTCGGGCAACTTACTGAGACTCATTTATGACAAAACTGAAGTGTTACTGGTAGATACTCCTTCGAACTTGGTCCACAGTCAAACTATGGCTCTTTTCATTAAAATTGGTCGCTACCCTTTTCATTTATTTTTCAGATACTTAAATATCTAGGCGCTACCTCTGATAGCCAATTATCTTTCAAAGCTCATGTTGGCCATGTCTACAAAACCTATGTCTCCTTTCGCAGTAATCTTAGCCATTTTCGCTTCAACTTTGATCACGATACTTTGAAGATTGAGATCCACTCACCCGTTATCACTTGTATGGATTGCTCTCTCATCTCGCTGGGTCTCATTTTTCCACTCTTCCAGCCCTTGAACTTGTTGGAAGCTTTGTGGCAACATTTGTTCTTTTCCGCCGGGACAGTTTCTCTCATGAAACTCATTCTGCTCCCTGAGCTGTACCGGATACGCATTCGATCCCCCCCAAACCTTAAAGATTCTCCCTACGCATCTTATTCTAAACACCGCAGCCCCTCCCCTTTTCTTTTTCATTGAACTTACTCCGAACTCTGAAAGCCATACATTCCTGCCCTGCATCCTGACTACATGTTCCTCTTAACTATTTATGTGGCATCATCATCGTTTATCTTTAATATTTGTTCTACCTGCTGTTATGCGTTCATTCTTCTTCCTCGCTACCTCCAAGAGTACCTAGGCGATCCACCTTTGCTCTCAAACCTTTTTCTTATATTCCAGACAGAGCTTTGTAAGGGGGAAGAAAAAGAATATTGTTTTGCAATCTTTATTAATTGGTTTCAATGTTGAGGCGTTATTCAATTCTTCTTCCAATGTTTGTTAGAGATTTTTAACCGTCGGTTTCCGAGTCATAACCTTCTTAACAAATAACTTTCATAAGTTTTATATTGGGTTTAACTTAGGTCTCTTCGCTTGCCAGTTCACCACCTCGATATTTCCAGCCTCCATGAACTTCTTACCTGTTTTCTTGTTTGTTACGGAGCATAATCTTGCTTGAAAACAGATTCACGCACTCTCGATATTCGGAGAGGGATGGATCACATGTTCCTGAAACAGATTCTTTTATACAGTAGCGTTTACTTCACCACGGAAACGGACGAGCAGACAGAATCTAGCGCTTGAAAACATGCCTCACACCATGACAAGATAACCCTTCAAACAGCACCTTGAATGTAGCAAAAGAAGTATAAAGAAAGAGCCACAATAATTTAATAATAACAATGAAAAAAAAAAGCACTTTAGGACCAGTCGTACGCTAACTGTGCCCAGATTTGATAAACACCCGTGAAACCGAAACCGAATCATGAACCAATCATTTTTCTCTTTGGATTAACATCCATGGGTCTTTGTATGGACGACCCTTGTTCAAAATCTACTATCCTGCGGAATACCACTAGGACCATAAGCCTGGTCTATCGAAGTTTAAAAGAAATCTTTTATATGACAAACCGAGAACCATAGTTAGGATCCGATCCCCTCGAAAAGTTTCAACAATATTACCGATAGAAGATTTATTTCTTCTTATTTTGTCTGCTTCGTTTATCTTTTGTTGGAGTAAAACGAAGATGTTAAAAGATGCCGGTCGTATCTTGTTTCCTTCAAACCTTTAGTAAAATAAAGGAAAAGTGGTTGAACAAAATGCTCTTCTGCAGTCTTGTGTATGATTATTGTTAGATCATCCACATAACATTTAATTGTCTCACTCAATTGTAAGTTTATTGCGAAGGAAGAGGATGAAATAAAGAAAGGGAACAAAAGAAACAAACAATGACTTACTTTACCTACTTGTTTACCTCCCTCCCTACCTCTTTTCAGTGAGGCAGGTGTCCCCCAGGAATGCCATAACATCCCTCAGTGGTTCCACAGGTCCATTAGTGATATGAAAGATTGTGCATTACGTGCAAGTGTGAAGTTAGGGCAATCGAGGAAGTGTTGTGTTGCTTCTGGGGCTCGATTGAGCCTAGTGCATTTGGGTGTTTGTGCGAACTTTGTTCTGTGTTTGTATTGTTGTAGTATGGGTGAGTGGCCGGTTCGTGTTTGGAATGGGAGTACTCTGTGTTTTATGAGGAGTGGATTTGTGGGGGTGGATCGTTTAGAATGTAGTTATGCGCGGCAGCGCGTTGGTGTTCGCGAGTGTGGACTGTGTGGATGTGTTTTATTAAGGTGTGGACTGTGTGGATGTGTTTTACTAAGGTGTGGACTGTGTGGATGTGTTTTAGTAAGGTGTGGACTGTGTGGATGTGTTTTAGTAAGGTGTGGACTGTGTGGATGTGTTTTACTAAGGTGTGGACTGTGTGGATGTGTTTTACTAAGGTGTGGACTGCGTGGATGTGTTTTACTAAGGTGTGGACTGTGTGGATGTGTTTTAGTAAGGTGTTTACTGTGTGGATGTGTTTTACTAAGGTGTAGACTGTGTGGATGTGTTTTAGTAAGGTGTGGACTGTGTGGATGTGTTTTATTAAGGTGTGGACTGTGTGGATGTGTTTTATTAAGGTGTGGTCTGGGGGATTGGGGTAAGGTTATCAAGCTTAGTTTGAAAAACGACGCTGGGGATATTTTTTTGTCTGGGTTGGGGTGGTTGTGTCTTAAGGTGGTGGTTGGGGTGGGGATGGTTTTGTGCTGTGCTGAAGTGTTGGGTTCTAGTATGTCTAAGTGTACTTTAGTGAGTAAATTGTTGGTTTCAGAATAGAGGTGTGGGATTGGTGTATTTTTTTGTGCATCCTCTGATGACTGCATACGTTGTTTTGTGTAATTCGGAGCTGTTTGGAGTGGGTGGGGTGGGGTAGGGGGGTTTATTGTTGGGGTGATTCGTATGAATTGTTTTTATAGTCTGGTGATGGATTCTTTCTGTTGCCCAAAGGTTTCGTTTTCGTTTCGGTTCTGTTCGCCAACCTTTCTTTATCTACGAGGATTCCTGACCGGATAATGAAATGGACATAAAGTTCAGTATGACAATCGTTATTGATGATTCGTCTGAGTATGTAGCCATCCGGTTTTGCGTGAGTCCTAGTCCTATTGTGTTAATGTATTGTTGGAGTGTGCTGGTGACGGTGGCGATGTTGAACTTTGATAGAGATGTCACCTGCGTAGGTGTTCATAAGGATGATTGGCGATTGAGGTTGTAGTATGTAGTGAGAGAAGAGAATGAAGAGTATAGGAGAGAGAATGGCTCCTTGGGGAACTCCCTTCTGGAGTTTTTAAATGTGGGTTTTTTGTTTATTACTTGGCCTCGTCTGCCAAAGGTGTTTATGAGCCAAATCTTGTCGTTGTTTGTGAGGTCCTTGTTTGGGTACTGTGTCGAAGTCTTTGATTGTTGCGAGGATGGTGCGTACAGGGGGGGCATGGTTCGTTGAAACCATCTAGGATGTGTTGTGTGAGGATGGTGCGTGCAGGGGGCCATTGTTCGCTGAAACCATCTAGGATGTGTTGTGTGAGGATGGTGCGTGCAGGGGGGCATGGTTCGTTGAAAGCATCTAGGATGTATTGTGTGAAGATGGTGCGTGCAGGGGTCCATTGTTCGTTGAAACCATCTAGGATGTGTTGTGTGAGGATGGTTATGGTGGAGTGTTTATTCCTGAAATCATGTTGTGTTTGATGTACAAGTTTTTCTAATGTTTTAGATAAGGTGCGTGGGAGTAAAATGGGCCAGTAGGAGTTTTTGCTTGTGTTGGAAACTGCCTCGTTTGAGGATTGGGATGATATGTGCTGTTTTCCAGATTGATGGGTTTAAGTTGTTGAGCCAAGAGTTTAAAAGAAGCTTGTAATGATTGATATTACTCTGTTTCCTAGGTGCTTGATGTGGATGTTTGATAGGTTGTTGCGGCCTGTTGCTTTGGAGTTTTTAAGTGATTTTAGTGCTAGTTAGATGATTTGAGTGATGAAAGGACGTGTTTAGTCTTTGTTTATGCATGTGTTTTTGTGTTTTTTATGATTTGTGTTTTGTCTGCCAGTGGATAAGTAATTGGCGTTAGAATAGTTTTGCATGATCATTTTGTAGTGTTGTTTTGGGTTTGCAATTCGATTGTTCCTAGTCATCAATGTTTCGAGTATAAGGGAAAGAGTTGCGTGTGATGTGTGGATTTTTTTTAGAGTTCTCCAAGTTTGGGTCATGTATGATTTGTGGTCAAATAGACTTAGGAATTTGTTCGATTATTTTGTTTATTGTTTTGCAATTAGGGATGTAATGTTGACGTTGAGGAGTTGGATATCTTGTATTTGTTTTGGAGAAGGGGCCTTGTTTTGTTTTAGGGTGTTTGGGTTTTTGATGCACTCGGAGATTTCCTTAGTCAAGTTAAGTTTGCATGTTTTTTTCTCTGGCCGTGTGGGATGTGTTCTTCGCTGGCGTCGTTAATTGTTTTGTTGATGTGGGATATGTCTTTGTCTAGAGAGGTGTAGTCGTTTATCGAAAAGTTTTGTAGTTTTTCTTCTGTGTAGTTTTCTTATGTGTAAGTTAGCCAGTTTTCTTTTTTTGCAGTGAGCTTATGTGGTCTTGTGAAAGGTTGTTCGAGGGTGTGTGGTTTGGAAGGTTATGATAATGGGTAGATGGTCGATGAGGAGGTCAGCTATTGTGTTTCAGGTTGTTCTAGTGTGGGGGTGGGTCGAAAAGAAGGTTATGTCGTTGGTGGTATTGTTTTGGATGTGCTCGGGAGTTTGTCTGGTTGGTTGCGTGGTATTGTTTAGAATGACTAGCATGTGTAACTGGTCTAAAATGCGCGTGTTACTGCTGTCAACTTGTGTTTGTAGCCATGTTGGATGATGTGCGTTGAAGTCGCCACAGATGAATAAGTTGGGAAGTTGTGTGAATGGTTATATGGTAGGTTTATGGTTTGATGAGATCCTCCTGGATTCGGGTGGAATGTATAGGTTTATGTTGTATTCTTTGTTAATGATTTTAACTCTGATAGATTGTTGTTTTTTTAATTAGCATCGTTAGATAGGAGTGATTTAGTGCGGCTGGTGTCATTTGTGAATGGTATTGTGTTGTGTATAAATGTTATGAGTCCCTAAGCTTTGATTGTGGTATCGAGCCTTTGTTTGGTGGATTCGTAGATTGGTGGTGTTTTTTATTGCAGTGTTAAGCGGGTGTTTTGGATGAGGGCTATGTGTATGTTGCGCTTATGTAGAAAGTTTTGTAGTTTAGTGCGTTTCTTGGTGTGTATATGTAGTTGTAGTATGTTAAGGGTGTGCCGCTTTTGTGTGTTTGTTATTGGAGGTTTTTTGGAGTGCGGAGATTGGTGCAGCATTAATGTGTATGTTGTGTTGGTACTAGTTACATGTGTAGGTGGAGAGACCAGGGTTGGCTTCGATTTACACATAAGGTAGGAAGGTGGGAGTAGCTGGGTTACCCACACTCATTGGAAAAAAGGTTTGGGGAGTGTGGATAGTTGGGTCGGGACCCAATTTGGTCCTGGTGGGAAACCAGGGAACGGCACGGGGCCATCGATTTTTGATTCATCGACGTCGGTCCCACCTCGTGAAGGCGACATCTCCAGGACCTTGAAATCGAGCGACTCTCTTCAACAGGGAATATCTCACCAAGGACTCATCGTAATGGTTTTTCAACTCAGTGATGACAGAAGAGAACCATACTGCCCCTAAAAGGCAAATAAAACCCACAGAAAATTGTATTTCTGTGCTACTCAATTTAGCACAGATATCATATAATATTGCAGCTTGGGTAAACATCAAAATGATGTCATCCAACACCAAAATAACTGAGGCAAATGAAAGGGCTTAATAAAATAGACACGAAGTTGAAACAGAATGGTACCCCTGTGTTGTGGTATCGTAAGTGTATATACCTTAGCAGCTGTGAAGGCAATTACACTCACGTGGCAGGCGGCCGAGAGATGACCGGCTGTGCGGGGCTAATGAAGGGGGACAGTAAGTCTTCCATGGGTTCGGGTGAGTTTAAAGCGATTACATCTAGGCGAGTGTGTAATTGTTGGCCGGAGAGTTCTTTAAATGCCAGATTTCATTCAAGGTTATTGAAAGATTAAAACCCAAAATAGAGGTTTAATTACAACAAAAACAAGATAAATATGGAAATATACACATAGGAATAAATTGAGAAATAATGTGGGGCTCAAAGGAAATAATAACTCGATGACTAAAGAGACAATGAGATAAATGCTTGACTCGGTCAAAAAGGAAAATAATGACAAAAGGTAATAATCTTCGGGACGGAGTATAAAATGTGAAAATACTTTTACTTTGTTTTGTTCGTCATCTTCCTATTGAGCTGTTGACCTCCTTCCACTGCTCTGTTGTCACTAATGTGATTTGTTGGGTCCATCTCCAGTCCTATGAGACTGCATTTATCTAAAAAAGAATAAATAAACGACTCATAATAAATTATAGAACATGTAATATATATCTAGTAAAAATGTCTTCTAAAATAGAAAAAATCACTATAACCAATCAAACAAACCTAGAAATAAAAAGAAAATGAAAAAATTAAATTGCCAAATCAAACTATAAAATCACGATAAAATGTATCAGAAGTACAGATTTTACGATTAACTTTAAGAACCAATTAAACACCATATATCTAACATTAACTTATCAATAAATGGAGAAATTTGACCCATAAAAAAGGCAAAATTTTAGGTCCCTATAAAAGTATCGAAGATGGCAAAACTTCTGGAAAGGATGATTTAGCAATAAATTTGACAATCGTCGGAGAAAAACGTCTTAACTTTTTGTGTAAAAATTTTTTCATAAAAATAGAAATAGAACTATTTTTTCATAAGGAAAATAGCTTTTTTTTTAATAGTGGTGTATGTTGTGTCAGAACGTTCTTATTGTAAGAAAAAAGGGAAATTAATATTAGTGGTACAAATTTATTCTGAAATTATGGGCGATGATAGGTAAATATTCTTTCAAATTGAGGAAAGGTTGAATAACATTTGAAATTAAAACGTTATCAACTGATATAACTTCCCTCTACCATCTTTTGCAGGCGCTTCATACAATGTTAATGTTTATTACCTTATGGATTTACGCACATTAAACAGAAAAACAAACAAACATACTTTCTTTCCTTTATTGAATTCACAGCCTTGAGTTATTTTCTCTAAATAGGCTTCATTTTAATTTTGTTCCTTTCTAAAGTATTTTAAGACTCTCCAAATTGTTGGATTGGATCACCAGTTGTGTGTACTCGTAGTTAATAGTGGGTTACCTGAATAGGGGCGCCAAGTATTCAGGTAGTAGGCTTCGGCGCAGAATGGAATTCGTTTGACCGCTGGCTTTGATATGAGAGAGGCTGGGTTTACCGAAGGTGTTTTCATATTCGGTGCGAGAAAAAGGACTTCGAAAGGACGCAGCAAAAATTTGACTTTATTCTTGAAATTGGCCTACTCAAACGGGGCAAACAAAAACGTCTCAAAGTGTTTGCGGTCAGTTGGTAGGCTTGTTTTATGCAAAGTACGAGTCTAAGGGCGGCAGGATTTAGGCGAGTTAACGGGATTTCGTAACCCTAGACTTTATGACTGTCGAAGTATAATGAATGGTCAATAAGGACTGACTTCTAACGCTGACTGTCTTCTAACTCTGACTGACTACTTAGTGTGAATTTCGTAGTATGTCTCTTGGGAATAATGGGCGTGGCCTATTATTATATACTGTGGTTTTTCGGGCGGTGCTTGTTTTGTTTTGGGAGGAGCTAATTTCAGGAGATAGAGAATATGTTTCACGACTGAATTTCGTAGTCTTTCTCATGCAAACAATGGCCGCTGCTAATTAAACAATGACTGCTGCTACCGTGTTTTCAGTCTGCACCTGCATCCCCAGCTTTGTTTAAATAGCTGACCTTTTATCGCGGCAATGGAACCACTTTTGTATGTTTGCTCAGCTGTCCACCTTGATAGCGTCATTGAAGAATTGCTTGCCCTCCATTGACTGATGTACATATATATATATATATATATATATATATATATATATATATATATATATATATATATATATATATATATATATATATATATATATATATATATATATTGTTTCATTTCCTACTTCTCTTTTAGTTCTTTATTAATTACTTGTGGCATATTATTTCTTTAATTTACAAAAATTGCCTTTTAAGATTTAGATTTACCGAGCGTCCATTTGTGGTTTCTCGCTGGGCCTATTGAATCTTAGAATTTTGGAGCCACAAGCATACCGCTACAAGATAACTAGAACAAACTTGTAAAACTCTCTTTCCATTATTGGTTAAATAATTTGCATACATCTCATGGTTTAACCGCATAATAATTTGAAATTTAGGAACATGGCGTGGTTTAAACTGTCAAAAGGGCCGATTTGTGTTTCTTTGAAGTAATTTACAACTTCTGAACCTCATGCGAAGGAATGTTATGAAATCCCTCCATAACTTTGAAACGGAGTTTTGCTAGTAGAGTAAAGTTTTAGATAGTATTTATTAAAGCAGTGCCTCTTGTCATCGTTTAGATATTCTACAAAGAATAATTTATACCTTTTTCTTTGAGATTATAAAAATATTGCTCATAAACATCTTTAGTATTCACCCTTGTGTCCTCCCCTCTAAAGATCACATTAGAAATATCTTACTCTATGATGTTCATAAACGTGGCAATGCAAGTACAGGAGCAAAATCCATTCAGAGCACTTATAGGGATCATGTAGTAAATGAAAGAAGTTGCAGGAGGTGGTTTATTCGTTTCCGAAGTGAGGATTTCAGTCTAAAAGACGGACCAAAAGAAGCTCGTTCAAGAGAACTTGATTCCAAAGAGTCGGAAGCTGTTGTCACAGAAAATCCTGTTACAACTTCTAAAGAACTCGGAGGACAATATAAAGTAAGCCTTAAGATTGTTGTACGCCAACTGAAAAAGGATTGGAAATGTTCCATAGATTGAAAAATGGGTCCCGCGAATCTGCAACAGGGTGTTGCTTACTGTGAGTCATTGATTTCTGTCACATTCGTACCCCATTTTCTCGCAGTCTTGCTACTGGTGTAGAAAAGTGGATCATTTATCATAACGTTAAGAGCCGCCGTTCGTGAATCAGTACAGAAAACAAAATTTCTCAACAACCGAGACTTCATCCCCCCAAAAAACATGTTGAGTGTATGGTGGGGTATTAAAGGAATTGTACATTATGAACTGTTAGACAACAATAAAAATATTAATTTTAATTTCTACTGCAATCAACTTTGCAGTTTGAAAGCCGCTTTTAGCTAAGGCGACCTTCCTTACTCAACAGAAGGGGTGTCAACCTCCATCACGATAATGCCTGTCGTCACACAGCTTGAAAGACCAAAGACCTGTTGGAGGAACTTGGTTTGGAAATATTGTTTCGTCCTCCACATTCTCCTGACATCGCTCCTTTTGATTATTACTTGTTTACGGGATTACAGAATGAGTTGGATGGTCTTAGGTTGACATCATGAGAAGAGGTTGAAAAGAATTGGATTTATATTTTGCATAAAACCTACAGAATTTTACAAGCGTGGCATTTATATACTGTATTTGTTGACTGATGTAATGAAGTTTTAAAACGTAATAAAGGTTATGTTTATGATTAAATATTTCCAGTCATAACTTTTGAATTTTTAGTGTGTACCCTAAAATCGGATATTACTTTCGTTCCAATCTGATACATTGCCATGCAGGTTTTGGCAAGTAGAGAGAAAGTGTAAGTTTATTTGAGATGAAGACAACAATCGCTAACCTATTACTAGTGTTGAACATTAAAAACAGTTTACCTTTATTAATTTCCATTCGCTCGTGTGCAAAAATAAAATATTTTTTTATGTTTAGGAAAGACAAGTCTGATATTCTTGCTTTCTCATACACCACAAATTACTCTTCTCTTGCTATAACGGGGATAGAAGTAGGGGAACGGTTTAACTAGCATCAAGACCAGACCTAGATATTAGGGAATATGGGGATATGTTCATATTTCCTGCTTCACTTTACACTCTACATTACAGTATTTTATTGTTTTATTTTAACATACCTCTGGTTACCGATACCATTGGGTCCGCGTGAAACTGATCCATAATTTCCAATAGTTATAAAACTACTTTTGCAGTTGTTTTCAATCTTTACATTCCAGTATATTTTCCTTAACTCTTATTTGTTTGTTTTTACAGAAGAATGGCCTTTAGAAGAAGATTTGGGATTCCTTTGAACTATTTATAAAGTAGACCATTTTCACAGAAGCGTATAATTCGGGTTGAAATTTCGGCTAAAGTTTTTTAAAACTTAGGTTCAGTTTATTGGTTTTATTTTACTACTAAGAGAATCTCTGTGTTGATTTCGTTCAATTTTGAGCTATTTCCTTGCAAATTTATGCATTAAAAGGTTTAGGAAAAGGGAAAATGAAAAAATTAAAAACGAAAATAGCGTGAGGACAGTTGCGAGCTGCTTCTTGCATCGCTAGATTAACGTTGGCAAGCAGTGAATCGACTGCGCCATACTGATTTTCCAAAGATAATCATTCAAGCAAAGCTTTTGAACTGCCCACTTGCATTTCTCATCATCATCGACCTCTTATCTCTTACACAACATGTGTCATCCTCGAGACACATACATAGTAATGTCATCTCGAACCTCCATATCTCTAATATAACAGTAACTGACCTTTCTAATAAGATTTCCGACCACTTTTTGGTAAATTTTAAATTCTATTTTCCTACCACCTACCCCCTCGCTCCTCCTGAGATCTTACTCCTTTCCGGCGACTATGGTCAATTGATACTACTTCTCTCTATAACGACGTTGTTTCTGCCCTACCTCCTATTGATACTACTGCTTCACCTGACCAAACCTTAAACTCTCTGCACCAATCATTACTCACCTGCCTTGACGTGCACGACCCCCTCTCATCACTCCTTCTTCAAACTGCCATCACCGCGCCCCTTGGTTCGCCATGGAACTCCTTCGGTCAAGGAGGTCCTTACGTGCTCATGAACGAGCCCTTCGTAAAGCACGCTCCCGTGAGCAGGACACGACCTCCCTCTCACTTTCCTATCGCCTTGCAACTTCGACTTATTCTTTCAAACTTTTGTCTGAGAGCTAGAAAGACCATCGGACTATCTTTCTTCTCCTCTCTCGTCTTTCCTCGCCTAGCCCCATTTCCCCCACCTCTCCTCCCATCAACCCCTCTACTCTTTCTAAATTCTTCTCTGATAAAATTATTAACCTTCGCGCCAAACTACCCCAATCGTCTGAACAAGCCCATGCTGTTCTCCCCGACCATACTCCATTGCCGCTTAACGTCTTCACTCGGGCGTCCTCTGAGGAAGTAACTGCCCTGATCTTACGCTCTAACAAATCTGGATCACCTAAGGACGTCTTTCCACCCAAACTACTCCACCAAATTCTACCTGCTGCCCTCCCACTGATTCTTCACCGCATTAACACTTCACTTGCCACAGGAGTAGTTCCCTCTTACTTTAAACATGCCTCAATTCATCCTATCCTTAAAAAACACACCTTAAGCCCTCTGAACCATCTAGCTATCGCCCTATCTCACAGCTTCCATTCCTCTCTAAGGTCCTCATGAGAGTAATTTTTCTTTCCCTTAATGACCATATTTCTAACTGCAATATCGATCAAACGTACCAGTCGGGGTTCAAAGCGAAGCACTCTGCTGAAACTGCTCTTCTTAATGTTTAAGAGGGTTTACGTAGAGCAGCCGATAGGGTGGTTGTACGTCCATTCTAGTCCTCCTAGACATCTCCTCTGCTTTTGACACTATCGACCACACTGTCCTCCTTGATCGTCTTCATACTTTCATTGGTCTCTCTGGCACTGCACTTGATTGGTTTCGCTCATACCTCTCCTCCCACACTCAGTCGGTTGTGCTCAATAACCTCTCCTTCGTTCCCGCGCCCATTGATTTTAGGGTGCCTCAGGGCTCAGTCCTTGTCCCCTCCTCTTTCGTATCTACTTACTTCCTCTTGGCTCCCTTCTTCGCGATTTAGTCCTGTCCTTCTACCCCTATGCTGATGACACTCAGATATACATTTCCTCATCCCCTGTGTACTTCTCTCAATCAAATACCAAGCTCCAATCAGCCTACACTACCATAAACGAATGGCTGTCTGCCAACTTTCTCAAACTTAACCACGATAAAACTGAAGTTCTCCTTATTGGTACCGCTTCTATGGTAGAGAAATCTAAAGCTCTCTTTCCCTCTCTTAACCTTGGGGAAACCAATGTCGCCTTCTCTGTTACCGTCAGTAATCTTGGTGTTATTTTCAACGAGCAGCTCTCGTTTAAACCGCACATCAATCGCATCTGTAAGTCTTCCCTTGGTTTCCTCCGAAACTTCTCACCTGTTCGATCCCATTTTGATCGACAAGGCCTTGAGACTGATAGTCATGCCTTCGTCACCTCACGCTTAGAATAGTGCAATTCTCTTCTAGTGAATCTCCCTTCTTCGTCACTTCGCCCCCTACAACTAGTTCAAAACTATGCTGCCCGGCTCTTCCTTCGCCGCCCCCGGTTCTCTCCGATGCCTCTGTTACAGGAGCTACACTGGTTACCTATTCGCTTCCGTACCCACTATAAAATTCTTCTCATCACCTACAAGGCCCTAAACCTCGAGGCTCCACCTTATCTCTCGTCTGTCCCGTCGTCAAACTCCTCGGGCAATCTGGTCTAATCTCTCTTCCCTCCTGAACACTCCTCTCTCTGTCCTCTGCTCGATGGGTGACCGTTCCTTCTCAGTTTGTGCTCCTAGACTCTGGAATGCTCTTCCTACCGAAGTCCGGTCCTCTCCCTCCCGTGCTACTCTTAAATGTTTCCTGAAGACTCACCTCTTCATAATTGCCTTCTCTCCCCTGTAAAATTTATCTACACTTGCTACACAACCTTCCAGCTAGGAGGAAAAACAGCCCTGAAAGGCGCATTATAAATACTTATGATTATTATTATCTTACATTTAGTTGTTGGTTCCCTCCTGCTTTCTGTTGGATCAGGTTGGATCCAGCCTGTGACTTACCTGGTCAATCTAGTGTCCAGTTATTTGGCAACAAGAGCTGTCCAACTCCACTTGAGCTTCTCTTCTCGTTCCCAACACATCTTGGAGTTTTTTCACACTCCAAGGTGCCATTTTTGTCTCCTATTCCAAGTTATTCCCAGCCTAATACTCTCATGAGCTCTCAAACGTTCTAAAGTTCATTGCAAGTTCTTTTCCTACGTTCCATTAGGACTGTATATTAGTTTTGCTTTTTCCTTTTAATCCATAGCTATTTTACATTTTGAGATCCATTACTTAAGAAGTTTTAGATTTAGAAGACATTTTGTGTCTGTTTTTCGAAGAACTGCTGACGACTCTACGGAAAGGGAGAAGTATGGTCGGTACCGGCCTTAGATTGGTGGCTGACGCAAGGATGTGAGATTATTAATATCCATTGCCAAATAAGGAGAGAAGAAGTGACCTAAGTCTTGAAATCTTGGAATCAGAGATTCAAAAAAAGTATGAAAAGAAACCCAGTGTGGTCGTTATCCGATACGAAAGGAAAATACACCAGTTAATAGTCTATCTAACCGATTACCCCCGATCCCTTCCTAACCCCCTCCCTCCCCATCTACGTTAGAACATTGATTAATCCCCAATATATATAATGGAAAATGCGAATTGGCAACCTAGTGACGATTAAAATTACGTCATTGAGATGTCCGAAACTGGCCACCACGGCATGCCGAGGGAAATTTCGCTATTAACCAAACAAGTGGCCATAAAAGTACAGATTGGGAATAAATGGTTGATAAGATATCAGTTTGCAGTTATTAAATAGAATAAAAGAGATAAGAAATGGAATACGAAACTTCTGACTGTAGATAATGAAATTCCACTCATTGCAGGGTGTGAAATAAATGAAAGGAGTGAAACCAGGATGGATTAGTGTAATAAAATGAACCCAATGGTTCTGCAATGACCATGGAATAGAAATTGTTCGTGGGGGCGTTGATGATGGTGGTGGGGTAGCTGCTACTTCCAAAACACATGAAAATAAAATGGAAATCGCTTAAAAATCCCTACCTAGAAGTTTTTCCTAGGGGGGGGGGTATTCACTAGCCCAAGCTTGTGGGGAATGTTCAAATGACTATTTGGGGGGGGGGGCAAAAACTCATGTTTTTTTGGTTAGGGCACAGAAAAGAACGACGAAATAAGACTGCCGTGGTGAGGTCGTCGGGTGGGAGAAAGAGTGTTCCCGTCGAGGCGTTAATGGAGGTAGCGGACAAACGGCAGAAGATTAATGTCTCAAAGATTGTGCGGAAAGGTCATTATGATGGTGAAGGAATATCAATAATCCCAAGGCATCATGGACGAGGACATGACGGCGACGACGACAGGCAACAGAAGATATTAAGCTCGAAAGTTTGCCACGAAGCTTCATGACTCCAAAGGCAAGTTTCTCATTGGCGCGAGGAACATGGCTACTCCTTGTCTCTTGCAGGCGAAGAAGCAAATGAACGAGGACTGTGCCTTCAAGAAACATGACCTTGCCACCGATGCGAGGGGCGTTGTTATGTTTGCTTCCTTATCCGAGGCTGGTTCCTTTGGACTCTCGTATTTTGAGGATAGCCATGATGAGAGTGGATGGAACACCTGCTTAGCGAAAGTGGGCCTCGTCCAAGAAGAACAACGTGGTGTTCTATTGATATTCTATAAAATCTCGATCGGGGAATTACTGGATTATGTTAACACTTAAATGAAAAGAGAAATTTATTCAACATTAATAAACATTTAATTCAAAAGTATTTTTCATATGTGAATGCTATTTATATAAAGTTTGAACTTGTTCATTGTTATGAACACAAAAGTTAAAGATCGAAGCCATTTGACGCCCTTGCGCAGACTTAGGAATAGATGCTACCGCATTTAAATGTTTACAAATTTGGTTTGCCCTTTATATAAGAGTTCGAACGCTATTATTGATGAGAGTTGATTTGAAAAAAAAATTAACTCGCTGGGAGATCAATAATCAGACTCCTCTGGAACGCCATTGCTGCCTAATCATTCAACCTTTTGGGGGATCAGATATGATTAGATCAATTTTATGATGCCCAATTTGACGGCACAAAACTCCTTCCTTTGTGGTTACCCGAAGGGTCTATATATGTCAATAGGCTTTTGAACATCCAGAATTAAGCAAACAACATATTGGAATCAATTCAAGCGGGTGACCCGCATATGTTTAGAACCTATATAAAAAAAAGGCCAGAGAAAAAGATCTATGCTTCAGAAACTGAAAATAGGTTCGTTTACGTGAAATCAAGTTTAATCTATAGTTTTAAAAATGTCCTAATGTTTAACTTTATATTTTAAGAAAGTAAATGTAAAACTTAACAGATAAAAATTTATTTAATTCCTAATGTTTAATTCTACTGTAGATATTTGCGAAATGATGTTATAATGCGAGAAAGATACAAAAGTCACTGCACCAAAATAATGAACGGTTTAAAATGAACGAAGAAAAGCGGGTCAAATTCGAACCATACTCTGTGGTCCTTGAAATCTTCTTAAACTTCAAGACAAACGCTTTGGAAGAGAACCAGGGGTAAATATAGTAAAACCATTCTGAACGGGAAATATACAAGACATATTGTCAGCTAAAACAACAGAACTCCAAAAGTAGACGCAATTATCCATAGGAAAACCTGGACACTTCCATACAGAAATGGCAAAGACTTCAGCCAAAGGTAAAACTTAACACGACAAACTCTGATGTTCCAAAACTCTTTTGAGAAAGATTATAATTAAATTCCCAATATTCATAGTTAATTTTATTAAGAAAACTTCTAATGTAACCAAGCTTTCATAAAGACCAACTTCAAAGCGTACAGATGTTCTCACTAGTACAAACTATTTAGTCAAACGTGTGTACTTAAATACTGTGATACTACAGTGTGTACCTAAAGTATGTATACAGTCTTAATATGTACTTATTTATAAAGAGAAAGAATAAATATATAATTAAGTACACTCATATATTATATAAGGTGGAACAAAGATACGTAACCAATATTTAATTTTATATTTATTCATCACTTCTTTGTATAAATTAAATATTAATACTATATAATTACTTTAGGTGTATATGCAGGGGAATCGATCCTCTCCCTTGTCTTCCAGTTGAGTCACGGGACGTTGACCGCAAAAACAACCGGGCTAGGCACCTTGGGTCAATCTCGTAACCACAGCTCCTCGCCTCTCGGCCCTATGAAAAGCCGAACAGTTTAAACTGCAAGATTTTCCCTACGAGTGTATATTCAATTTCGCCTCAAGTACGAAATTGGCGACGCGTTTCTCTCAAGCTCGAATGCAAGCTGGACCAGAGCTTAGACTTGCTGAGAAAAACCGTTGGAGTAAGAGCCCTCCTGCGGCCCGTCCACAAACCCCCGCACCCCCCTTCCTACCCCTCTCAACTAGGATGACGAGATATAGATGCCAAACACTTGGGAAAAACGAGGTAGAATCCCTGAGTCAACGAGGCTACGAAGTTCCCGGCAAGAGAGGCCGGGCTACCAAGGGGACTAAGAAGCAGCTCATCCTTGAACTAGTTCCTGATTATCAAACCGAACTTTAAGTTAACTTGTTCAAGTTCAACTTACTCTCGTCAGAGAGACTCCTTCTATCCTGGTGCATCCTAAAGCCCGAGGATAGTCCTCGCCCTTGATGAATTACGAAACGAAGAAGAAAAAGCTCCCCCTCGAGCCCGTTACCCAGAGAGAACTCCAAACTCTGAGTTAACTTGGTTTAAGAACCAAGTTAAACTGATTCTCGTCAGAGAACCCCCACCCCCTATCCCGGTGTAGCACAAAGCACCGTGATAGTCCTCGACCTTGAGGACTTCGGAAACGAAGAAGAAAAAGCTCCTCCTCGAGCCAGTTACCCAGTGGTCACACCGAACTTGGCTTAAGAACCAAGTTCAACTTACTTTCGTCAGAGAGACCCCTACCTATCCTGGTGCATCCTAAAGCAGCGTGATTGTTCTCGCATTAGAAGAGGCCCCCCCCTCCCTGAATACCGTGTGTATCCCCATCTGCTACACTCGCCAAAGTCCCTTGTGACTGTCAACCATCGCCAACCATCTGGTTGAGGCACGCGTCAAAGAACCCACCGGATTCTTGAGGTGTCTGGGCTCATTGAGTTCAAGGTCAGACTCAAACCCGCCGCCAGAGCAACCAAGATATTTAAACTCCATTAGAGACAATTAGCCTATTTATTTTATATTGAAGTGAGTAGCGAGTTAACCAACATTATAAGGTCAAGTTAAAAAGCTTTACTTAAAAACTTATTGAAGTCATTATTGTGTATTTAAATTCGTAGTATTTCGGTGGTTCATGTTTTTTTCTGTAGTAAATTGTTAAATTTAAAATATATGTTTATTTGGGGATAATTTCTGTGCGTTTCACTAAATCCTTACGTTTTTGAGACCGGCTCTTTATTTAAACAACAAAAATAGCATTCTTCGACAGTATATAATGGCAACAATGAGGGGCAAAAATTTGTTATTAATTATGGTAAGACAACTTAATTTCTTTTGGATAGCCGTTTGTATAAATGAATCTCTTATAGCTGTTTTTGTTATTATAATCACTAATACGCTAAGAAACCGCAACTGGTATTTTCCCCTCTAATTTAGTAACTTTTCTCTACAAAATACTAGGTTAGAGTGGAAAACTGAAAGGCACGAAGTGGACTCGTATGATAATGATGGTAAATCTTTGGCTTAGTTTCAAGATGAAATCCTACATCAGTGAAAGGAGCTCTTAGATAAATGGAAGAGCTTCCATTTCATCCTCACAAGTAGAGATTTAAAGAACATTTGCTCTTCCCGGGAAATGGATGATCTATCACCATTTTAATGGTATATTTTCTAAAATATAAATGTCCAGAAATTAGAGAGGATAAGAGATAATTTAAGGAAAACAAAATTTACCAAAAAAAATTAAAATTAAATATTGAAATTAAAAAACTGAATTTAAAAATGTAAACTTAAAATTCAAAAGTAATTCTATCGGTATTAACAAACTTTATTTTTTATTCTGCATGTTGGTGTATAGCGTATTTACCTTATGACAGTCATACGACTGTATATTTTAAGAAATATAAATTCTGCACATTTTATAATATGGTGAGTGGACGACATTTGATGAAATATATACATCTTGTTTATTTTCATCCATAACTCTCACCATACATTATTACACATGGCCTCCGGACAATTTAGTCCTAGACAATTCATTCCCGGACAATTTGGTCCTAGAAAATTCAGTCCTAGACAATTCGGTCCCGGACAATTTGATACTAGGACAATTCGGTACCAGGACAATTCGTTCCCCGTTTGCTTATTAAAGGAATAAAACTTCCAAATAACTTCAAAACACAAATATTTATTTATTTGGGCACATATATTTATTAGGTAGATTATATTATATTTAAAAGCTCCCAATTTGTTAAAACATGTAGATTATATTATCTATTAAGCTTCAAATTTGTTAAAACATGTAGATTATATTATCTATTAAGCTTCAAATTTGTTAAAACATGTAGGCTATTAGATTATATTTATTGAGCTTCAAATTCGTTTAAACATCTAGATTAGATTATTTATTAAGCTTCAAATTTGTTGAAACATGTAGGTTATATTATCTATTAAGCTTCAAATTTGTTAAAACATGTAGGCTATTATATTATATTTATTGATCGCCAAATTCGCTAAAACATGGAGATTAGGTTATTTATTAAGCTTCCAATTTGTTCAAACATGTAGGTTATATTATCTATTAAGCTTCAAATTTGTTAAAACATGTAGGTTATATTATCTATTAAGCTTCAAATTTGTTAAAACATGTAGGCTATTATATTTTATTTATTGAGCTTCAAATTCGCTAAAACATGTAGATTAGATTATTTATTAAGCTTCAAATTTGTTCAAACATGTAGATTAGATCAAGACTTTAAATTGTGTGCAACACCAGACAAAAACTTGCGCTTCTGCAACAGAGTAATTATGCACTTGTTTACGTCTCTATACTTCTTTTGTAAAATTTGTTCTCTTTGAAGGAGAAATAATCTCGGCGCGTTAAAATTGTCACCCTGGATGTGAAGAATGTAAAGTTGATAAAACACTGCGGGACAAGACTTGAAGGTACCATCTGCTCTCCATGTTTTAGTTTGCTTCATATGTCCCAAGCCTTCATCAGTTGCAAAAATGATGAATCTTTTTGGATCGTTAATACCACTATCATTTTGCATAAATTTAATGCCGTTATCAAAATTAACAAATTCAGGGGGAATTGAAAACCCGATACCTGATCCTGGAGAAGAGAGGAAGTTTGCTTGCGAATGTCTCCATCGTCGAATATTATGATTAAGATGCGGCATTTTCGGCACTTCAGAAAGCGCACAAGCGTCTAACTGGCCAATTTCATTAGCAATGATTGAACGGGGATGACTATGACTTGAAATGCACCTTTCTTTAATATTATTAACACTGACCATAACTTTGGTTGTTGTTGCACTATGATCATCCTCCCTGATATGTTTTGATATTGTATAGTTAAGAGTCAGAATGAAGCCTTGCTCTGTAAGCTCTATTTTCACATCTCCAATATATTTTGGAATTGTCTTTATTTGTCATAAACATAATTTTCACTATCGATTAGTTTATCTTTCCCTTTTTTAGATTTCACACTTTCAGCCATTGAAAATCGTAACCACAACCATAACTTTTAAGACTCAAATGCAGATTAATTTCGAATGACGGAAAAAGGTTATATTTTGCCAAGGTTTAAGGGCCTTATCTTAAAAATAAAAGGGAAGTGAAACTACTTTTCACCTCTTCTACTACTACTAATATATAATATAACAATCAATATAGCAATCATTTTTATTTAAATTTAATCGATAAATATATGAAAATATTATTTACAAATCTATCTACATTCTTCAGTATCTATCTTATTTATGTTTTATTTCTATTTATTTACATTTTAACTAATACTGGTACCGAATTGTCGTCTCATAACGAATCGTCCTAATACCGAATTATCCGGTACCGAATTGCCCTAGTACCGAATTGTCCCGTACCGAATTGTCCCGTACCGAATTGTCCCGTACCGAATTGTCGCGTATCGAACTGTCCCGTACCGAACTGCCTAACGCCATTACAAATATGAGGAGGGGTGGGATGTAGAGTTTAAGGGTTAAATTTTATGTATATATTTGGGTTATTATTTTCTTTCACTTTAGCAATTTTATTCCAGATTGAATTAATGTGTTAATTTATTAATAATTAAAAGAATTTTTGCCCATAAGGCAACAGCTGGCTCTTCCTACCCCTATGGACCTGGAACAAAGGCCGGGGGAAGGGGGGGGTAATATGATAGATTGGAGTTATAGACGTGTAAGGCTGTGCCCGGTTGTGTGCATAGTTTGAATGCATACTATGCTTGCGTGGAGGAAAGAAAGACAAAAAGGAGCTGACTGTGTGAAATCTGTGTATCAGGTTGGAACGAAAGTAATTTCCGATTTTAGAGTATATATTTAAAATGAAAATACTTTTGACTATGGAAATATTTAAGCATAAACATAACCTCAAATGGGTCCTAGAACTTCATTAACATCGGTCAAGAAGCTTAAAAATGACAGATTGGTAAAATTCTTTAGGTTTTGATGCAAAATATGAATCCAACTCGTTTCAAACCTCTTTCTTCTCTTGAATGGTAACTTAGACCATCCAAATGGTTCTGTAATTCCCTTGATAATCAGAAGGAGCAAGTTCAGGAGAATAGGGAAGAAGAAGCAATATTTCCCAACCCAGCTCTTCCAAGAGATACTTGGTCATACGAGCTATGTGAGGACGGGCATTATCGTGATAGAGGAAGAAACCCTTTGTTGAATAAGGACAGTCCCCTTTAGCCTAAAGCGGCTTTAAAACGACTATGTTGATTGCAGTAGATAGCAGCATTAATTGGTTGATTGTTGTCTAACAGTTCGTAATGGACAATTCCTTCAATATGCCACTATACCCTCAGAATTATAATTTTTGGATGAAGTCGTCCATCGGTTGTTGAGAAATTCTGCCTCTTTGACCTATCCACGAACGGCTGCGTTTAAAGTTATGATAAAAGATCTACTTCTCAACACCAAGAACAAACCTGCCCATAAATGGTGCTTGAATGTGTCGTGAAAGCAATGACTCAGCAAGAAGCACGCTGTTGCAGATTCACCGCGGACAGTTCGTGCGGGACCCATTTTTCAATCACTAGAACCTTTCCATCTTTGTCAGTTGGCGTAGGACAGTCGTATTGGTTATTTTAAATTGTTCTGGGAATTCCTTAGAAATTGCAGCAGGATTTTTCTGAGACAACAGCTTCCAACTCTTCAATATCTAGTTGTTTTGGACGACCTTCTTTTGGTCCGTCTTTTAGAGTTTGTAAAAGGAGAAAACCACATCTGGCAACTTCTTTCATTTACTGCATCATCTCCATAAGTGCTCTGAATGGATTTTGACGTGTTAACATCCTTATGAAACTCAGAATAAAATATGTCTAATGTGGTATTTACGAGTATATGTCACGAAAATAGGAGTGAATACCTTCGAAGATTATAAACAATATTTTTTCATAATCTGAAGGAAAAATGTATAAATCACTTATTGTAGCATTCACAAACGATAACAAGAGGCAATACTTTAATAAATACTAAATCCTTATTCATGAAGTCGGAGATTACTTTCGTTCCAACTTGATACTTTAATTTTGGGAAGACATTTGTTTTTAAACTCAATAAATATTTTTTGGGAAATATCGCAAATCGAGGCGATTCTGTTTGTGTTAAGGAACTCCTTCCGTCTAGTCGCTTTGCCTCATTTTACAACGAAAGACATCAAAATTTGCATTTCTATAATTAGGAATATGACCTCCATGGTGTTATATTTGAAAGCCACTCTTAAGGTTAAATGGAATAGGATTGAGATCGGTTTTTCCTATACGTTTGCCTTGGAGACAGACACTTCGCTCGCTTTGGATCGATAACCATTTAATTGAATTCATTTTCGTTTTAAAAATCGAGGAATCACTTTTCCTCGCTATCCGCCATTAAAATTAAAATTTAGAAAAAATAAAATCGACATTTATGACTGTTGCTCGCTGCCCAGAAACATTCCCTAGAAACTCAAATAATTCTTCGTCATTTTGTTTGTTTTGATTTTTTTTTCAGCATCTATCGACACTAATGACATATCCGTATTACCTATTGATTACCAAAATTAATATTAGGATGCAATAGGATTCTATTTCTCCTTCTATTGGCTCAAAACTACTTGTAAATTCCCAATAACCTTGAGTTTTATTCCAAAGAGGAAATATCACCGTATCAATAAGGAAAAAAATCCAGTCTCAAATTTAAGATTTCGATCGACTAGATGTACCAAGTTATATTCTCATAGCGAATATGAAGTGTAGGGGCATATCTGAAATGGCCCTGACCTTTTCTTGCTGGGGCGTTATTTGATTTTCCCCAATGTGAAATTCAAGGTAGTTGATAGTGTCGTAAGCAAAATGACACTTAGAAGGACCCATGAACAGACTATGCTCCTGAAGCCTAGTACAGAGGAAACGAAGGAAGATTAAATTGCGTAAGCCCTTTTTCTGTAGGGAAGGCAGTGTATTTCCGAACACTATCCTTGAGGGAAATTTGATAGTACCCCTTGCACAAATTTATCTCAGAAATAAATTTGGCGTTCTCGAACAAATGTAGGCCCTTGTCTATCAACGGGATTGGTTCGGCATCGAAAACCGTCACGGCGTTAAGTTTTCGAAAGTCCACACACATTCGAAAGGTCTGGTCTGGATTCCGAACCATAACAATGGGGGAACAGTAATCAGAAGAGGAGGGTTCGATTATTTCTAATTAAAGCAAGTTTTCGACCTCCGCATTGAACGCTGATCGCAAATGAATGGGCAAAGGGTACGGCTTGGATCGGATCGGTTTTTGTGTGGTCAATAGTATGCCATGCTCGAATTGGTTCGAGCAACCAGGCTTCTCGGAAATTCCGTCCGGGTAGGCATTTAACAACCGGGATAACTGGGCTTTCTGAGCGGGCTCCAGGTGGGGATTTAGATCGATCTCCTGGGGGGAGTCTTTATACGATCCTGGGAGCAACGGGAGTGGGTAGTCATTGTCAGATTCCTCGCAAACTGTCTGGACTAGGTTAAGAGGTTCGGGGGGATAAGAGGCTTCCATCACGGCCTCTTCGTCCAGGGCAGCAATATTGTTGATGCAGGCGCGGCGGTGGTGACGTTTGAGCATGTTGAGGTGAAACAATTTGTTAACGGAGGGCGTTTGGATAAGGTAGTCCACGGGGCCACGGGCTTCGAGGACTGAAACGGGGCCTTTCCATTGGGATAGAAGCACATTTGTCTCCTGGGGCAGGGGAAGAAGGACCTCGTCATCGGGTTTGAACCGTCTTTCTTTTGACTTAATGTCAAAATGGGTCCTATCATAGGAGCGGGGATACGTGGAGAGCGCGTAGGGGAGTGGTTAGTAACGGAATGGAACGGAACTATAGTTACCCTTAAGGAGGTATGAGACCTCCTTGTGACCACGAACGGATTCGCTCTCGTTGGTCCTCGACTTTTCCTACAATGGCTGTAGGGAAGGAGACTCATTCTGGGCCTTTACAAAAGACTCGTTGTTCAGAGTCTCGTACTCGGGGGAAAAGAAGGAGGTTCTACAGTTACGAGGGGTGCCTCGTTCTTTATGGCTTGGGCCCTCGTGATGGCGGGCTGAGCAACGGTACTAGGGGAGAGCTGCGGGCTCTGGCTGACTAATATGGCGCAGAATTTAATAGGGGCTGCTTCGGCGTCAGCCCAATCGGTGAAATACTGGCATTCGATGAAACAACGGACCACTGGAAGTGGTTGGCTCGTCCCAAGTAGTCCTGGACTATTGCAAGTTTATCGTGATCGGGACTCACTGGGGGTAGCAACTTTTCCGATACGACCATGCACGTGCATTCCGTATCTGTAACCAGGATTGAAACCCGGCAACCATTAACCGATCCGGTTTCAAATTCGAGACCACCGGGGTAGCTCTGGTTAATAAAAAAATTAACTTGAAGTCCCGGAGGCTTATTCGCTGGTGGGGAAGCAGGCGTTTCGGGGCGAGCAGACGGAGGAGAAAGAGAGGCGCTTACTTGGTGGACTTGGTGGCCTGGAGCAGGACGGAATTGGGAATTTGGGGGACAGTTCCTCCTCACATGCACGGGGATTCCCAAGAAAAAGAGACGATGGGTCGTCTGGGGTAATCCGACGCAGGGGGATTATAGACGAGTGGCTTAACATCCCTAGATTTAGACGGGGAATGATATTTCGGTTTGGGGGGACCTGGGACCTTTACGAATTTGGAAGCGTTCTTCGGGTAAAATTTAGGGAAGTGGACTTTACTCTTGGGGGAGGGAGGATGACTCTTCCTGGGATCTTTGGGCTAGAGATTATGACTGGCTGCGTGCAAATCCGCTTCTTCGATGCATTCTTTGAGCGAAGCAACTCTTCAGTCCTTCACGAATGCACGGATTTCAGAGGGCAGCGTAGCCATCAATTGATCCCGCAAAATGAAGTCGAACAGAAACTCATAGTCGCCGTTTACCAGGGCGGAGTCCAACCAAAACTGCAGACTTCTTCTGAGGTGTGAATCTGAACTGGCCGTAAGTCTGGCCGGGTAGCAACCTTGCCTGACGAAACTTTGAACTGTAGAAGTCAGGATTCATGTTGATCGCAGCCAAGAGTTCGGACTTAAGGGTCGAATAGTCGAGGGTAGTTTGAAAGATTTTCTCCCAAAACACACACAAAAACAACGGCTTGTTACTAAATATGGCCCCACGGGCACCACAAAAGATCGATTACACAAAATAAAATAAAAAATTTAGAAAATAAAATTATTTCCCTATTTTTAAATAAACTTGACCCAACTTGGTAAATTTTCTATAAATCAACTGAGAGACTTAAGAACGAAAGGGGTCCTAAATTATCCCAACTAAACCTGACACCAGAATTTATTATATAAATATATATATATATATATATATATATATATATATATATATATATATATATATATATATATATATATATATATATATATATATATATATATATAATGTTCAGCAGAAATCCCAAGGCGAGTAAAATGGCTGGTATCATCCTTTTTATTTACGGGCGACGTTTCGACCACAGTACGGTCATCTTCTTAGGCCTAAAATACAAATAAACGAAACGAAATATTTTGCACTGTTAAGAGAGCACACTGCTAAATTTACATCTAGAACTTTAATAGCTACTATTAGCTTTGAATTGCAAATTTAGAGTTAAAGGGAATATTTCAGAATGGGGCTGAAATTTACAATAGAGAGACTAGGGAAGGATTTTAAGTATTTAAATTAGTTAGCAAGTGTACAATTGCTAAAATCTATTAAGGTAAGGGAGATTTGATTTATGAATCTAATGATTATATAAAACTGTTTTAAAATGAATTTTAAACAAATAATTGAAGGAAAAATTAGCGAAACCTAATATACAAAATCACAAACCTTGCCAACGAGCGTGTTACGTGCTCCGGCAGACCCAAAAGCAACAAAAATGCGCCCCGCTACCCACATCCAAACGAATTCCGGCAACAAGGAGGGGAACCGACGAGAGATCATTATTTAAATTCGGGGAGAGCTGTTTTATATAAAGTGTTTTTTAAGATTCGAAGGGTAATAGGGCATTTATGCGAATTCGGAATTTCAAAGTTTTCTAAGGAGATATCACTTTTACACTTTATTACGTGATCTCTTATCGCTGAATTTTCTTTGGTTTCAAGGATCTTACCGGTTCTATTACTTATACCTATATGGGAAGAGAATCTTACCTTCAGAGTTCTCACGGAGCTTCCGATATATTTGCCTTGGGAACACCCAGGATATTTAAATAAGTATATAATCGAACTCCGAAGACTCTTTGGAACCGGATCCTTAATTGTAAAGAAAGATTTTATATTTATTTTGTTGACAAAGGCAATCTGAAATTTTATTTGACAGAAGTATTTCCTTAGCAATATGTGTAATTTTCGGCTAAGGACTTTATTGTGAATACCCAGCTATTACATTATTAAATAATGTTTGTCTTTTGCCACTGTTATCTCAGGGTGGCTTGGTTGATACAATCCACCTAAAAATGTGCGGATTGACTCTTCTACAATAAAAGAAGGAAAACCATTGTGCATAAAGAAAGATGTAAGGTACGGAAATTATTTGTCTATAAAATTGTAGGATGAACAGAGATTGTATGCACGGTGAAGAAGGGTCTTAATGGATGAGATGTTGTATTTCAAATCTAAGCAACTAAAAAAGTTTAATCCTAACCTCGTATTAGTCGGTTTCCTATATACTGATGTTTCTAGATTATTTTGATTTTTCTTATTAAAAGATCTAAAAAGGGGAGGGTGTTATCACTCTCAGTTTCCATTGTATATTTAATACCGGGGTAGATGGTGTTTAAAAAATTAAGAAATTCTAAAGCTTTATCTCGTTGTTTAAATAAAGCTATGGAGTCATCTACAAAACGTCTATAGAAAGTTGGCCTACATGAATCAGGAACTTCAGAAAAAAACCTCTCCTCCAAATGAGTCATGAAAAATTCGGCTGCTAAAGGGCCGATTGGGGACCCCATACCAACTCCATCGATTTGTTGGTAAATCTGGCCATCAAAGGTAAACACAGACCCACCAAAAACAAGGTCCAACATAGACTTGAATTCTGATTTCCTAACTATCGAAGGTTGGTGAATCCTTAAAAATTCTGTCTAGAATAATAGTCTTGGTTTCATTAACTGGTATGTTTGTAAAAAGTGACTGAATATCGTAACTCACTAAAAAACTACTACAATTTGCTTTATATGCAATCAATTCTGCTTGAAAACTGTACGAGTTGGTAATTGTGTATTAATTCCTTGATAATGTGGATAGTAATTCCACAACGTATTTTGCCAGTTTGTAGGCAGGTAAGCTATACGAGGCCAAAATGGGGCGTAATGGGATTCCAGGTTTATGTATTTTGGGTAAACAATACAGTTTGGCTAAGCCAGAACCTGTGGCAAGTAATTTAGAGTAAAGTTCATGGCTAATAATTGAGAGAGATTTACAGTTGTTAATAAATCGATTTACTTTAACTTCCAATTGAGTTACTATTTGCTCTTCGGGTTTTTGCATTTTTTGGAATTTAGAGGAGTCTACCAAAAGAATTTGTTTTTTCTATGTAGTCTTGACGATTTAATATTACTACTCCGTTTCCTTTGTCTGGTTTTGTAATTATAAGTTTTTTATTTCTCCCCAAGATACGCAGAATTCTTACGTCAGATTTCCGAAAAATAATTGAAGTGGACTTATGTAACCTGAACTTCTGATATGTCTCGTGAGAAATATTTGAAAGTTCCGTCAGAAATCTATTGAAAGAGCCATAGCAAGGGACAGCTTTTAAGTCCCTGGCCAACTTCTCAAAGTGAACCATGAGAGTAGGCTTGGAAAAAGAAAGGTTGGGAAGTTCAAATTCCAACCCAAGTGAGGCAAATATTTTTCTCGGTCTGAGAGATGATAATCTGTAAGATTTGTAACTACCAGAAATTTGGCAGAACTTATACCGAGAGCTTTTAACTTAGGATCATGTGTTTGAATGATGTTATTTTTAAATATCGTTTGGCTTCGCCCAGTAATAGTTTTAACAAGTAGGCCCTCCAAAAATGACAGGTGATTCATCAGTGAGCAGAAATAGGCTTGAACTTTGGGAGAAAGCTCATCAACCTTCGTTGTTTTGGAGTTAATTTCATAATTAATTAAGTAGTCGAGGGAGTCCTGGTAAAACTGGGAGTTATAAAGAGATTTACAGTATAGTTTAAAGTACAAAAATTTAGGATAAACTTGGCATGTACGACAAGTTTCCAAGAAAATCGCATCGAGTTCGGCCTTCAAAAGTCTTCTGGAAGTTTTCTCGTAAACACGAAAGAGGCTCATGTTTTCTTGCCCATGATGGGAATATATATCGATGAGGATTGCTTATACAGAGCCTAAATTTAATGTTTAACAGAAATCCCAAGGCGAGGAAAATAGCTGGTATCATCCTTTTTATTTACCGGCGACGTTTCGACCACAATACGGTCATCTTCTTAGGCCTAAAATACAAATAAACGAAACGAAATATTTTGCACTGTTAAGAGAACACACTGCTAAATGTACATCTAGAACTTTAATAGCTACTATTAGCTTTGAATTGCAAATTTAGAGTTAAAGGGAATATTTCAGAATGGGGCTGAAATTTACAATAGAGAGACTAGGTAAGGATTTTAAGTATTTAAATTAGTTAACGAGTGTATAATTGCTAAAATCTATTAAGGTAAGGGAGATTTGATTTATGAATCTAATGATTATAGAAAACTGTTTTAAAACACGCTCGTTGGCAAGGTTTGTGATTTCGTATATAATATATATATATATATATATATATATATATATATATATATATATATATATATATATATATATATATATATATATATATATATATATCTATATATTATATATATATATATGTATATATATATATATATATATATATATATATATATATATATATATATATATATATATATATATATATATATATATATATATATAGCATTAAGTGTGGAATATGACGTCGTTCAAATGTCCGCCGCGGCTTCGCTCAGTGGAACGTATTCGGGAGGCCCAATTTTAGATGACTTTGTCGCATAAATCTGGCTGAATTTGCTCGATGGTGTTCGTTATGTTGACTTTGAGGACATCAACTGTTTGCGGATTATTCGCATAGACCTGCGATTTAAGGTAGCCCCAAAGAAAGTAGTCTAATGGCGTTAAATCGCATGATCTCGGTGGCCAGTTGACGTCGCCGCCGCGCGAGATAACCCTGCCCTGAAATTGCTGGTGCAAAATGTTTATCGTGGCATGCGCAGTGTAGCACTTAGCGCCGTCCTGTTGGAACCACATGTCGTCAGTATCCATTCCAGGCATATAATCCAGTTGAGGCCACAAGAAGTTGCTTTTCATCGATCTGTAGGTCTCGCCGTTGACGGTTATGGCAATCCCATCTTCGTTCTCAAAAAAATACGGACCGATGATTCCATTAGACGAAAATCTGCACCAAACAGTGACTTTGTTGGGATGCAATTGATGCTGGTGTATTTCATGTAGATTGTTTTCGTTCCAAATCCGCCACTTTGCTTGTTCACAAATCCATTCATCCAAAAATGGGCCTTGTCGCTGAAGATGATTTTTGGGGGGAAATTTGGGGCAACCTCCAACTGCTCTAGAGCCCAATCAGCGAACACGCGGCGTTGTCTATGGTCGTTTACCTTAAGTTTTGGGTAAGTTGGATTTTGTAGGGCGGCAGACCTAAGTCCCTACGCATAATCCGCCAAACTAAAGTCGCAGAAAGGCCAAGTTCTTGTGAACGACGAGAAATTGACTGCTTCGGATTTTCACGTACACTCTCATTGACAGCAGCGATGTTTTCAGCATACCTTGCGTTTCGGCGACGTACGGGTGTTGGCTGATTGTTGATCGACCCTTTTGCCTCGAATTTGGCCACCAAGCGTTGAACAGTGGACTCGGCAGGACGATTGCGGCGAGGATAGAAATCACGTAATGCGCAGAACGTTTGTCGAACGGAGCACTGATTTTGATGATAACATTTGATGATTTGCACAGCTGTTCAACGCTATAACCTTCCATCGTGACTTGCTAAGTACACTGAACAGTTCACAGTGAGGTTGCCAGATGTTGCCTTAACAACATGGCCACTATCACCTGACAAAGCTCGAGAGTCCTTGTTAAAAGACCCTTTATACACATATATGTATCTATTGGTTGGGAAGAAAAAGATAAAAGACAGAAAATATGTATATATACAGTTATATATACATATATCTTCTGATGTACGTACGCGTTCTTCACTGCGTACAAGTACGTTTACTTCGTAAAAATAATCTGTTGATTACGAGGAATAAGAATCCGATTTACTACAGGGGCCGATAGCGTTTAATGAGTTACCAAGTTGCAGTTCAAGAGCGAAAACTAAAATATAATTTTAATAAGTCGCTAGTCAAAATATATATATACATATGGGAAATAAAGGTAATGTAATAAGGACAATTCTGACAGAATATAGATTAATTGGCAATCGGGTAACGTTAATTACTCGTGAATCAGCTTTTAAATGGGATACTATAAGTCAGTTATCCAGAGGGAATATTTATATGTCGGAAAGTGGGTCGATTAACGGCAGATACAAGCAAGGGTGATTTTACTTTAATGGGGTCACTTCGAGGAAGGGGAATCGTTTAGCGAATCGGCGTGGGGAAATGGAGACGGACGATGAATGTAACTCTCGGCCGAATATTCTGACGATGACGAGGATGAAGGAGGGGGGGACCAGAAGACGAGTTCAGGATCCTCCTTGAAGACGGACGATGGCACCTCTGCTCTAGAGAAGTGCACCCTCAAAAAATCAAGACTCTGACGCGGCTCAGCCTGAAACTGGAAACTGGAGATCCTTGAGAGGGGCTAAGGGATTCCAGATGAGACGAGAGGAATCCCAGCCAATCCTTGGGGACGAAAACGATTCGAGGCTTGATCTGAACAGAGTAAGCCATCACAAAAGAGATGGCTCTGCTTGGTGAGATCCAACCTCGATGGTATAACTGAATACGAGGGAATTGGGCAAACAGACACACGATCTGAACCAAGGGCGACGGGTTCTCAAACTCAATTAGCAGATATTCGAAAACCCATGGTATTTATATGACGCTATTTTTTTTTGGGGGGGGGGGTTCTTCTCGTTGGCAGATTCAGGCGACTGGCTGACCACTTCCGGCGGCTGATGGATTAGCGTTTGTCACCTGATCCAGGGCTTAATGGCTTTTACGACGTGGGTGGTAAACCTTCGGCTAGCAGCTTCCCGACTACGCAGATTAGCCCTTCCTCGGCGAGGTAAAAGCTTTTAACATGTTCAACTTAATTAATTGCTCCTGTGAGGAAGCTGACGGATATTCAAATTCTTTCTTCCTTTTTTTTCTTTGGGTTCAGAGATTACTCCACGTGGAGTTATACTTAGTAGACAGAGAAAGGGAAGGAATTTTTGAAATAAATGAAGGGGATATTCTTCTTGGCTTCCCTTTTCCTTACAGTGAGTCAATACCAACCTCTTATAACTTTAAACTTCCAAGAACTTGTTTATATAAAACTCTAATGACCGTTACAATGCAAACAGACCGAAATATACCGAAAGGTTTTACCATTAACTTGATTTAACCCTTGGCTCTCAGATTAACATTGTCGCCGGATCTACCAAATCAAATCCTTCGGAGGCAATTCAACGATTCCAAAAGTTTCTTCGTTAACTCCATTCAGAAGTTTCAAGAACTCTAAGATCCTCAAGTTTGGGGGAGATGTTCCTTGATTATCTTGTTAGGATCAAGGACGTGATTGATCTTCTCAGATACCCTTAAGGGCGCACCAATTTGATCCCCTTTTTTAATATTTATGTCACTTTCATCTACAATCATTGTGCGTGGTTTGTGTATGGATGGCAAGGTAGGGGCCTCTATTTGTATTTTAAAATTATGCCCTCCTTCACATCATATACATATATGTATATCCCTGTATATCTCTGTATATTTAGAGGCTGACAGTCCAAAATGACGCCTCAACATCGAGGCGGCGGGTGACCGAACCTCCAGTTTTAGCTGAGCTGAGTTTAATTATTTTATTTCGTCTATCAAATTCTTCATTTTCTTGTCTTTCCAAATTATCTGTTTCGTTTCATCCCAGTTTCGTATATTTCCACCATCTTTCCTGTCATTATGTGCACATAAATACACATGATTTTTCCCTATTATTTATTCGCTCATCACTTTTTAAAGTAAGTTTCACTTCTCTTCCATTCATTATTCTTTATTACACATCTTTAATCGCTACTTTACAATTACACAACTATAATTTCGGTAATAATTACACTGCTTTACAATTACATAATTACAATAACAATTAGACAATGAAAATTACGCTTACATTTACACTACTTTGCAATTATACTTATAATTAAAATTACATTCCTTCACAATTACACCTTTGTATGCGTGTATGTGTGGAAGGAAGTATTCCCATACCGGCCTAAGGCGCGTGTACGTAAGAAGAGACTAAGCCTGCATAAAGGGGAGGGGCAATGGTGTGGGAAACCGCAGCCCCGGAGCTTTTGCTCTTGCGAGGGAAATACACGAATTAGGGGTAATGGGCGGGGGTTTCATGGCCTCTCCTCGGTCATGTAAGTTAGTCCGCGTCAAAATGTGAATCGAGTGGAGGGGAGGGGGGGAGCGGTATATGCGATGTGTGAAGGGGTATGGGGGGGAGTGAATGTCTTTAAAACAGGGTGGTGCTTGCATTATGGGAGACAAACATGAAAGGGAATGAAGAGTTTGTAAGGAATTTTTCTGTCTTCTTCCAATTTGAAGCGCAATAGCAGCGAGGATGCTTCTAGAGGGAAGAAAATGAGAGGGCTTTAAAGAAGGTTGTGATGGTAAGAATGCGTGTAAGACATGCATTGGGGCCGGGACTGCATACAATCCTCCAGATGTTAGGTGCCGCATGGCTGCCAGGGTCACAACTCACATCTCCACCTCGGAACCGTAAAATAATACATAATGGGGGGGGGGAGGATAGGTAGGATGAAGGCGGCATGCTATGAGCCCTTCCCCCAAAGGAGACAAGAGGGCGGTGTGCCCTCTCCCCCACACTTTCCCCTTTCCATGCCTCAACCTGAGATAAATGGACGAGGGCTGGTCGGCGACTAGCCCTTAAAATCAGCCAGCGGGCAAGAGAGGTGAGAAGAGGCTCGTAAACAAAGGGTCGGAAAGGGAATATAATAAGGGATGTCTAGAGAGGAAAAGCATTGGTAGTCTCAATCTACTTTGATACAGTCGGATGTAGTGAGACCAGGAAGGCGTGACACTACCCCGGGTGCCAACTCTACACGGTGCTTCCCTGATGGGGTTGTGTGGGTGGACTGCGATCAGATTTAGATCGGGGCGATAGGGTTAAAGAACGGGGCGGAGCAGTGAGCAGCATGATGTGATGGTTGGTATGAGTGTGGTAGATCGAGAATTATGTGGGTGAAGTTGAGATTTACAAAAGTGAAAGTGTAAGTGGTTGTAGTGGTGTAACCACTGAGTTGTTTTAATTTCTACATTATTTCTCCATCCTTACAAACCCTACATTCCTACATAGCCTATAAACCCTACATGAGGATGAAATATGTGTAAGAGAAATTTAAGAAAGCGGTAGTTAGTAGCGCAACGTCTGAGTGTAATGATGGAAAAACTTGAAAGCGAGAGAATAAGAGGATGGCAGAATTTCACAAAGAAAATTGTTGTGGAGTAAAATAGAGGTGTATTTTCAAATGCTTAATAATGTAAGTGAAAATATTTGGGAGATGCGAATGTATGAATGAATACAAAGAAAAGGGAAGAAAAGTGAACGAATAATTGAACAGAATAAGAAAATAGCAAAGGAAGCATTTATTAGAACGAAGATGAATGAGGATCGAGATTGGAACATGAAATTAACGTCAGAGTGCGAAAAGTGAGAAACCAAAAGAAGATATTTTTTTAGTGAACATGATGGTGCAATAAGGTGGTCAAAAGTAAATTACAAGAGTGATTGGTGGTATTAATGTTGGTATGAAAATGACGTTAATGTGAAAATGATTGGCTTTGGTGGTATAAACCGGTTGCAGTGTGAGGGTATGGAAAAGATAAACATGCTCTTGATTTTTCAATTCGCCCATCTGGCGACTGCCTACTAGGACAAAAGTCGACCTGATCACGCTACAGTCTAATACTAGTCTAGATTAAAAAAAAATAAATAAATAAATAAATAACGAAGATACGAAAAAAATAAAAAAAATAAAGGCAAAGAAACTAGCAAGAGAAAAAGGCAAAAAGAAGTAAACACGCTCCAGCGTGCGAGGAAGGCGTACCTCCCTACGACACAGGATCCTGCGACCTACCACAAAAAGAGTCAGATAAAATGGAGGAGGCCAACCTACTCCAAAAAGTCAGATAGTCCACAAGTCTGTGTGCACGAACCCGTCCGGAGTGGTTGCTATTAATGTGAGTTCTTAAAAATGGAAAAGTAGCTAGAGTATGGGATGTAGTCGTGAAAGTATAAGTGTCTGAGAAATTGAAAAGTGGAATAATAGTATAATTTATAATAGGGTAAAGTGAAGAAAAGTGAGTGCAAGAACTAGAGGTGGATGTGTTCAGTGTTCTGGTTGAAACATATAGAAAGATTCTGATTGGGCGTTGAGAGAGGATAAACAACGAGGGTTTAGAGAGGGTAATGGGGAGTGGATCAAGTCTTTGCACTGAAATAAACAAAGCGTAAGAGGTGTGAAGTGTAATGTGGGAGCATGGATCTGGAAAATGGTTATAATTGTGTGGAGAGAGACGCATTGTGGCAGGTGCTATGAAGCATAGGGTAAGTGGTAAATTATTGAAGGCTACGTTGGTCAGTAGTAAGGAGTGCGTTAGAGTGAACGATGGCCAGAGTTAGTGGTTTAGCATCCGTGGAGAAGGGTGGAGGTAAGACATGATTGTGTGAAGTCGTCATAGCTTTTTAATTATTATATTTATGGATGGAGTAGTGAGAAAAGTATGCATGGGAATGGGAGAAGTGATGTGAGATTGAGGACGAAGGGTAAGTCATGTTGGTATGACCTGATGACCATGTGTTGGTGGCTAAGAGTGTGGGTGATGTGGAAATGATAATCAAAGTATTTGTTAAAGTGTAAGGTAGGGGGATAAAAGTAAATGTAAAAAAAAGTAAGGTAATAAATAGCATTTGGCGAAGAGGATGGAGTGGGGTGTAATATTAGAGTCCGTGGTGTAACTCTGGAACAAGTGCAAAGTTTTAAGTATGAATGTATGGTGAATGAGCACATGAAGCAGATTGCGACCACGTTTGAATGGTAAGAACTTCTCAGGACGATCGTGATTGTTGGCCTGAGTGTGGAATGTAACAGGAAGTTGTGTGAGAGTGTGCTAGTGCCAAGCTACCGTGGATGTGTAGGAGTGAGACTATGTATGGAAGAAAAGAAAGTTAGAGCAGTGCAAACGCACAACTTTAAATGGATGTTTTAGTGTGTGGTGGGTAGATGAGTGAGGGATGAGTGTCTGAGAGATGTTGATAGTGTGAAGAAGGGTGTGAATGAAGTTGTGGTTGAGTTCTGAGATGGTATGGACAGGTAAAATGAAAGGAGGAAGAGTAGGTTGAGTGTGAGAGTGTTAGAGAGATAAACCACTAATTGAGCTTAAGTGGATGATGTTGTGTGTGTGTGTGTGTGTGTGTTGGTTGTGTTTTCTCCAAGGAAAGAACACAGAGTGAACGGATGCTTCCACACATACACCCCATCGCTATGAAATCCGTGGACAAAATGGTGAAATAATTTTTTTTAGTGTGAGAGAGCTCATTACTTTACAGTTGTTGATGCACACTGACCCTATTTTGTAGGGGAGGGGGTTTCTGGTCTTTACAGTTTTGATTCGATCTACAGAGGGGGGTTCCAAAGTCTTGCCACGTCCCTCTTAATATTGTTTTGGTTTTCTATTTCCGACGGGTGAGAGAAGCTCCTACAGTTTGGAAGAGAGGCTGATTGCAAGTGTATGTGCACATGATCGTGTGCCCTCTGGTGTTCATACACACCTTCTCGATGTGTGACAGTTTCAATGAAAGTGAATACACTAAAACCAGTTCATGTTTTTGATATTATTATATTTTTCCTCAATTCTTATTACTTTTCGGTAGAGGGGACAAGACTTTGAGGCCACCCTGTATTATCCCACTTTTCCATATTGATTTTCCATTTAATATTTCCTATTACTCCTTTCCTGTTCCACTCCGTGCTAACAGATGCAAGCGCACTCAATTATTCCACTCCCACTCGAATATTTCGCCATTTATTCATTTGTGTTCGAAAGCTTTGTTTCAAGGTGGTGTTGTGGGACAGCGGTGTGTGTGTGTGTGTGTGTGTGTGTGTGTGTGTCTGCAGGGCCATTCTCCCACCCCCCTTTTACATATATCTTTCCCTACCCCTGTGTGAGTGCGTGGGTAGACAATTTTGATTAATACGAATAATAACCGATTGTATTCTCTTTTCAGAGATATATTTTGTTTAAATCTTTTATAAATATAAGAGTAAATAGTTAGGAATTATAAAAGTTATAAACGGGAATTTGTCGTGCGTACTTGGATGTTCACTTAGAGGTAAGAAGTTAACAGAATTTCCTCGGGTCGAGTGCCCACTTATTGGTTTCCCTTCCCTCTATAGTAAATGGATTATAAACGGGGGATATCATCTCTTCTACAGAGGGGAAGCTTTTACGCACTGCGAGAGTTCTTGAGGCGAGTGCGACGCCCAGCCCTGAGATGGAGGGCTTTCATACCTCGCTTACCACCTGCACTGCCTATCTTCATTAATTGACGAGCCTGCCCCTCTTTTATTGGCCTACTCCCCCCCCCCCTCCCCACAGCGCACAAGTGATAGTCCCGTGCCCCTTTTCGTTCGGTTGTTTGTTTTTTTTTCGTTTTATTGCGTGAACCTTGTTTGGGTTTGTACCGATTGTCCTCTGCGCCCGTCATATTTTATTTTGTTTTCGGTTGGGAGAATTACAATTTGTATAGGTTATTTATTTTGAGTGCACACATGTATTTATTTTTCTTGTAAATATAAATTGTAATTATATTTGTAATTAGTATTGTATTTTTTTTTGTAAAGTAAAGGATTGTATATCAAATCGTATCAATTCTTCCTCGCGGTTCTCAAGGTTCATAAATTCTAGGAAAAGGTTGGAACGCGAGGTTAGTGTTGCTTTCGGCCCGCTACAGTGTTTGGTAGCGTTATACAAGGTAGGTAGAAGCCCGCGTCTTCTTATATTCAGGCTTATTTTCTTTTTCCTTGAGGGTTGTTTTGTGAAGATGTTCGGTTGGATTTATAAAGTTGTGTTGTTTCGGGTATGAGCGATTCCTTTCATTACAAACTCACGTTTCATTTGTTTATGTTTGGTTCTCCCACGTCATTTATTTACATTCGATTAATTTCATATAAAAACGGTCATCATACCTAAGTCGCGTGCTCTCAATTATTTTGGACTGACGACCTTCAAAACTTTCAAAAACTCATTGAAAAGTAAAATGGTTACATATGACCCACATAGTAACTTATAGACTCGCGTGCACGTGACTAAAATTCGATCGGTGTGCATGTATGTATACAATGCGAGATATACACACATATAATCATTTACAAAATATTATGCGGTTACCATAGCAAAGAGTAGCCATCTTCACGCTGCGCCGGTCCCGCTCGTCCACGCCACGCAACTAACTGTATCAATAGACCAATCTTTTAAAGGCTGTTAAATTGGTCTATTGTATGCAGCCTCTTACTTAGCGTAGATGGGGGACCGTCCCCAAGAAGGGCCCGCTGTAGAATGAAAGGAGGGGGGGGGGGAATTGGTATCCTAACCGCCGACCATCACTACGTCCATTGCTGTTTACCTAACGAAAATGTCGCTTTATATTGGATGTTATTTCTATTCTGATTTTGCTAGTATCTAGATCAATAACACGAGTACATAGATACTACTAATTCATTTCCTGCTAATCTTTGCATTGCAAAAGCAAATTTTGTGGTTACAATGAATTATCGAACGATTGTTGCATTAAATTATATTTTCGTAGGATTTGTTTGGTTGTAAAATGAAGATGAGGAAATTAAAATCCTTTAATATCGCTTCCGTTCCAAACGCCTTATCAAAATGGCGCTAAGAACTGCATTTTTATTATGTATCCCATAAATATTGCCACAAATCATCATAACTAACCTTGGGTAGCGAAAGAGTGGAAACATAGCTTCTGACTTTACCTCAAATCACCATAACTAATCTTGTGCTTTAAACGATTGGAAATACAGCTTACGATTCTCCCACAAATCACCATAACTAACCTTGGGTGCGGATGGGTGAAAAGATCGCTTACAATTTTACCACTAAACGCCATAAATAACGTTGGGCTTCGAAAGAGTCGAAGCACAGCTTCCAATTTGCTACAAATCACCTTAATTAACCTTGGGTTTCGGACGAGTGGAAACACAGTTTCCGTTTTTGCAACAAATCGTCATAACTAAACTTGCGCTGCGTAAGAGTGGAAAGAACAGGTTCCGGTTTTGTCATAAATCACCCTAAACTACCTTGGTTTGTGAACGATTGGAAACACAGCTTTCGATTTCGCCACAAGTCACCATAACCTACCTTTGGTTACAGAAGAGTGGAAATAAAGCTTCTGATATTGCCACAAATCACCCTAACTTACCTTGGATTGCAGACGAGTGGAAACACATCTTCCGTTTTTCTCCACAAATCACCATAACTAACTTTGTGCTGTGGACGATTGGAAACACGCCGCCCGATTTTGCCACAAATTACTTTAATTTCCCTTGGGTTTCAGACGAGTGCAAAAACAAATTCCGTTTTTCTCCACAAATCACCATAGCTAAGTTTTGACTGTGGCGATTGGAAACACAGCTTTTTATTTTGCCACAAATCACCATAACCTACCTGGGGTCGCAGAAGAGTGGAAACACAAATTCAGTTTTTCTTCACAAATCACCATAATTAACCTTGGGCTGTGGACGATTGGAAACACCGCTTCTTATTTTGCCACAAATCACCATAAGCTACCTTGGGTTTCAGACTAGTGGAAACACAGCTTCCGTTTTCTCCACAAATCACCATAACTAAGTTTGGGCTGAGGATCATTGGAAACACAGCTTCCGATTTTGCCACAAATTACCCTAAGTAGCCTTAGGCTGTGGATGATTGGAAACACAGCTTCCGATTTTGAATCAAATCGACCTAACTTACCTTGGGTTGCAGACGAGTGGAAACACCGATTTCGTTTTTCGCCACAAATCACCATAACACCTTGGGTTGTGGACGATTGGAAACATGGCTCCTTATTTTGCCACAAAGCACCATAACCTACCTTGGGTTTCAGAAGAATGGAAACACAGCTTCCGTTTTTCTCCACAAATCACCATAAGTAAGTTTGAGCTGTGGATGATTGGAAACATAGCTTCCGATTTTGCTACAAATTACCCTAACTAACCTTGGGCTGTGGACTATTGGAAACACAGCTTTTTATTTTTCCACAAATTACTATGGCCTATCTTGGGTTTCAGAAGAGTGGAAACACAGCTTTCGTTTTTCTCCACAAATCACTATAACTAAACTTGGGCTTTTGGCAATTTTAAACACGGTTTCCGATTTCGCCACAAATTACCCTAACTTACCTTGGGTTGCAGATGTGTGGAAACAGCTTCCGTTTTTTTCCACAAATCACTATAACTAACTTTGGGCTGTCGACGAATGGAAACACACCTTCCGAATTTGCCACAAATCACCCAAACGTACTTTGTGTTTCAGACGAGTGAAAAAACAGCTCCTGTTTTTCTCCACAAAACACCATAACTAACATTGGGCTGTGGAAGATTTGAAACACCTCTTGCGATTTTGCCACAAATCACCCTAACTTACCTTGTGTTGCAGACGAGTAGAAACACAAATTCCATTTTTCTCCACAAATCACCATAACTAACCTTGGGCTGTGGACGTTTGGAAACACAGCTTCCGATTTTGCCACACATCACCATAATTAACCTTGGGCTGTGGATGAATGGAAACACAGCTTCCTATTTTGCCCCAAATTACCCTAACTTACCTTGGGTTGCAGACGAGTGGAAACACAGCTTCCGATTTTCTCCACAAATCACCATAACTAACCTTGGGCTGTGCACGATTTAAAACACAGCTTGCGATTTTGCTACAAATCACCCTGACTTACCTTGGGTTACAGACGAGTAGAAACACAAATTCCATTTTTCTCCACAAATCACCATAACTAACTTTGGGCTGTGGACGATTAGATACACAGTTTCTTATTTTGCCAAAAATTAACCTAACTTACCCTCGGTTGCAGATGTGTGGAAATAGCTTCCGTTTTTCTTCACAAATCACCATAACTAACCTTGGGCTGTGGACAAATGGAAACACAGATTCCGAATTAGCCACAAATCACCCTAACTTACCTTGGGTTGCAGACGAGTGGAAACACAGCTTCCGTTTTTCTCCACAAATCACCATAACTAACCATGGGCTGTGGATGATTGGAAACACAGCTTGCGGTTTTGCCACAAATCACCATAATTAACCTTCGGCTGTGGATGAATGGAAACAGAGCTTCCGAATTTGCTACAAATTACCCTAACTTACATTGGGTTGCAGATGAGTGGAAACACAGCTTCCGTTTTTCTCCACAAATCACCATAGCTAAGTTTGGGCTGTGGACGATTTGAAACACGTCTTGCGATTTTGCCACAAATCACCCTAACTTACCTTGGGTTAAAGACGAGTGGAAACACAAATTCCATTTTTCTCCACAAATCACCATAACTAACCTTGGGTTGTGGACGATTGGAAATACAGCTTCTTATTTTACCACAAATTACACTAACTAACCTTGGGTTACAGACGAGTGGGAACACAGCTTCCGTTTTTCTCCACAAATCACCATAACTAACTTTGAGCTCTGGATTATTGGAAACACAGCTTCCGGTTTTGCCACAAATCACCATAATTAACTTTGGTTTGTGGATGAATGAAAACACAGCTTCTGATTTTGCCACAAATCACTCTAACGTACCTTGTGTTGCAGACGAGTGGAAACAGAGCTTCCGTTTTCTCCACAAATCACCATAACTAACCTTGGGCTGTGGAAGATTTGAAACACGGCTTCCGATTTTCCCACAAATTACCCTAACTTACCTTGGGTTGCAGATGTGTGGAAACAGCTTCCGTTTTTCTCCCCAAATCACCATAACTAACCTTGGCCTGTGGACGAATGGAAACACAGTTTCCGAATTTGCCACAAATCACCCCAACGTACTTTGTGTTGCAGACGAGTGGAAACACAAATTCCGTTTTTCTCCACAAATCACTATAACTAACCTTGGGCTTTGGATGAATGGAAACACAGCTTCCTATTTTGCCACAAATTACCCTAACTTACCTTGGGTTGCAGACGAGTGGAAACACAGCTCCCGGTTTTCTCTACAAATCACCATAACTAACCTTGGGCTGTGGACGATTTGAAACACAGCTTGCGATTTTTCTACAAATTACCCTAACTAACCTTTGGCTGCAGCCGAGTAGAAACACAAATTCCATTTTTCTCCACAAATCACCACAACTAACTTTGGGCTGTGGACGATTAGAAACACAGCTTCTAATTTTGCCACAAATCACCCTAACTAACCTTGGGTTGCAGTCGAGTGGAAATACAGCTTACGTTTTTCTCCATAAATCACCATAACTAATCTTGTGCTGTGGATGATTGTAAACACAGTTTCCTATTTTGTCACAAATCACCCTAACTTATTTTGGGTTGCAGACGAGTGGAAACACAAATTCCGGTTTTCTCCACAAATCACCATAACTAACTTTGGGCTGTGGATTATCGGAAACATAGCTTCTTAAATTGCCACAAATTACCATAACTAACCTTGGGCTGTGGATGAATGGAAACACAGTTTCTGTTTTTCTCCACAAATCACTATAACTAAGCTTGGGCTATGTATGATTGGAAACACAACTTCCGGTTGTGCCACAAATCACCATAATTAACCTTGGGCTATGGATGAATGGAAACACAACTTCCGGTTGTGCCACAAATCACCATAATTAACCTTGGGCTATGGATGAATGGAAACACAGCTTCCGAATTTGCTACAAATCACCTTAACCTACCTTGGGTTGCAGACGAGTGGAAACACAGTTTCCTATTCTACCTATTTATGCCACATCGGGGGTATTTGCTCTCCGAAAGGAGTCTCCTTTCGGTCGCCTTCATAGCCACTGCCAGGCGCTGTAGAGGTCCGTGGTTTGGATGCCACGTTAATCTTATTTCATTACCATAGCAACCCACAAGTCATCACCAAAGACTTAATTCAGTCCAAATGCTCAAATCATGGAGATAAGATTAAAAAAAATTGCATTTTATTAAGACAAAAGATCTCTCTTTAAGAGACTTTGGTGCTGGTCTAATGCAAGGTCTACCTACCAAAGTGAATCTACCTCTAATTTTTGTTAGGTTTGCTTAGATAAACTAGATTAAAGAACCATAAAGAAGAAAATGACAAAAAAAGAACGCCGCAGACGACAGTTATGTAACGCATATATGTAGGATACGAGTATACCTGGCAATTTAGAATGCTGTCACCTACTAAATGAAGTTATGTAAATGGTTAAGTAAAAGATACAATAAAAATATTCTACATCAAATATTTTGGTAAAGTAATAAGTTACTTATGTATTTTGCGCATTAAATTTAGTTTAATCAATTAGTTTAATTAATTTTGTTACTAGATTTCTCCTTAGATGTATATTGTACAGGGTTGTCCGAAAGTCGTGTCACCCCCTGTAAATATTGTTTTAATTTTCTATTTCAAATTTTGTTTCAATTTTATTTTTTTCAGATGACTGAAAGTCTTATTTATCCCCCCCCCCCTGTTAAAGGACTTAGCGCTGCATCATTTTGTGCCACGAAACCGATGGTGTTCATACAGACCTTCTCGATGTGTGTGTGTGGCAATGAAAGTGAATACACTAAAACTAGTACATATTTGATATTATTATAGTGTTCCTCTATTGTTCTTTGTACTTTGCGTAAGTGGTGATAAGTCTTTCGGACCACCCTGTATACAGGATAAAACCAATGCATTTTAGGAAGCTGATTATTGTTAGGATTATAGTCGTCCAAGCGAGGAAAATATACATAATTCGTCATGGTGCAGTGGAAGCTCAATTTCGTTCAGTGTGATAATTTAATATATTAGTATTTTATGAGAGATGGCGTTTTGAAGTATATCTAGTTATAAATAAATTAGATAGGTCATATACTCGTACCAATAAAATATATTGAATTTAGTGAGTTATCAATAAATTTAGTATCGATGCGAACAAAAAGTAATAGTCGAATGCACACAAATGCATCGAGCGTTATATTTGATTATTTCGAATTTGTTGTTATTGAATTTTTTATGATTTTATAAAGTGTCTCGTATTATAAGAATGTCTCATTCTTATAGTGATATTTCGACAATTCCGTTATAGTGAGGTCATCGATCCTACCTTCGTGTAAGCTATCGGATACGGTATATTTATATTTGAGTTACTTTATATCACAAAATTTACAAGTTTAAAAATTAGAATATTAAAAGTTATGATATTTTAAATATCAGCGTTCTTGACGATGTTTGATGTGTGGCCACCACAGCTGACGGCAAGAAAGCTCACCTGGGCATAACTGTCCACTGTTTGATCCCCACTACCAGGCACGCTGCATGGTTTGCTCGAACGCATTAGGCTGACAGGCCATCATACCTATGATGTGCTTGCACAGGCTATTATAGTCAGCGTCCAAAATTAATTCTACATTCAGAACAAAGTCACCAGGTTAGATTTTAAATAGTTGATATTCTAATTCCATTTATATCAGATTATTATTTTATTTGTTTTTTACTCTATTACTTCTATTATCAATTCCTATCAGGATGTTATTAAATATAATTAATAATAGTCTTATTTAGAAATTAAATTCATTTTAAATATTTAATAAGTGTAATACTCACTTTATAAACATTTTTATTTAAGAGTAAAAACAGACAATGGCAGTAACTTTGTGAAAGTCTTTTACCAGTTTGTAGCAGATGCTGACACACTATCAAACCTAACAGTGGGTCAGGATGTGAACGACTTCTCTGATAGTGATGATGGTGTTGTGGCTGGCCTCTTGGCTGGATTCTGGTACGAGTTCGAGCAGGAATTTGATTAAGTCTTCCTGATATACTAACTGGCTGTGCCTATGGCTGACCATAGCCCTGGCGATGTCAAAACCATCGTTGACAATCCCATTGTAGAGGTTTAGTGAGTGGGTAATCCCAGTCCCACTTCCTAGGCATATATTTTATTACTGCACCAAGGTGAAGCGGAGGTGAAGTGTATCCAATACACCTACCGTAGCCACTTCCGGTGAATAAGAATAACCTCAGTGCTTCCCTTTTGATCAAAATTAAGATAATGATCCCCTGAGTGTGTCCTTACTCAGTAAAAGCCAGTAATGGGTGGACTTGTGTAATATTGAGATTTAAGCCGAGTGGATTGCTTATTAATTGCCAAAGGATCGTCCAAAATAGTTGAACACAGATACAAAAAATAACTTTAATATACATGAATTAGAAATATGAAACAGCGTAAATAGGTATAAACAGAATTAATCTTTGCACTGAATAAGTAAGTCTACATAATCTCATGGGGATTACACTTGAAAATTACTCACTAGGATGCTTGCGTCTTAATGGTATCCGACAGAATGAATGGAATAATATTATTGAATTAAGCACTGAATTAATCACTGCTAATACTCGAGGTTATGGGTTCGGGATGGAAATTCTAGTTAACGAATAAACTGGTGAAGTTAGGGAAGGGGATAATTCACTTTAACGATATCTTTGAGTTCGTAAGTATTTTGAGAATGACGATAAAGATCCTCTTCTGGTGACAATGATCGCACTTAGTCCGGCCGTCCGAGGTTACCGAATAAAAAGGTAATCCTTGACCGGTGATATACTGATCCTATGCCGGATCACGAAGGCGAGCCAAACTGTGGCTCAAATCAGACTTCTTCTTCCTCGAAGTGACTGTCCGATTATTTGGCTTCTGGAGTGGGTAGCCAAAACTGATTACTTAGCTTCGTCTAGAGTAATCCGCAGAGGGAAGTCCTGTGTAACGTCGGACTCTACAGGGGGGGGGGTCTGCGACAAGTTTGGCACGTACAAGTACCGTGACGGCAACACACACATTCTCCGAAGTTTCTTTCTTACAACGGGCGAAACTGTTTCCTTTGTGGGACTAGCTCTCCACACTCAACGTAGGTCCAAGATCTTTTACCTGACTCCAGGGAGAATTTTTCCTTTTATTTCCCTCACGAGCAAAAATCGAGAGAGAGCACCGAATTCTCATAAAATCCGTATCGCTGCGCGAAAGACCATATGACTGCTGCCAGACAGACCAAATCCTTTACACCTCGGGGCCATCCGAGCTTTCCTTGTCCCACGTCGCGGTTTACGACGGCGTGAAAAACTCGGTGACCTTCATCGGCTAGCAGGTGTCCTTTGAGGCAGACATTTTCCTGAGCGGCCGGCCGCAAATTTGGTCGTCTCTTTGGTGCGAAAATGGGAGGAGGGAATTCGAGGCGAAAGGCGAATTTGGAATACAGGAGGGACACGTAGCTTGTGTCGGGGTATTTCTGCGTACACTAGTGTACGTGTTATTTAGACTTGTACACCCATCAACCTGCCAACTCACATGGTTTTCTGCCCACACCTTTAACCTTAGCCAGCAAATATGCGGAAGTTGCACTCTAGGGTAAAGTGCTCAAGGTGTCTATATGGCTACCATAACCAAGGCACACGCCCTATGGAACCTATACGATTGCAAGACTGTAATAGCAAGCAGCATCTTATACTGAGGTTGGAAGGAGGCTGACAATATTTATAGCTGAAAAGTTTGAGGAGGTTGAGGAGCAAATATTATCCGTTTTCTGTATTGGCTGATAATAATAGAATAATAATTAATGTTAACGCCCTTGCGTTAACATCCGATACATTTATAACGAACTAACGGACTAACAACGATTAACAAGGTTAACTTTTTGGTTAACGGATTGGATTAACGGTAAACGAAGTTAACTTTTTGATTAACAGTGCCTATCTTTGTTAATTTTCCAACTCAACCTAGCGGCAGTCAACCAAAACGTTTCTCACAGATACTCACAGAGGATCTTCTGGAAGAGGCATTTATGCCTGCCTGTGGCTCTTTGTTTTTGAAATCAGAGTTATCCTTCTCTTAGGTTGACTGCCTGTCGCCATGGCTACGAGCTCCACCTACCCGTCCCCACCGTGATGCCCTAGTCACGGAGGTAACCTCCCTAGTAAATAGTGTCAGCTTTTTAAAAAAGAATCCGGGGGGAGATTCGAACTGACAACCCAACGAAACATTTTTAAAAATATGTCATGAATAATTTTTGCATGATGCCAACGCATGCTACAAAACACCCACCCTTCTGATAATAAAGCAGAATGAAGCCCAAGAAAAGGAAACATTTCGTGGTGTTGAATATACCAAAAGAGTAAAAGAGAAGAAGTGTCAAATTGGTCTTTTAATAAAAATGTTCGAAGATTTTTAATTCCGAGGCGGGAGCAGATGATAGGAGCAAAAGACATAACTTCCCAGATGGTAATTATTCTTTGGGTGCTATCTGATAGGTGATAGGCTCCCTTTGGGAGAGGTCAATTAATTCTACGATATCACCAAATAAGTAACTATAGCGAACCACCACTTTAGTTGCGAACTCTTTGGCTTTCCTAGCTTTTACATAAGAACATCCCCTTATAATTATCGACCACGCACCAATAAACTGGTAATTTCAACCCCGCGTAAACTGGTGACCCTTTCTTTTTCGACTTAAGCGAGGGTGCTTCCTTAAGACGAAAACTGAATGAGTTGCAGACCCACAGCCGCACGCACGACCTGCCTTTCTAATTTGTTGAATGTGATGGTGAAACAGGTCTAGAATTCATTAGGATCTTCAAATTATTAGAGACGGAGGCATAGGGACTGTAACTTGCAAATCTCTGCCTTCTCTTTAAATTGCAGGTCGTTGCAACAGGTGTAGATTAGAGCGGAAAGAATGTAGAGAAATCGGAAGAGTTTGTCTCGTTGGAACAGCCGATTGATCTGGCTCCTGTTTTAGTGCGGGAGATTTTGAAATGTCCAAGCACTTTTGTGATAGTGGGAGAAACTGATTAAATTAAGAGTCAAATGCTCACAATAGGTCGAGCTTATGAAAGTTTTCAAATTTGTAACACTAATATTCGTATTATTTCACTTTTGAATTATATAGTTTTGAAACCGATCCCGCTCTCCCGCCAAAACTTAAGTTTTGTAATCTAGAACTATCACTTAAGTAAGGTAGCAGAATGATTACTACAGTCAAATCGATTTGTCTTTGATAATAATCTTACTCAAAATATCAAGTAGATATTTGGGTTCTTTGGGGGTTGTACATTTAGTTCGCGAATAGAAAAACGATCAATCTAAAATATTTTCCGTTAATCCTAGTAACAATCAAACCAACAAACTTAAGAAATAAAAAAATAACTGATGTTACAGGTAATAAATAAATAATGGAAGATTTTTTTATAGTAGGAGGGAAAGATTCATCTCCAGTACAGGCCCCTCTCTACCCCAAGTGGACCCAGATAGGGAAGGGTCAGCGGGATCCGATGAAGGTAGAGAGGAGTAGGAGGAGAAGGAAGAAAAATAAAGGTACTAAAAGAGAAGAAGTTGATTTTTTTATAGACAATCTCCTAATAGCGGAAAGATTTGATAGAATGAACTAACTCCATTGTGTGGACCTACTGACTTTATCGTGGATTCCGAACCACGTTTCCACAAATTCGCAAGAAGACATCTTATAACCTATTTTTTTCTTTATATTCTTTTGTCTCCATTCCAATTTTATTAAATATTTACTAGCACGAAAAGAAAAAAGCGCCGAATATTGTCATTCGAGTACTCGCGTCATAACAAGGAGAATAGGGATGAATGAAATAGAGAAAGTTATAATAGAGATTATTATTACTATTATTCAGAAATAAAAGACGCGGATGAATTCAAAGGGGAGAATATTCATTCAGCGAGCATAGAATAAAAAACGAAAGAAAGGACAAAGCGGGCTAGAGGTGTCATCTTGGAATTTTTTGCGACTTTATTTAGAAATTTACACCAGAAAATAAAATATTGAACAATTTGGGTATTGAACCTTCAGTAAGTTTCAGTTCCATTAATAGCAGAAACTGTGCTAAGAATAGATTTGTCTAAAATTGTAGTTCGTGTTATTTCTGGCAGTTTTATAACAACCTTAGCTTGTATTGCACACAGGTATTCTGTAAGGCTCGTTTTATAAAATAGGTAGGACTGTGGCACCGAAATTTCAGAATTTAATAGGCCCAGGGAGGAACTCCACCACTGGACGCTCGGTGGATTTATCAAGTCCGAAAAATTGATATATGTGTAAATTAATGAAATAATATGCCAAGTGTAATAAATAAAGAACCTTAGAGAATTAGAAAAACGAAACAAAATAAAATATGTCAAATTATACAAATCGATGTAAGGCAAGCGGTGGTTAGAGTCAGGTGAAAACACACGAACATACACAGCTATCAAAGTGACCACCTGAACAAATACGAGGATCACGCACAAACAAACATACGCGTGTTGGGAACAAATTTCACAGAGATCGGCAACAAGCGATTCCCTATAATAAAGACAAATCTATGAGAAATAGGTAAGCACAACAGGTACACCTAGCTGTCGGAAACTCCTCCACCAAGGGTGGAAATAATGAACAAACTAAATAACTGGGTTCGCCCCACGGACAGGTCAAGGTCACGCCCCTCTCTCTGTATGTCTGTCTGTCTCTCTTTCTCTCTCTCTCTCTCTCTCTCTCTCTCTCTCTATATATATATATATATATATATATATATATATATATATATATATATATATATATATAGAGAGAGAGAGAGAGAGAGAGAGAGAGAGAGAGAGAGAGAGAGAGAGAGACAGACAGACAGACAGACAGACAGAGACAGACAGAGACAGACAGACAGATAGACAGACAGATAGACAGACAGACTTTCATGATTCATTAACTCAATTCATTCTCCTAGTGGCGTTAAGGAGTCCCGTTTACTTGCATAATTCTTGCCGCCTTCAGACTCGATACTTCACATAAATCCGAAGCCTACACACATTGACCGCAAAGAACCCGAGACGTTTTCGCTTGCCCCTTTTAGTAGGCCAATTTAAGAATAAAGTTATATTTTCCTTGCCGCGTCCTTTCGAAGTCCTTTAATTACCCCGATTACCGAGCCACCTTCGGTAAGCCCATCCTAACGCATAACCCTCGTGAGAAATTATAAGGAGTCAGAACCAATTCAACACAGGCATAAAGTAGGCCCACTATCTAAAGTCCTCATCACCCATCGAACGCAATATCAACGAGGATCCTTCAATACGTCCCCTTATAATTATCGACCACGCCCCAATAAACTGGTAATTTCAACCCCGCGTAAACTGGTGGCCCTTTCTTTTTCGGCTGGACAGTGAAGGTGACGAGATAATGGACGCATCAGACCATCAACAGGCAGGATAAGGAGAGACTGAGTTCCCGAACGCCATCACCATCAAGCCACCCGTCTTTAACGAGGCTGAAGTTGCAGGTTGGTTCAAGATTGTAGAAGCCCAGTTTCACATTTTAAGAGTAATTAAGAAGGATATTAAATTCTTCCATGTTTTGGCTGCATTTCCTCCCGAAACCGTCGACCGTCTCCCGGCGGCAATCCTATCTACTCATAATTACCAGCTATTTAGGACTGAGCTGATTGGGCTCTTCGAGAGGACGAAACCTGAACTTTTTGAGAAGCTCATTTTCTTCTTCATGCTCACCGGTTGACCTTCTACAAATTTGAAAGAACTAAGGAGAACTGCTCTACTGGTAGGAGTTAGGGAGGAACTCGTGAGGCACAAGTTTATCCAATCCCTGCCAGCCAACATCGCACCCATAATTGCTACCCAGAAATAACTAACCCTGGCCCAGTTAGGAAAGACTGCGGGTGAACTAAAGCCATTCTATAGAGCACAGCGTCTTAATGTTAATGATATCAGTGAATCCATAAAACGTAGTGCCACTTCTTTGTCCAATATGTGTACTCCCAATCCTAATAATAGAAGAGAAAATTATATAAATAATGTGAATTCAATAGCTAGTGCGCGATCAGTGCCTATGGGTGCGTACCCTAATGGGAACCGTCCTCATTTTGTGCAGCGAAATAATGATCACAGTGCTTATAATATAACGGTAGGATTGCGACCTTTTCGAAAGAATCAAAGACCTGTAGTCTGTCCTTGACATTTATACTTTGGTGAGAATGCGAAATTATGCTAACCCTGGTGCAAGTGGCTAAAAAGAGGAGAACACTTGCAGAGGCAAGCTTCTTCCAGGCCATCTTCGCCAGCCCCGGCGGAAAACTAGCAGGGCATGCCATTGCAAGTGCGGCCGCTTGTGTGCCATCTGTTTTCACCGTCGGCGCTAAAGTGAATAAAATGTGAATTTCTAAATGATACGGGGTTGAGTGTGTCGATAATTCCGGCTAAATTGGTGAATTCGGGTGAATTGCGTTAGTCCAGTGTAAATATTACGACGGCTAATGGCGGTAAAATAAAAGTGCACGGCGAGGTACATTCGGATATAGTTATCCCTAGTCTTCGCCGATCATTCAGGTGGTCATTTGTGGTTGCGGATACCACTTCACCGTTATTAGAATTGGCTTTCTGAGGCATTTTAATCTATTAGTTGATTTTGCACGAGGCATACTTATCGACGAACAAACCAAACTCGTATCAGAAGTGAAACTATCAGGGGAGCATGCGATAGCTTTAATTATTAATGACCTACAACACCTACCACCCCATTTCAAAGCCATATTAGAGAAATATGAGGCTTTGTGCAGTCCTGCACCCGCTAATCCCTCCCCATTTTCACAGAACTCAGTGATGCACACAATTAAGACATTATCGCGGCCGAGACCTCTTCCAATGGAGAAGCAGCAGGTTGCCAAAGCAACTTTCGAAACAGTATTGAAGGAGGGGGGGAAGTCGTGCGCCTGTCAAAATCACCATGGGCGTCGCCGATTCACATGGTACCGAAGAAGTCGCCGAGTGAGTACAGGGTGGTCGGCGATTTTCGAGCGCTCAATTCGATCACAAAGCCCGACAGATATCCATTGCCACGAATTCAAAGTGTGACAAACTACCTCCATGGCAAAAGGATTTTTTCAAGGTTGGATCTGGTTTGTGTTTGCCATCAAATCCCTATGAACCCGGCGGGCATAGATAAGACAGTGGTGATAACGCCGTTTGGATTATGGTAGTACGTGAAGCTTCCGTTCTGTCTCCGGAATGCAGGACTTTGTAGTACTCCATAATGGCCCATCGACAAGGCTGGCTGATGGCACTTTCAATTATCCTTTTGGGCATTCGCTCCTTGCCTAATGACCTGGGCTTTTCGCCTTTCACGGCAGTCATGGGAACTACACTCTTGTGCCCGAGACCCTTAGTTTCGTCATCTTCATAGAAGACTGATTCAAAATTTATTAAAGAATTAGCCTCAACCATGGCACAAGTCGATTTCACGCAGGCATCCTTAGGGCACTTGCACTCGGTGCCCAAGCCTTTCGTACCCAAAGATCTTCGTGAGGCAACTCATGTGTTGGTCCGAATAGATCGCGTTCGCAAACCACTAGAAGCGCCATATGCTGGCCCTTTCCCGGTGATCGAGCGCGATGGCAAGGTTTGCAAATTGGAATTCCCTGATGGTAAGAAGGACACTGTCTCAGTGGACAGACTAAAACCGGCGAGGCTTCCTCCCTCGTATAGTGATAACGTGCCGGTTATTCAACAACGCCCGAGGACTCATGCAGAAAAAAAGGAGGAGGACCGGTTTCACTTCAACTCTTAGAGTACATGGGACAGAAGACAATGATGCCAAAGGAAGTCGACGAGACACCTCTACAGGAACCGGAGAGAATAATGGCAAGCCAGAGGTCTTCACGCGCTCCGGGAGACGAGTTACGTCTGCCAGAAACCCGTCGTTTCTATATTATTTAATCCTATTGTAGTTATTATATTAAAGCGGCGTATTATAATGAAAGAGGAATAGGCCTAAATATAAACACGCCTCATTACTCTATAGCTTTCTTGCGTGTTGAAACTATGTATATATGTACTGTGTCATAACTATAGCTTTATAGTGTACTAGAAAAGAGAATGAGACTCAATTGTAAAAATAAAAATATATATTGTGCATTATATGGCCGAAAATGGCATAATGAATAGGCCCGTTTTGTTGAGTACAGATATATGTGTTAACGAATACCGATGCTCTGTACGAGTGTTAAAAATGCTGTCAGACATTAGGTGTGCCTGAAGTACATATTTAATATGTATCTAACCTATGTATTTATAATGCGTTATTTTTTATTAACTCCATTAATGGCAGGGAAGTCCTATATGGGTCGTTTTATAAAATAGGTAGGCCTGTGGCACCCCAGCGAGGAAATCCACAAATGGATGTTCATGGATTTATCAAATCCTAAAAATCGCTATGTGTGTAAATTAGGAAATAATCTGACCAGTGTAATAAATAAAAAAGTAAGGTAATTAGAAAAAGAAACAATATATATATATATATATGTCAAATTGTACTAATAGATGTGAGGCAAGCGGTCCTTAAAGTCACGCAAAAACACACGAACATATACAGCTACCAAAGGTGACCACCAGAACAAATACGATGATTGCGCATAAACAAACATACGCGTGCTAGAAACATTTATCAGCAGCTGAACAAATATAGGCTTTGACCAAAGAAATTTCACAGAACTCTGCAGCAAGTAATTCCCTATAATAAAGCTTAATCTATGGGAGATATGTAGACACAACAGGTACACAGAGCTGTCAGAAACTCTGCCCAAAAGTAGGAAATAACGAACAAACTAGATTACTGGGTCCGCCCCACGGACGGACAAGTCAAGGATACGCCCCTTGGAGACGAAACACACACACACATATATATATATATATATATATATATATTCATATATATATATATATACACAGGGTGTCCACAAAGTCTGGGTACACAGGGGATAAATACATACCTTTAGAATATTAAAATATTAAATATTAAAATATTAAAATTCCTATGTACCCAGACTTTGTGGACACCCTGTATATATATATATATATATATATATATATATATATATATATATATATATATATATATATATATATATATATATATATATATATATGTATACAGAGAGAGAGAGAGAGAGAGAATCATGATTCATTATTCATTAACTCAATTCATTCCCTTAGTAGCGTTACGGAAGACCGTTTACTCGTTTAAGTCCTGTCACTTTCAGACGATACTTCGCGTAAAACACAAAGCCTACACATTGACGGCAAAGAACCTGAGTCGTTTCTGCTTGCCCCTTTTAGTAGGCCAATTTAAGAATAAAGTTATATTTTCTTTGTCGCGTCCTTTCGAAGTCCTTTAGTTACTCCGATTACCGAGCCACCTTCGGTAAGCCCAGCCTAAAGCATAACCCTCGTGAGAAATTATAAGAAGTCAGAACCAATTTCACACAGGCATAAAGTAGGTCTATTGCCTAAAGTCCTCGTCACCCGTCTAGCGAACTAGCAGCGAGGACCCGTCAATACATCCCCTTAATATTACCGACCACGCACCCATAAACTGATAACTTCAACCCCCCCATAATTCTACGGGGTTCCTGTAAGAGTACTAACTAGGCCAAGGGGACAATTTAATGATGTTTTTGTTCTTTCCACTCCGTCTTTTGTATACTATGACATAGATCTCTAGCTTCCCTAGAGTGTTGTTGTATTAATTTCACTACTTGTTAGTGTTATTGTTGTTTTTAGCTCCACAGAAGCAGATGACTTCTGTTTCCTCCGCCCGCTTGGTAGATTAAGGGAGAAAGCTTTTATCCTACAGCTGTGGAGTAGGTCCCGCTCAATGTTTCTATGGTTAAGTAGAGCTGGGCTTTTTGTGAGACTGTGCTGAGGGACCAGGTGAGAGTTGGGGGAGGCTGTTGTATGCTGACGAAATTTTGTATCATCCCCCTGTGCTAGCAGTCATTGCAACTCAACTTCACGTGGAATACATCCAAGTGGGGCGGTCCACTCCAGGATTTCATCTAGGTTGGGTGGTCGTGTTCTATCCACTGGGAAATGACTGACCACACTTCAATTTAGTTCCCTTGTTCTACAAGGTGACTATTTTACAAGGCCCAGCCTTGCCTCCTACGCAAATTTCTCTACTTATCTTGGCCCATTTTCATTTCCAATGATCGAACTGAATTTCCTGAATTGATGCAATCAAACTAAATCAAACTAAATCCGTTGTTCTTTTATTCAAAACAGCTATCTAACCTTAAATGATATGCTAGTTTGAATGCTATTAAATCCATACTCAAAAGATCATTCCTATAGTATGATTAGCTGAGACTCGGGTTAATTACTTTACTCCGCTTATTTCCGATGAGGATTGCTCGTGCGTTTTCCTGAGCGGAAATCTTTCCAAGAGTTTTTCAGTGGTACGACTTAATGACCGTCCAGAGGTAGTTTCTATCGAGTGGGCATAAGTTACAACCAGCATTCAAACTATGGTTATAGAGCTGTTTTGAATAAAGAGGAAATAGGTTTAATTGAATTATATGGTCACCATTTATGGAGGATGTGTTGACGGGCGTCACCAGTTTATAGGGGTTAAGGTGTGACCGGACCGAGGATTGAGGTGGCGGACTATATATTTTTGATGGGGAATTCGCCAGGCTTCTTCTTTTCTATCCTTCGAGGGATCCTCAGTCATGGAGTCTACCTTCTTGAGAGAGGAGCACTCCATAATCGGTAACAAGGCCTTCTTCTTCAGGCCTACTTAATGTTTAGGCTGGAGGCTATCCTTGTGACCACCTGGCTGTCTGACTATAGATGGTTGACTTGATGATGATACTACTCATAATAATAATACTACTATACTAATCAGGATGAGAATAATTATGAGAATGTTTCTGCCCGCTTATTTATACTAACGCCAATTAAGGGGGCGTGACTTCTCTTCTCTTAATCTGAATGCGGGGCGGAGCTTATCCGACCAAAGGTATGTGCGTGTGTTCTCTACTAAGACTGCTGGGTGGAACTTGTGTGGGCAAAGGGTGTGTGTTTATAAAGATAGTATCTGATTTTGGGAACCTAGCAGGACTTTATCAACCAACATTTGTAGCAAGATTGATTTTGTCTTTCACGGGTTCATGTAAACTCTGGCGGGTCAGATCAGATTCCGTTTTATGAGTACACAGCTGTTTCCGCCGTCTTTGTTATATCTCTGGGCAGACCTCCGGCTCGCATATGTTTCCAAATGTATGTGTCTGTACGTTCGCGTGGGAGCACAACGATTTCACTTGCCTTCTTCTTGACATTGATACTTAAATTATTAAATTGTAATTTTACATTATTTACAAGTATTTGTTTTGTCTTACACTAATTCATTATTACAGGATAGTATATTATTTCAATGTTCGATTTGTGTGCCCAATTTAAAGATTTCATAGGGTGAACGGGGTGCTCATTTGCGAGGTTCCTTGTTGGCTCTACTCCACCTTGAAATTAGCCGCTACAGAATGCCTTGCTAGCATTAATTAAAAAAAAATATTGGCTGCTTATTTCTAGTTCTTTACTCGTCCATGTTTCACCAGAGGACATCTCTCTTCTTTCTAAGTGGCGGCGGGTGGCTGCAAAAGCGAGTCAGCCTTCTGGTTGGTCGGCAGCGAGAGCAAGACAGCCATCTGGTTGGTCGGCTTTGATTTCTTATCGGTTAATTTGTTTTGCTAATACAAGGCTTCGACAATTACTAGCTTTGCAATTGCATGGTATGCAACAGCTTCATTATTCGTCGTATTGATACAGGGTAGCCAAAAACTTGCGCTAGCATTTTACAGCTGAAACATTTTATCTTTTTTTTTATTAAATAAGATTTTTAATTGAAAACGTAATATTTTTTTAGTTATTTATTGAGTGATTTTTGTTTATTAAAAACACTACTCGCTAATATTTAAAATACAAATAATAAATATTAGAATGTATTATTAAATATCTTATATTATTCAAATACCACTAAAACATGATTAATAATCAGATTCTCAAAGATTTGACGTCAGACAACAAATCTTTAGATTTGGGGGATGAGGGTGTTCCATTTTAATTATTTCCTTTGTATTCAAAAGGCCCCAAAACATGACGTAGCGCTCCGAGCGACTGCTCGAGTTGCCAGAACATTGGGCCGGCCCTGACTATGAGTCATACTATAAGTTGGATTATTCCTTTATTTGCTCTTAACCGAGGTTCATGCAACTTTACTGGGAGTCCGCGCAATCAAAATAGTAAATTACCGGTCGACGGCAGTATTTTAGTAAACTATAGAGCAATTTTAACTTCATGGATTTTGCTATAGACCTTGCTCTCTTGTGGACTGGAATTTCTACTCCAAACATTCTACAGAAAAAGAGAACATTCCGAAAACTGTGACGTCACTTTAGGCGGGATTATACTCGATCACCATTGGTCAGCTTGATTTAAAAGTGTAAGGTTGGAAGGGTTTTGTCGCAAATGACAGCAGGGTTGCCACAACTGATACTAAAGTACCAGGTTTGGTTCTTTCAAGGGTGTCTAAAACAGCAAAAGTACCAAAAATGAACCAAATCAAGCCAATTTTATCATGTATTCATTTAATTAAATTATTGTTAAGTATGATGAGAGTTTCGTTATTTAAAACATAAATGGTTCCATTGCACTAATTTACGAGTAAGACAAATTCTTGTATTATCCCTCGTAAAATTTAGATTTGGTTCTTGCTGGTACCTTTTAACTCCAAATTTTGGTTCTTTAAAATTTGCTTGTGGCAACTCTGAATGACAGTTTCCTTTGAGAAATCCTGGGGTTACTTTGTGTTTCTAGAAGCTCCAAATTGAGATATGTACATAAATTTTAAAACATAGGCCGTTGTAGCTTTTCTCATCCCTTGAATTATGCCATAAGTAAATAGTGCCCAAAATTGCGTTTTTATTTATTTATTTGGCCTATAAAGTGCATATATTACAAATATAGTCTTTATTATTTACTTTATTTCTTAAAAACATACATATATAATATTTATTTTGACGATAAACTACATATGTTGTAAATTTATGGTTTATTATTTATTTCTTGATTAATAACACACTATTGGCTTTATATTTTAAGGTGGACAAAATTTGGTATTGAAGCGTTTGTAGGGTTTCCCCCTCGGTCGGGAAACTTAAACTTTGGTCATTGTGGTCTGAGGTGAACTTCAGGAAAACGCCACGATCCCACCCTCTCTAATGCATTTTCCTGAGCTGATTTTATCTAGGATTCCCCAAGTATCCACCCACAAGGTAAGCCTGGGGAGGGGCAGCTTTTCCCCCACGTCCCCAACACCAGAGCGGCGAGTCTATATCTTCTAAACATTTTCACTTCATCCCCGCTATTTATTTACAAATCTCTCCTTCAAACTATCAAGCAGAGATGCCTATCGATAGTTTTTACCTCCTCAAGGGGGATGAACGAGTTTTGCAATTCGGATATAAGGAAACGAGATATGAGGAAAAGTGTTTTATTATTTTTCACTATAACTACCCTCGACTTCAATGCACTTGCGCCACTTGTCCCTGAGGCTTCGAATTCCCGACAACCAGAAATCTCCTGACTGCTGTTCAATCCACTCCTCGACGGCGAGCTGGACATCTTCATCGTCTTCAAACCGGCGTCCACGCAGTGCAGCCTTGAGCTGGCGGAATAAAGAGTAGTCGCTAGGGGCCAGATCTGGACTGTAGGGGGATGGTTGAGCTCCTCGAATCCGCACTCGCGCAGCGCAGCTTGTGCAACTCTGGCCTTGGGGACAGGGGCATTGTCGCGGAGGAGCAGGACACCACGTGTCAACTTGCTACGCCGCTTCTGACGGATACACCTCTTCAACCCAACCAGTTCCTCGGCGTAATATTGGCCTACGATGGTCCTTCCACGAGGCGCATAGTATACCATCAACACTCCCTCAGAATCCCAGAAGATGGTGGCCATGATCTTCCCGGCTGAGGGTTGGGTCCGGAACTTGATGGGGGTCGGAGAGCCCCTGTGCTTCCAGGCCATGCTTTCGAGCTTGGTCTCGGGATCCCAGTGATGGACTCACGTTTCATCACCTGCCACTATGAGTGACTCGAATCCCGCCGGGTCTTGGTTGTACAGGAGCAGCAGCTCCTCCGAACTTTGACGACGTTGAAATCGATCATGGGGCGTGAGGTTTCGTGAGGTTTCTAGGAACCCAACTGGCAGAGACCTTGGTCATGGTCAAATTGTCGTGGATGATGTTGATAACACTATGTGATATTCCAAGTTCTCGCTCGATTTCTTCTACCTTTACCCGTCGATTTTGGAGGATAATCCTCTCCACACGGGCCACATTGTCCTCGTTGGTCACGTCTGACGGGCGTCCTGGACGGGGGTCATCTTCAAGGGACTCACGCCCATGGCGGAACTCCCTATTCCAGCGAACAATGGTTGCATAGGAAGGAGCGGTGTCGGTGTACACTGCAACCATGCATTCATGGATCTCTTTTGCATTCTTGCCTTCCTTGGTCAAAACTTGATCACTGCGCGGTGCTCAACTGAAGAATTTGTGACTGACGATCTGTGATCAGCTACTGTTTCTTAAATAGATGAGGCAGGAGCGTGCGGCTGCAGGTCCTGACCTGTCATAACTTGTCCTAACACCCCCACAAACAGCCATCCCCTTCCTCTGTTTTCCCCTACCGATTCGCAAAACTTATTGACCGCCCCTCGTATTTTTAATAGGTAAATATCCAGTCTATTTCTTGCTATTTATCCTTTATTTTATTTTTGTTTAAGGAAACGAACGTAGTCCTCTATGAGTGCAGGTGGGGGTTTTCTTATTAATTAATAATAATAAGATTTGTTGCTTTGATATGAGCAAGAAAGATGAAATTAATCTATCATCCTTTCGAGAGACGAACTGTCCAATCACCACGAAAATTGAATCCTCCTTTTCCGCAACGTGTACAAAATTCCAATCTGGGAGACCATAAGCTATGGTGATGCATCCGAAAAGTAATTTTCGTTGTTATTGGTCGTCAGGCGTTGCATATTAGTATGATATGGGTGTAAGTATATATGTGTGCAGGTCAACAATTTGTTATATAAAAATATAACTAAATCATGCTCGTTAAAGCAAGGATACTGGTTACGTTTTGTTCGGAGTACCATGAATGTTTCAGTCTGTTCATTTGTCTTATTCTCCAAATGAAGAAACCGATTAATACCAAGGAGAGAATATCCTTTTTTCATCTTATTTTGGCTTCTGCGTCCTCGTGCGAAACAAAGCTCCCGTCTGCCTTTTGCTTAACTGTTGATGAATAGCCTTTGTGCTAAGTCTTTTTGATCCGCTTTTCACTAACACAATCCTGAATGCTAAGGAAAAATAGTTAAAGGACTGAATCCAAATTACAATGGCTAACGCCTTCTCCAGTGGCATATTTTAAAACCAGCCAGGGAGATGGAGAAAAGTTCAAGAAAATGAGAGAGAGAAAGAGAGAGAGAGAGGGAGAAGGAAAGGAAGAAAGATACTGAGAGAGTGGGGAAGAAAGAGAGGGCTACCTCCTTATAAACTCTGAGCCGCAAAGGATTTCGGAGAAATTATGCGAGCGGGCATCATCCCTTCTGTCTATAGCGAATAGGCAGCCACTCTGCTTATGCTACCAAAATCCTCAGCAGAGGATTTTAGGATCATCAATGCTAAAAAAATGATGGTTATATCGTGACAAATGGGATGTATTTTTCAGCCAATCTCAACAAATAATCCATATTCTCGAAGGTAAATCTAGTCAAGATATAACAGCAAATACATGTTTATCCCAGATTCGATCCCCAAGACTGCTACTAAATATACTGCATTTGGGGCTTTTGCTGGATCAGAATGCTGGCGTTACGTGGTCGAGTCTCATGGAGTATATCTTCCACTTGCGAACACTCTTAGAGTCTGAACAAGAGATCATGCTTCAAAATAACCTCGCAACATTGGTACTATAACGAACCAAGTAGTGCCACGTACCGACACACAGTTACACGAGTTCCTTGGAATGGTTATTTTAACGCCTGTTCTCACCACACTATGGCAACTTATAAACCCCTTTAATACGCTTCTCAATGGGAAAGGGGCTCGGAAGAACAACTCATCGCTCCCCCGAACAGATAAGGCAGTTAAAACTTTAAAATAAAGCAAGAGCATTTTTGGTCTACCATACGCATTTAGCCCCTGCGGACTCTTCAGACGAGTTTTTCCTCAAAATGGATGCATGGACGACGGCGCGGAAGGCTTGTTACAGCAAAGAAAGAAAAAAGAGCATGAAGTCCCATACTATTCTTCTTTAAAATGCTAAAGACTGCTGAGAGACGTCACAGCATCTTAACACACGAGCTCTTAGCCTTATTTCTCGCGTTGGAATATTTCCTTTACAAGTGGTAAGGTGACCTTTTACTATATATACAGAGCATTGTGCACTACTATCGGCAATTCAAATCGCTTTAGATCGCTATTTCCCCCATGAATGTCGCCAACTGGATTATATGTAGCAATTAAAACTCGACATTCGCCATGGTAAGCGGTAGAAGACGTCGTCACAGATGCTCTTTCTCTCTCTCCCTTAGCTATCACCGAAATCGAGCCACCTTCCACACAGACATCGATTACCATGCAATTGCGGCCACGCAGAATGAGGATCCCGACCTCGCTGGCCTATTCGGCCTATTCTAACAAAATTTGAAACCCTTATGTTGTTTTGCATTCTCTTTCGAATGATATAATTGCCAAAGTCCCCTCCAAGTTAGCCGGGGAATTATTTAGCAATAACATCATAACTTTTCGGGCGAATCTAACGAAATTTGAAACTCCTGGTTGTTTTATATTCTCCTATGAATGATATAATTGCCAAGGTCCTCCCAAGGTTAGTCAGAGAATTATTGAAAGTTTTGTAGATCATAAATAAGAATAAGTGAAAGCACGCCGCTTTGGTCAACAGACCTTTTTTGTAGGACAAATATATGCTTAACCTTTTTCATGAAGTTCCCCGAATAGATCATTTGAGAACCGGATATATTTCCAATTACCTTTGATAGGCGCAGGCCATTATAAGAATGCGACCTAACCGCTGGTATTAGAGGTCTTGGAGGCATCCATCTTTGGGTGTCCTTGGAACGTGAAATCAAGGAGAGAGTGATAATTTTTAAATCTGTTAACTACTTTGGCTTTTCCCTTTTATCGTCATTTGATCCATTGTGACCCATACTCCTCTGGACTGCCCACAACACAACGTATACTTAGACCCAATAGAACACTTATTTCGACGATAATTGAGGTTACTAATTAAAAAAAAATATTATCATTGTTTGGTATTTTATTTCTTTATAATCTTAATCCTGATACGAAGTAAATATGTATGGTAGTATCAATAAACATATTCTAACTAGAACCCCAAAATGTGTATGGTTATCCCATTATTTGGAGGGTTTTTTTAATTTTCCTCTGTATACAAAAACGTCAGAATTCTAAAAAAATGAAGAACAGCTAAAATTATTTTCTTTTTCGTAGTTATTATTACAAATAATTCTGCTAATATGAACACAAATATTAAACATTTGGAGCATTACGTATGTAAGTTAAAGAATTAATGAAGAATTTAAATTTAAATTAAAAATTAATGGAAAACTTTTAATTACATTATGACTGCGAATTCTTTTATCTTCCATGTCCTATTGGACAGAGTACACTACAGATCATTCTTCATCTTCTCACATAGTAGTATAATCTTGTTTTTACAGCTATTTAAAAGAGAAAAGAAAACCCTAATTTGCAATGTTATGCTGGGGGACACAAATTTCACTTGCCAAGAGGTTATTCTTGCAATATAGTATTGCAGTGATTTTTCAGTCTATAACAGTGTATTCACTTTTACTTCTCACGTCTAAAATTGATTTTTTTTCCGTGTTTACATCTTCTACGCTACTGCAAGAAGCTAGGAAAGGCTGGAAATCAAAAACAGTGCCTTGGAATAATTCCACTTAAATTGAGTCCCTCCATAGCCAATTTTAAACGAACTTGTTTTAAAATTCACTTTCCTCTTCCTAAAAACATTGTTCGTTTCATTATTGACGGGCTTGTTTTCGGAGACGATAAAATTCTCCTGGAATTTAAGTCCTCACAAAGGTCAATATTGGCTGTCTTATTCGAGAGAAGGATTGTGATTGTTCATTTCGGAGAATAAATAACCCAGTCTCATCCTTTGGTAATAAAACCATTGTCTTTAATTATATGAGTAGATCCATTTTTAATTTTGGGGGTTTTCCACGGAATTAAAGAAATAATTTCGTGTTTGTGTTCCGGTAATCAACGATAGCGCCAAATAAAACATAAGTGCATGAAATCCTATGCCCATTTCACTACAAAGTTTGAAATATAAATGCTGGTTCACAACTTTCACGCCTAATGACTCTTCTTTCAGCAACAAGAGGGTTTTTTTTTACAAATACTTCTTTACCACTCCTGATTGTTCTTCAATCATGGAGAAAATGCTAAATACAATTCTGTGAAAAGCGGTCAACCTCATCAAAAATATATTAAGAATTTGGGATAGATTTTAGTTCTTAGGTGAAGATAAGTTCCTCTTCAACTTAGCTTTCGAGGACATACTGCCTTCGCATTTCTAATTAAGATGAGTAGATGAAGCCACATGACTTGCAGCATTTTAAGCTCTGTAATATTGCGTTGAGTTGTCCTTGATTTGTTCAATCCTATAATTTTAATATCATTGCGCAAATCATCGATCCTCCGTTGTAGATGCTGAATGGCCTTTAGCTTTCATCCCAGCTGCTTCTCAAAAAGGATATGATACTATTTCTTTATCAGGTGGCAAAACGGGTATTTTCCCTAGGGTTGTATGTATGAATGAATAATGGCTAGATGTATGAATGAATTTAAGTTGTTGCAGTCTCCTTCTATATCCAGAAGAATCAATTCTCTTCATCTTCATGGCAACTTCTTTCATTTAAAGGCTGCTACAACTTTGTAATGGCCTTCAGGGTGTAGTCACGTTAAGTGATCTTGAAGCTTACTTGGTTTTAAACTAGTAGTTTTTTTATACTACTACTCGGTATCTTTATCATACCACAACAAAGTTGTTTTTTGGAAGGGGGCAAGTGATAAGATTGAAAAACAGTTGTGGGTTCAGTGCGTCTCCTTAAACAGTAATGGCAGAATTCACTGTAGTTTCATTTTGGTATACTGTAGTTTGAAAGCTAAAAAAAACTTATCATGTAGAGGTATAAACGTAAGAACCCTAAGTTTAACGGTGCAATTATTTCAGTAGTTGAGACATGAGTCCTATTTCCGTCAATATTATAGAAATTATTATTTCAAATGTAAATATCGACGAACACCGCTAAAACATTGTATAAAAAGATAATTCAGATTTTCCTTTAATACCTTTCGTTATATTCCTAGCATGTGATTGTTATTAATATTATTAATGCAATTCTAATTTAAAACGTGCTACGACCTTTGGTGAACCTAACTCAACAAGTGCTGAACGCTAATGACAGTACGCCATTGGGACAGAACTTTCGGATAAAGATTATCCAATATTGTTTATTTCTCAAAATTTTTTTGTCAGATTCTCAATTCCAAGAAATAGTCTTTTAATTAAATTCTATTATAAAAGACTGAAACTTGTAAATTTACTTTAATATTTGTCTTCTATGTTTGTCGTGAACTAACGCTGTTAATTTTACCCAGTAAAATCAGCTGCTACGAGTGAAGTCAAGACCACCAATACTTGTAGACTACAATGAATACAACGGATCAGAGCTTCGAAAGCCAGAAGAAAATAGGCCCAGTGGCTCCCGTAGGCGAGCTCCTGTAAACCCTAAACTACACATATTTTTAGAAATTTTTTATTCATCTCCACATAACATCCATTTCGCCTTTTATTTATTATACATATATCCTACATTGGCAACAATTTACGAAATATTATACCCCCCTATGTAGTTGATATTATAAATAAATTAAATGATACCAAACCTATTGTTTTATTGACATATCTACGTTTTAAGGGGCTTAGTCTGATAGAATCATTAAAACTAGGTCATTCACGTCCCCCCCCCACCCCTATCTCTGAAATTCCCACCTAACCCGCATCTAGACTCAATCCCCCTTGTCAGACTCGCACGAGAGGGAGACAGAGGGCGCAAGAGTAGTTCGATAGCTGCAAATCTCCGGGCGTATTTTCATGGTTAGACTCCGAAGCGGTGCGATTTCGGCCTTCTTGTAGCCGAAATAAGAGGTAGAAACACCTTGATTCACATCCGTCGCGTTGAGGATTCCTGTGGGATGGATATCGTAGCATCTACCGTACCACCAACCTCCTTTTAGTCGTTCGGCACAGTTATTTTCTGGAAAATGAGGGATGGAATTCAAAATTAAAGAAAAAGACAATTCCTTTATAGTATGCAGCCTACTTTTTATATCTCTTTTCCCACCCCTCCATTTCCTTACCAGCTAATCACAAGGGAGGTAATTTCGTTGCGGAATCGAAGTGAGACAGGAGAGTTACCCCCCCATCTTCAGTTACTAGCTCATCATCTCCTGTTATTGATACTATATGTCTTTCACACTTCAAATTTTCTTATAGCACACATCTGGCGACTGCCTCGAATGGCACAGGTTGCCGCAATTATTTTGCAACCCAATACTAGGTTAGATTGAGAACAAAGGAAATCAATAGAAACACTATACAAAACCACTCCCCCCCAAAAAGAAAAGTAAAATAAAGCAAATAAAGACAAAAAAGAAACAAAATAAAGCAAGAAGATGGAAGCACGCGACTGCGTTCTTCTATCGACGTAATGAAGTGAAAGAGCGCTCCATCAAATGGCGGTGCGTTACTTGAGTTTGTCCAAGACGAATTTGAAGATGACAGAAAGCGACCTGAATCCTTCGCAGCATTTGAAGGCGGGAGGGGGTGGAGCTAGGTCCACGAAAACAGTCCCAGGGCAATAGCGCGCAACTTTAAGTTCCCCTCGGCCGTCTCCCATTTTCTTTGACAGACAACCTGAAGGGCTGACATGATTCATGCTAGGTAGCAGGGAGGGGAAGAGCAAAACGCTGGTCAGGGTACTCAGTCCTCGCGGACTTTTTTGCACCCGCTTACGTGTGAGAGGAGCCCCTTCTGGCCCCATTGGGCCACAAAGGGCTTCTTTTATCCGTAAAGGGGCTAACGATCTCACCTAAAATCGCGTGGAGGGTCTCCATGATACCTTATCACCGCGCGGTATCATAGGCCTTCTCCAGATCGTAAATACACCGTGCTGTAGTGGTGTTTACTAAGGAAAGCCTCGCAGGCGGTATTTTCATTCGTAGTGGAAGCATCCAACATGGAGTGGAACTTGCGGAAGCCGCACTTTGCAGATGGCTGGTGCCTTCCGCGATCCTAAATATGCTAATCTAATATTTAACTACTTAGCCATCAACTTGCATAGGCAGGAGTTTAGAGAATTGGGTCAGAAACCGGCCGAGATAGAATTATCTCTCAATGTCTTGCGAAAAGCAAGGACAGTAGTCATTTGCCAGGAGTCGGGAAGGATACATTTTGTCCAGATTTTGTTGAACAAATCTAGCAGGAACGTCATGCCTCGCTCACCCAGGTATCGAAGCATGGCATAAGGAACATTGTCTGGGCCAAGGGCGGTGTCCACACATGAAGCGAGAGTGGAAGGCAACTCACTAAATGTAAACCTATCAGTGGTCTTCAGCGACATCACGAAGTGCACTGATTGCTGGCGGAGCGGCATTCCAGCTAGAGAACTCGGAGAAAGCGCATGCGAAAGACCCAGCCAGTTACGCTAAGTCAGAGAATACCGTCCCATTCTCGATGAGAACGGGAAAGAGAGTCCTGCGAGAACTTGTCCCTAATCCTTTTGACTCGCTTACACACTTCTGCTAGAGGGATATTCACATTCAGTAAAGACATGTATGCCTGCCAGAAAGAGCGGCGAACATGCTTCGAAACATACAGGAAGGAACTTAGCTCTAGCTCAACGAAATTCACCGACAGTGAAATCGTTAGGGCGGTGCTTATAGAGCATGTGGGCATACCGTTTCTGCCTGAGGTCCGTCTCACACTCCGTTGACCATGGAGGGAGGGAATAGTAGTTAGGTCCACGTCGATGAGTAGGCCGGAGAAGAAATCAATGGCCTCATCCATTGACCTAAACTCCACGACTGCGATATAAAATCAATCCCTTACTAAAATGGGGACCACTGCGCCCGTTCCAATCACCATCCGGGGTTTTTTTCGGCTTCAACAGTCAAGAAAATGATATTTAAATAGGAAATTCGTTTCTCTTATGAAGGGCATCGACCATCCTGCAACCAAAATCAAAATGTGCATCCTGAAAGCACAGGACAATTAAAGACAGGAAAATGAAACGTTTCTCGAGCAGTGTAACTATTCAGCCGATTCTAACTAAATTTGAAACCTTTATATTAGTTTATATTTTCTTTCGAAGAATATAATTCCCAAGGTCCTCCCAAGGTTAGCCCGGGAATTATTTAGCAATAACATCATAACTTTTGGGGCGAATCTAACGAAATTTGAAACTCTTGGGTTGTTTTACATTCTCTTTCGAATGATATAATTGTCAAGCTCCTCCCAAGATAAGTCCTGGAATTATTGAAAGTTCTGAAGGTCGTAAGGTCATAAATCAGAATAAGTCAGAGCACGCGACTTTTTGGTCAACACACCTTGTTTTTATGCCTATTTATCGTTGTGTGTAATATTGCGTTATAATGGAGAAACAGAACGTATCTCTTGTTGACGAGTGCAAGGTGTTTTCTTAAAAAAATTTCATGCACACGTTGCAGCTCTTGATAGTATAAGTTTGCCTTCCACCACTTCTCTTAAAACAACTTCATCGAAGTCTGATGATTGTCTTACCCTTGGTTCATCTGTCAATGTTTCATCCCCAGAGCGAAACTTTGAAAGCCACTTTCTGATTTGGCGATCAGTAATGGTACATTGGCCATAAACACTACAAATATTCTTTGCTGTTTCTGAAGCGGGTTTTTTTATTCCCTAAACTCCCACAACATTATATGTCGAATATACACTCTAGTTCCTCTATTTTAGACCACTATATTTTAGTTTAAATTACAGATGATGTAAGAATGAGCGCTGAACGATCTTTCTAAACAAGTAATTTACGTATCAGGATAAAACATTGGAAGTTCGAAATGCGCTGTTACATTTTTGCTTTCAATAAACTAAAATTACTCCTGACTCAACCTGATAACAATGTGCTTTTTCTTGCTTCAGCTCCGAGCCCGGAGGAAATAACACTATTCAAAGCCTCCAAAATTATCGCTTTGGATTTGATGTTCTTTTCTAGACCAAATCATGACAAACAACCGGATCATTCTGAATTACCATTTCAACCAGTTGCACAATTAAACTACTGCTAAAGATTTAGTACTTACCAAATGACGAGTCATTATCAACGTCGTACGTGGAGAATCGTTGATCGTTGTGACTCAAGAAGACGTTACCCAAGGAGCTCGAGAGTGAAAAATCACTCACGCCGAGTTTGTACCTATCGGGATCAAGATTCTTGAATAATTCAAACAGTGGACTTATGAAATATGATGGGAGAACGATAGTGTGAAGATATTAGAACAAATAAAAAAAATTAAAAGAACATGGCGAAAAATATCTAGGTTAAAAAGCGCTGCAAAAGCAAATTGCTTTAATCCTAATTGTTGAAGTGAAAGCTCGACTTATCTGTCTACGGATAAGAAATGGCGCGTTGCCAAGGCAACCAGTGAGGTCATTTTACAATCTATATGTATATGTGTTCACTATATATGAGATACTTAAAAATCTTAGGGGAAAAACTAATAAAAAGAGTATAAGAACTAAAAATATGAGTTTACAAAGAGCGAGCTAAGAGAAGTAGAACTCACTATCCCGACTACAATAAATATAAACCAAAATGGCTACGGAGCTTTAATGAAAATGCAAGAAAGTCGTTTTATCTGACGAGGAAATAAGTCATCATTCGTAGAGAAAGACCATGGCGAAAACATAGATGGGATGTATACCAAATTGTGTCAAGATGGAAAATAACGGGATTAAAAAGTAACCACTGAAAACCTTTTTCACAAAGGTATCGCAAATTCTCTCATACAATATACTCATGTAATGCGATTCTTCACTGTATGCTCCTCGTCTCTTTCTGTGCAGATATTATGGTACTTAATCACTCAAACACAGATCGAGTCCGCTTGCACTTCTTCTCACCATAAAAACAATTAATCAACTAGTCATTCAACACACTCAAACAACAAGCAAAATTCACAATTCATCTCTTGCACACTGACCAAATCACAATTTTATTATATTATTAATTATGAATTAACAAATTTTAATGTTAAATGAGATAAAAAGGTTCGAAATTTGCCACTAGCTATTATTTAACAAGCTAAACAATATCGTTGTTTATAACTCCCCGGGACCAGATGAGATCTCTGCTGCCTCCGACCACTTGGGAGATTAAGGGATAATAATGCTTTGACCTTTACAGCCGGTGCTGTAGACCCCGTCAACATTACCACAATTAAGTGGGGCTGTGCCCTCTGTGGGGCTGTCATAAGAGGCCATGTTAAGAATGGAGGGAGGCTGTTGCATGCTGTAGGAATTTTATAGTACGCCACTGTGCTAAAGGCCCATGCAACAGCTCCGAAGTAGGAGTTTAATTGCAACTTAACTTAATCGTGGAGATCACACACCAAGATTACTTCCAAGTGGGGTGGTCGTGTACATCCACTCCGTAATAACTGACCACTCTTCACCTTTTACTCTTGTTCTACAGGGTGGCTAGAGTTGAAACTACAGCCTTACCTGCTGGGCGCGTGAAATACACTTTATCGCTATTTGTTTGTAACATAAAAACTCTCTTAAATATGGAAAATTAAAGTGCAGATCAAGGAATTATATTATCGATACTATTTTAAAAGCTATAGCAACTAATCTTCAGACCAAAAGATTAGCTAACTCGAGGAAGATAGTCATGTTATAGCTTCTCAACTAGAGTTTATAATAAACTTCCTTGGTCCGCGCTTTAACTTTAAATTTGTTTAATTCTGTTCTTCTGCATCGTTTAGATATATTTTGCAACTTTAATGGCCCAAATAAGTCTTGCATTGTTCTTCAGGTCCTTGCCACTCACCTCTCATTGGGAGGGCCGACTTGAAAGCTCCCCCATTGACCCCACTTGCTTCTTCCCCACTGATTTGTAACATCAACGCGCAAGGAATACCAACGCGATGACGTCATAGTGTGAAGGTGAGATGTCCCTGAAAAGAGAATAGCATTATTTGGTACATCTGATCACAGGAGGGGAGGTCGGCATGGAGTTCAGTGGAAGCATAAACAATGAATACAGTAAAAGGTAACGACAGTTCGTAATGGAAAAACGGTGACAATAAAGCGTCCCCATAAAAGAATCCATTCAAAACCTTAGGTTTGTTTATTTATTTAAATAACAAAAGGAGCGGCTTCACCAATCCTCCTTACAGGAGAAGATTGCGCTTCGCAGGCAGACTTTCGGTCTGTGCTCTATGACCTATGTGGTTCTAGCAACGTGGTTTTGGTCAAAAATAATTTAAAGGTTACCAGTACATCTATCCTAATAATTTACTTTTGGTGTATGTTTTATCATATCCATGTTTAGTTTCTGAGCCTAAAGACAAGAAAAAACTTTTATGGGAATAATTTTAATTTACAGAAAAACAATCCACACAGCTCTTTTTTTCATCTAAATTTGTTTTTATATACGAAAAGCTACAAAAGAAAACAACCATGGCTTAATTTTAATACATTTTCTGGACTTGACGATTTGTATTTTTTTCTTTTTAATTCAGAAACATTCGATAATCATATTTAATTTTTATGAACAATTCAAAAGAACTTTGATAAAAGCTTCAAATATATGAAAAACCAGCCTTAATTTTATTAATTTTGGAAAAATCTCTGAATCTCTCTTTTTTCCAATCCTTTTCTTGAAAAAATTCCAAAACTTTGAAAAAAAACACTTTAATTTCAAGAAGTTTTATTGTTACATTTTTTTTTTAAGAAAATAAAAAGAGCAACTTCGCCTGTCCTCCTTAGAGGAGGAGCTTGCGCTTCGCAGACACAAGGGCCTATCAAAGGTCATCCACATCTGTCAAAACCCACCCACAAAATGCATCCATAGAATTGTGTCAGATCATGCATCTGCAATATACAATTTAAACAATCCATAAGATTGTGTCTGATCATACATCTACAATATACAATTTAAACAATCCATAGGATTGTGTCCGATCATGCATCTACAATATACAATTTAAACAATCGATAGGATTGTGTCAGATCATGCATCTACAATATACAATTTAAACAATCCATATGATTGTGTCCGATCATGCATCTACAATATACAATTTAAACAATCGATAGGATTGTGTCAGATCATGCATCTACAATATACAATTTAAACAATCCATAGGATTGTGTCAGATCATGCATCTACAATATACAATTTAAACAATCCATAGGATTGTGTCAGATCATGCATCTACAATATACAATTTAAACAATCCATAGGATTGTGTCCGATCATGCATCTACAATATACAATTTAAACAATCCATAGGATTGTGTCTGATCATGCATCTACAATATACAATTTAAACAATCCATAGGATTGTGTCCGATCATGCATCTACAATATACAATTTAAACAATCCATAGGTTTGTGTCCGATCATGCATCTACAATATACAATTTAAACAATACATAGGATTGTGTCCGATCATGCATCTACAATATACAATTTAAACAATCCATAGGATTGTGTCAGATCATGCATCTACAATATACAATTTAAACAATCCATAGGATTGTGTCCGATCGTGCATCTACAATATACTATTCAAACCATACACAGAAATGTGTCAAAAACAAAAAGCATCATCATCAAGACTCGTCAAAATCCAAATCAATCATAATATACAATAATAAAAAACTGCATCCACAGGAATGAGTCCAGAATACTTCTCCCCCCGCCACACACACACGCACACATTTAACCCTCCCTTCCCATAAAATCATCTAATCTACGTTTGAATACATTCAAGTTTGGACTGTCTACTGTCTCAGATGGCAAATTATTCCAGTAATCTACCACTCTATTGGTGAAAAAATATTTCCCAACATCCAACCTGCACCTCTGTTTTTTAATTTTTATGTGGTGACCCCTAGTCATATTAATACCTTCCAACTCAAATAACTTGCTAAAATCCAACTTATCCATCCCAGAACAGATTTTAAAATTCTCAATCATATCTCCCCTCACACATCTTCTTTCAAGTGAGAACATATTTAATACCCTCAGTCTATCTTCATATTCAAGGTGCTTCAGGGAAGGTATTAGTTTTGTTGCCGTCCTTTGTACTGACTCTAACATGTTGATGCAATGTCTAAAATGTGGTGACTATGCTTGTATACAGTACTATAAATGTGGCCTAACATACGAGTTGTAGAGTTTAAGGATAACCTCTTTACTCTTGTAGCTAACATTCCTGTTAATGTATCCTAGCACCCTATTTGCTCTATTTTTGGCCCAATACACTGCTTTGAAAACTTCAGTGACCTATTTTCTACTACGCCTAAGTCCTTCTCATCCTCAACTAAATTCAGCCGATGCCCATCAATTCAATAGCTAAATTCCCTATTATCCCTTCCCATGTTCAGAACTTTGCATTTTTTGGAGGTTAAAAGTCATTTGCCACTTCTGAGCCCAAGCTAATAACTTATTTAAGTCACTCTGCACTTTAAAGCTACCCTCAACTTCTTTGACTACAGCTTCCAATTTAATGTCATCAGCAAAAATTGACACTTTTCTATTTACAACTATGAATAATAAAGGGCCTAAAACTGATCCCTGAGGTACGCCACTGATAACGTCCCTCCACTGTAACCTCACCCCATTCACCACAACTCTCTGTTTACTGTCTTTCAGTCATTCAGTTATCCAATTCAAAACTTTACCACATATCTCATGCATTTTTAATTTGTGAACTAGTCTCCTATGTGGAACTTTACCAAAAGCTTTGCTAAAATTTAAGTAAATTACATCAACATTTTCTCCCTTATCTAATTGTTTAGTAACATAATCCATAAAATCCAGTAAATTTGTTAAACACGATCTACCTCTTCTAAACCTATGCTGAGCATCATTTATTAACCTACCACTCTCTAAATGGTCCTAAATTCTCTTCTTAACTATCTTCTCAAGAATTTTACAAACTATTGAAGTTAAGCTTACCGTCCTAAAGTTATTCGGGTCCTCGTTACTTCCCTTTTTAGAAGATGGCACGACATTCGCTAATATCCAATCATTACGTACCTATTTTTCCAAACTCTAGTGTAATGTGCAACAAATTTCAGTGTCAGGAAAAAAACAGATCTCATGTGTATTTTATTATGAAGTTGAGTGTGATGTATTCGAATTTATAACAAAAATTCCCCATGACGTTACATTTTCTTTTAAATTGCCGATTTAATAATTATGCAATTAATACCGATTTCCGCGGTACCATAAAGGTACTTCGCTCCCAAAGTCAGATTAAATGTGTCCATTGTAATTAATTAATGAATATATAATAAATCAGCATGTTTATTAGCATTACCTATTGTATTAACCTAAATTTTAGTATTTACTTCTTCGTTTGTAAGACGTCTCAGGTACGTCACGCTTCAGATTCCAGCAGGTCTGCCAGAATAGCAGAGCTCCATTTTCCCTTATACCTGTTTTTCATTGACGCTATATTTTGATAAAACCTCTCTCCATGTTCTTCACTCACATCTTCTGCATCCTCTGGAAAGAAAGACAGATGAGAATGAAGAAAGTGTATCTTCAGTGACATATTGCATCCGAGATCTTGGTAGCCCTTGATTAGGCTCTCCACTATGCACTCTCGCTGGGCCTCTTGGTGCTTTCCCAGAAGTTCTTTGCATACATCTTTGAAAGCATGCCAGACCGCTAGCTCAGTTTCATCCATTGTCGCCTCGAATTCCTCATCAGCTCTAAGTCGACGAATATGGCTTCTTTAATCTTGGTATCAGTTATTTTAGGGAAGAATGCTTTCAGGTACCTGGAATCATGGCTTGTTGTGTTGCAGTGCTTTGGTAAATTGCTTCATTAGGCCTAGTTTTATATGCAGTGGTGGCAAAATGATTTTCTCCTTCTTAACTAGTGGCTCATGGATTACATTATGGCATCCAATCGTCATAGTTTCCCGAGGTCACCATTCTGAGCGTACATAATGTTCTGATCTGGCTCTACTATCCCACTTGCAAAGGGCTACTACTTTCAAGTCCACATAAACCAGCCACTCATGTTCCTTGTAATTTATGTGGTCTAGAACAAAAGTAAGGTTCTCATGTCTCTCTTAAAATAACTGAGTGAGCAACTGGAACTGAAGGCATGGTGTTTTAAATGTGCAACAGAACCGCCTTTATGCTGTAAAGTGATGTATCTATGAATGACCTCCACTCATTTGCTTCATAGGTCAGCTCAAGGGAATTGAATATGCCTCTGATATCATTACAATAAGTCAAGTTGTTTTCAAAAGTGAAGAATGTTGTAGATCTACAGATCGCTTACTAAATACTATAATTAGAGCATGTTCATCCATCAGGTTCCATTGTTGCAGACGTGAGGATAGGAGTTCACTCTGTTGGTTAGTAAGTGTTAGATCATCACGAACTAGATCATTGACTTCTGGTTGGGTGATGAGGTGTGGTTTCTTGTCAGATTCAAGCTGTGCCACATATGGTGTATCTTGAAATTCTGCTCGTGTCATCGTTTGGTAGTTCAGAGGGCGGCTTTGGTACAGGAATAGCACATGAATGTCAAACTGGGCGAAAGCAGAATGAAGATCTGGATTCATAATAGATTTCTTGATTTTCTGTTGCGACCTGCAGTGAAATAAAGTAAAATCAGACTTAAAATGGATAATACTGGCTATGATCACTTGCAGAAATCATGAAAGTACAACATAGTATGCATTTTGATATGTTTAATTGATGCATCTCTTGAAGATATATTAAAGACCAGGAAACAAATAACATTGAATACCCACCTTTAATATCTGTTAAGCAGAAGTAGCAATCCATTGAATGGTCCTTTGGCTCTCTCCAGACCATTGGTACGCCAAACATGAGGCTAGGCCCATTGCCTTTCACCTAGGCAGAAAGGAAACTTGTACACCTGGTACAACATATGTGAGGTGCCCAGTGTTTGCCCTGGTCACCCACTTTACATCTAAAGTACAGCTCATAAAGTTTCTTCACATGTTTAGTCAGCTGTCTCTTGTATTGTCTGAATGTAACTGATCCACATATATAAGGGAAACTGTCTGAGGAATTTTTGCATTATCTAGGCATTTCGGCTCTGTCTTCTGTAAAGGAAAAACACTGTAGTATGTTAAGAATAATATAAATAGTAACAGCAACAAATATTAAATAAAAATTAAAAATAGAAAGCATTTATAGTAAGTTACAAAATTATCAAGCGTTACGTAAGAGTTACTTATGGATTTGGACCCATATAACTAAAAAATATTAATTATAATTTCAAATATTTCGTAGGTTAGTTTCAAAAATACCTTAGAAACATCCCATTAAAATTATATCAAAATCTGTTTATAACTTTTAGAGTTGTCAGTTTTAGCCCAATCCTGTATGCATTCAATCCCTACTGAACCATCAATGTATTTAACGTAAATAAGATGGTAATTTCCGATAAACTAAAGGGTCGCAGAAAATATAATGAATGTTATATTCGTGATTTACGCAAAAAATACCCCTTGAGAATGTTATTCTTATTTCTGTTTATTTTGCTTGATAAAAATATAACTTTATTTCTGAAGTTGAAGTTTTATTCAAGATGGAGGGAGGAAGTTGGTGAGCCTAGACCCCTTTTTCAGTGGAGGCAATAAATGTTAAATGAAGTGGGGAATCGAACGCCTTAGTAATGCTGATCTGATCCCATGAGCATAATGCCTCTTGTTTATATGTGTAGAGAAGGTGGGTGCGACCCAGGAGAGAGAGAAAGAGATAGAGAGAGAGAGAGGGAGCGAGGTCTTGTATCCAAGGAATTTGACAGAGAGGTCGAGGGAGAAAGATAACAAAGTTGAAAAGCAGAATTATTGGTGTTACAAGTCAAAGGCCAATAAATAATAGTTATAGGGGTCTTGTGCTAACGGAGTTTATGAGGAGATGAATACAGCTCACATAGTCGTTAGGCAAGACCTAAGTGTAAGAAAGAACGAGTATATGAGTGTTTACAACTTTTGTGTACATGGATCACTACAAAGAACACCCAGACCTTCTAAATTAGCAAATGTAGTTACATTTGTGTGGGTATATAAAAATATCGAAATTATGAAATAAGATGAAAATAGCAATAATTAAGAGCATTCGAATCAAAACAATGATATAATTCAATCGGAATTAATCCCTTAGGTACAAATACAATAATGAAGATTCCTTGGCATGGTAAATAGAATAAATAAAAGTAAGGGATAAGATGTACATTAATGCGCTGACTAAAATAATACATGAGTATAAATGATATTAGTTCTTGTAAACTAAATAAAAATCCAACATATCAAATATTATTAAAGTAAAACAATCATTAAAAGTTATTATACAGCATAATTAGGTCGAATTTGTACAAAGTGTATAATAATATTAGGAAACTATTTACATGATAACATTTAAATATACAAATAATACATTTTGAATTTCGGTGGTCAAAAGGACATTTGGTCCAGCTGCGCGCACCAACTCAGTGTTAAAAATTGAAAGATAAAAATGAATTGGTTAAGGGAAATTTCTCTCTTGTAAAAATATAATGTGAGAGTGTGGAAAAAAATCTAACAGTTGTCTGTCGTGTCCCCAATCAAATCATCATATCTTTTAAAAAGTACGTGGATTGGTTAAGACATAAATAGAATTGAAAATAGTGAAAGGAAGTCAGGTTGCTCAGAGTGTAGATTTTAATGTGTGCGTAGTGGTATGAGGCGGATGGTGTTGTTACTTAGATTCCATGTTAGGGAGCGTGTTAGACGTCTGCGGAGTGGGGTTTCAATAGCTAGTACTAAAGAACTAGGGATAACATTTGCAGTATAATTTGTGGAGAGAATTAAAATGTGCTGGTTTGATATTGCGAGTGTGTGCCTTGAAGGGGCCAGTGGGTCCTTGGAGAGTATATAAAAGTTGATGTCTTTCTAGGATTTTATATGGGCCTTTGTATGGTGTCCCTAAACTGGGGCGAAACTGTCTGTCCTTTAGGAAAACGTAAGTGCAAGTATGAAGCTCCTTGGGAATAAAAGCATCTTGTTTCAAAATAGGCCTGTAAATTATTGGGACAAGTGAGTTGATGTTTTTTTTATGTTGTTGTATTGATTTGTATTGTAAGGCATCTGTGTTTCTGGTGACAAAAAGGTCACCTGGGAGTCGTAAGAGAGTGCCAAAAACAATTTGCGTGGGAGAATATCTTGTCTCCTGACAGGTATTGTTGCGCATAGCGAGCAGAGTTTCAGGTAATTTTTTTAGCCAATCACTAGGATCTCCATTGGCTACCCGGGATCTTTTTAGGGTGTGATGGTATCTTTCTAACAGAGAGTTGCCATAGGCGTTTATCTGCAATATAAAACTGTGTTATGTGGCAGTTAGCTTTAGTAATTCCTGAAATAATCCTGAATGGTATTGAAGGCCATTATCAGAGATTATTTTAACCGGGGCACCAAATCTTGAGATGCAACGAGTGAAGAAGGCGTCAACTACAGACTCTGACGTCATGTCCTTTAATGGATATGCCTCAATCCATTTTGGAAAACGGCATATAACTGTGAAAAGATATTTGTAGCCTTCTTGAGTTGCACGAAAACCACTGACTAAATCCACATGAATGGTGTGAAATCTAGACTCTGGTGCAGTAAATTGTGTGTAAAGTGGCTTTATGTTTCCTTGCACTTTGGCTTTCTGACATGAAAGGCAATTACGAACCAAAATCGAATATCTTGTCTCATTACTCTCCAGACAAATCGGTCTGAGTTAGTTTTGAGAGTGGCTCTAGTACCTAAATGGCCAAGATTATGATGAAAATCAAAGATTAGTTTGCGAAATTCGGAAGTGAGATAAGGCCGTACAAAACCTTTTGATAAATTGAAAATGAGAGAGTGATAAGAGGATTGGAGTGCTACTTTGTAAAATTTAAGGGAGATACTATCATCGTCTTGCAGATCTGTTGATTGGGATCTTGCAAGATCTGTATAATGAATAATAGAAGAGGAAGGAACATATGAATGTATTGCATGGCTTGAAGGATCTAGAGTGCTATTTTGATATGCCAATGTTTGTATATGTGTAGCAGATTGCATGTTGCAATCGGTGATGGGGGCTCTAGAGAGGGCATCACTAGGATTATCCTTTCCTGCAATATGACGAATGTCATTTGTGTATTGTGAAATGAATTCAAATGAACGGTTTTTTTAGGAGAGTCGTGTGTTGAGGGATTTAGCGGCACCAATTATGGCCTTACAATCTGTGAGCACAAAGAAACTTGTCCCTTCAAGTAAATGTTGAAAGTGCTTGATTGCAACATGAATTCCGGTCAATTCCTTTATGAATGTACTATGTTTTAATTCTGAGCCACGAAGAGATTTGCTAAAGAAGCCCAGAACCTCCCACTTATTTCCATAATACTGTTGAAAGACGGCACCGAGGCCAAGATTAGAGGCGTCAGTAATGAGACGTAATGGGCAGTCTCGCTTTGGATGTGCCAAAAGGGTGGCATTGATGATACCCCGTTTTATGGCATCGAATGCATCTTGGGCTTGGCTGTCCCACTTTAAAACTGAATTAAAGCGGCGTTTATTGGCACTTTTCAATAATTTCGTGATTGGAATCAAGGTTATGGCTGCTTGTCGAATGAATCTCCGCAAGAAATTCACCAAACCCATGAATCTCTGCAACTCGTGTAGCCTTTTGGGGACAGGATAATCTTTAAGAGCAGTGATTTTATCCTGTTGGGGAGTTTCGCCTTGTGAATCAACTCGATAGCCAAGAAAGTCGAGCGCGTCTACCGAAAAGATAGACTTTGGAAGGTTTATCTGCAATCCGTGTTATTCTAATGTTGAAAAGTGTTGTTCGAAATGTTGCAAATGTTGAGGTTCGTCTTCACTGGCTATGAGAAAGTCATCTACATATGAGAAAACGAAATCCAAAACACCCAAAACATGATCGATGTACCTTTAAAATGTTTGTGATGAGTTTGAGATTCCCTGAGGTAAGGCCAAATATTCATAAAGCCCGAGGGGAATGGTCATAGCCGTCTTCTCAAAGGATACAGGATCTACAGGAATTTGAAAAAATGCATCCTTAAGGTCAATTTTAGAGAATTTAGTATAGTTTTGGAGTTTTGCCGCCAAGTCGGTAAGGTAAGGTAAGGTAAGGGATATTTGTCTCTAACAGTCAGAGAATTAAGTCGCCTATAGTCGCAAGTAGTGCTGTAGCTGTCATCTGATTTTTTAACAAGACGAATCGGCGAAGAATAAGGTAATTTCCTTAGTCTAATTATACCTTCGGACAGCATAGTCTGTATGTTGTCCTTGACGACCTTTAACATTTTCGGAGAAAGGGGTCTTGCCCTCTCAGCAACGGGGATGCCTTCCGTGAGAATGAAATAATGAAATGAGGGGGGAACGCTATGCCTGCTTTGGGGATTAACAGTTCATTACTTGGTTTATAAAAAACACTATATTTTTTCAGTAATTGGTCTATCGGAGAGCCATTGGAAATAAATGAAAGGGCGGGAAGAATTAAACTTTTCTTTATGGCTTAAACGGATAAAATCGTGGTACCATCAACTAAACACGATTTCCTTAAATTAACTGAAAGATTATAGTGTGCCAGCAAGTCGTCACCTAGTATAGCACATTGCACATCACAAATTAAAAATTTTCTCAAAATTTGCGCCTAAGTTCTAGTAAGAAGTTTAAAGTTTGAGTTTCAAAAGTACGAATTGGAGTGCCAGAAGCTTCGGTGACGGGAATTTGCGATTCTTCGTCTTTATGTTTTTTTCACTAGAGTAGTGGTTAGAATGCTAATTATATAACCAGTATCAACTAAAACCCTCTTACCCATTATGGTATCAGTGACGTATAAACAAAGGTGGGGAGCACACAATGACGCAACGTCATCCATCACTGCTGCCTGAGAAAATCTGGCATGGCACTCGCCTGTTGGCACCCAGGAATACAGTGACGTGCTATTTGACCGAAATTCTTGTGATACCAACAAACAAATACCGTTTTCAAGTGTAGGAGAGTTGCGAGAGTAATTGGAGTGGGTGTGAGGGCGGGCAGGAGAGCTGTGCCACCGCGATGGTGATCGTCCTCTTGAAGGGTCCCTAAATTGTTCTAAGGATGCTATTCGGCGCTAGAGGTTTGCCAATTTCTCTTTAATAGGGGCCAGCGCTGCCTCCATTTGAGACTGATAGTCTGGGAGGGGGAGGAGGAGCCTTTCCCTGCGAACTACGATTGAGAAAACGAGTGGCCGCGGTCGCAAGTTGGTCAAGAGGGGTATCAGGGGCGAGAATCTCAAGTGTCTCTTAAATGTGGGGTCGGGGCCGTCGGACAAAGGATTCCCGAAGAAATTCATAACTCACATTGTCTCTCAAAATATCACGTAATCTCCGCAAGAGGTCATCGGGTGCAAGATGGGAGAGTTCGGATGCGCGGGCTAACATCTCCATTTTTTGAGCAATGGTCGGGGTATATTTTCCAAGGATAGCGTCCCGGGGGAAAGGGTAAGAGAGGGTAGAAGGGTTCTTTAAGAAGGTGAAATGCCATCTATCACCGAATATGGAAGTGCCCTTATAAGGGATTTTAGCTTGTGGGCGTACCTGGTAATGCGGTCAAGATTGAATAATAACTCAATTTGGGTGAACCAGGATTGTGGGGAAGAGCTTTGGAACTCTGGTAGGGAGATAGCATAAATTGTGCTTACCGCAATGGAATTATGGGCGTTGTCTATTTTCGAAGAAGGTGTCTTGCTGGCGTCGGTTGCGTGCTTGGTTGCTTCTCGAGCCACGTGAGTTACTTGAACTCACTTCGGGGTCACCACTTGTAGCGAGAGAAGTCGGTTCTTTGTTGAGAATTTCCGACCAAATAATTTCGTAATTGGATTTTAGAAACGACTTGATAAAAATTTAACTTTACTTCTGAAGTTGCAGTTTTATAAGAGGAAAAGCTGAAGTTGGTGAGCCTAGAGCCCTTTTTCAGTGTAGGCAATAAATATTAAACGCAGTGATGTAATCGAACGCCTTAGTAATGCTGATCTGATCTAATTAACATAATACCTCTTGATAATATGTGCAGAGAAGGTGGGCGCGACCCAGGAGAGAGAGAGAGAGAGAACAAGAGAGAGAGAGTGAGTAACAAGGAGTAACAAGGGAAAAGAGGTATCCTAGTAGACCTTACGATCCATTCAAAGAGGGTACCTTTAAGTGAACACTTAAGCAGACGCAGTTCTCTAAAGGGTCAGATTGGCGCTCGAGAAGAGCACTCAGCCATGCTTCAAGTCTCCAAATGGCTATTTTTGAAGACTTTGTCTAGTCTCGACTTGAACTGTTCAACGGAGTTTCTGTTGACAACTTCCACTGGAAGTGCGTTCCAATGGCCACAGATGCTATATGTGAAAGATTTGCCGCACAGATCACGCTGGTAACGCTTCAGTTCAAGTTCGTAGCCGTGATTTCTTGTTCTGCTCTGGCTAAGCTGGAAAATATCCCTGTAGTCTACAATGTCAAAGTCTCGAAGTATTTTGAACACTTCGATAAGCTGACCACGCAGTCCCCGGGTCTCCAGAGAGAGCAAGTCTAATTCCCGTAATCTATCTTCATAACTCTTATGTCTGATAGAGGGAATCAGTTTGGTTGCTCTGGCTAGCATACGTTCTAATGTTGCGATATCCTTTCGAAGCGAAGGACTCCAAAATTGTACGGCATACTCCAGGTGCGGCCGAACGAGGGAGTTGTACAGACAAAGTACTATCTCCTTGTTACGGTATCCAAACTGGCGCTTTATGTAGCCTAACATCCTTTGGGCTTTCTTCTCTGCCTCGAAGTACTGTTTCGAGAACTTGAGGTCGCTAGTAATAGTTTCACCCAAGTCCTTCTCAGTGTCACTCGATTCAAGAGCAGTACCCTTAAGGATATACTGAGATTGGGGGTTTTTTTGTGGCCGATATGCATCACTTTGCATGTATTCACGTAAAAAGGCATTTGCCACGTGTCCAACCACCCCCCAATCTTCCGAAGATAATCTTGAAGGCGGGCAGAATTTCCTCCATTTGCGACGTTCATACCAAGCTTGGTATCATCGGCAAATTTAGAAATCTTGGCAACCATGTCCCCGTACATGTCGTTGACTTAGATGATGAACAGTAGTAGTCCCAGGACAGAACCTTGAGGAACACTGCTAGTAACGGGAACCCACTCAGATGCCTGTCATTCAACACTACCCGTTGCCGTCTGCCACTTAGCCAGTTCTCTATCCAACTTGCTACGTTTCCGTCTATGCCCAGCGCACGCACTTTCCGGAGGAGGCGGCGGTGTGGTACCTTATCAAAGGTTTTTTGAAAGTCTAAGTAGATAACATCTACCGCCTTTTCCCGGTCGTGCTCACTGAAAACGAAGTGGAAGAATTCCACAAGATTCGTTAGGCATGACTGTTGCCTTCGGAACCCGTGCTGGGAACTCTTCAATCGCAAGTTGGACTCTAAATATGACGTCATTTTGTACACCATGATGCTTTCCATGAGTTTACCGACTATTGAGGTTAATCTAATAGGTCGGTAGTTTGACAGCTGGCTAGGGTCTCCTTTCTTGAAGATAGGAGTCATCTCCGCTTTACGCCAGTCTCTAGGAACGCATCTGGTCCGGATTAACATGTTGAAGATCGTGACACTTCATCGCGCACTTCTTTCAACACTTTAGGTAAAAACCCGTCCGGGCCAGAGGACTTATTCGTCTTTAGATCAGTGATTTTTTTCTATTTCTCCTTGGGTGAAGTCTATTTCCTCCAGCTTTTCCTCCAAGTAACAATCCGTGGGCTGGGGGATGGGACCACACTCTTCAGTAAACACTGAAGAGAAGTAGTCGTTCATGAGGTTAGCATTTTCTGCATCTGAGGGCTTTAATGCGTCCCCCCCCCTTCATTCACTAAAGGGCCAATCGTGCGATGGATTGGTTTACGGCTGTTTACATAACCAAAGAACTCATTGAGATTCTTCTTGCAAAGTCTCGCCACTCGAAGCTCCTTGGCACGCTTTGCCGCACTTATGCTAGGCTTCACTCTCCTAGTTAGCCTACGGTACTCGTCAAAGTCACTCGAGATCTTCGATTGCCGGTACACATTTCTCTTCTCCCTAAGCAGTTGCCCGATTTCTCGATTAAACCACTTTGGTTGAACAGAAGACCGACGGGGGCATTTCAGAGGAATAAAACGCGATTGAAGACTCATGAATGTGGTTTTGAAACTGTTCCAAGAGTCTTCAACATCCTCGCACACTTTCAGCCTCGCATCAGACAATCAAGCACGAAAACCTGCAAAGTATGCTCTTTTAAATTCAAGTTTCCTCGATTTACTAGTCGCTGACTCTACCTTGGGGACCTTGACTATAAATCTGACTAGTGGGTGATCACTGCCACCGAGCTCTTCGCCTACAGAGAGATCCTCAACGATGTCATCCTCAGAGGTGAAAACCAAGTGGAGGGTATTACTGCCTTTCGTTGGCTCTATCACCCATTGAGTCAGGAACTCGTTGTTCGCGAACTCCAGGAGTAGTGCATTCTCGCTACAGAGTTCTAAGGTTGCCCAGTCAACTTGGGTATTGAAATCACCCATGATGATACACACCCTGTTTTGAACAAGTTCCCCCAGTAGCCAGTACAGATCCCTGTCATTTTGAACAAGTTGGACAAAAGGTCTGTAAAGCAGCAGGATATAATGTTGCAGTTCGTCGATTTGAGTGTCTCCTTGACATACAACATCACACCGCCATCCTCTTTGTCTGGCCTATCATTTTGGAAGAGTTGGTAACCGAGAATCGTGAATTCACCTTCAAAATCTCGGTTTAAGGTTTTTACCCACGACTGTGTTATGGCTACTATTTCAGGTTCTTCCGTCGCTGCGAGGCGAGTAAGTTCAAGAAACTTGTTTTTGATCGACCTCACATTAAACAGAAGAACTTGCAGGGAGTTCGCGAATGTAGGACTCCCTACGCTCTTCCATCTCCCGGCTTATTTGTTGGCCATGGGGCACCCCTCTTTGTGACCTCTTAGAAAGTCGTTCCAGGAGTCACACGGGCGTATTGACGTACTTCCGCCTAACTCTAGGCTGCACACTCCTTTGGGTCCGCTCCACGACATCCTGTATCATGTTACAGAGTACAACCTTTCCTTTAAAGGAAAGATGCACTCCATCCCTTTGGAAGAGATCGTTTCTACCATAAAAGGTGCGGTAAGAGTCCACAAAAAAGACCCCCTCCACCGTACACAAATCTGCCAGGCGTCGGTTCAAGGAGATGTTCCTCGAGTGAGCTATTCGGGTTGGACCTCTTCTTGGGAGCATTCCGACCACAACACGTCTGCAGGTTTTCAACCCACGGCTCCCATGACCGTGTGTATAATCTTTCCTTCAAGACTTACCTTACCTCTTTTAAGGTAGAGGTCGTTGACACTTACCATCAGGGCAATGACTGAGTTCTCAGAAATCTGAGATTTCTCCGCCTCTGCCCTGATTCGGTGGTTTCCCCGTCCTGGCAGGCAGCTTACTTTCACACTGGTGCGAAAGCGGGCCGATAACAGTGGTTGCAGACCTCGTGTTTGAGAGTCGCCAATATGGTTGACTCTCGCACATTAGGTTGCAAAGGAAAGAGTTTTCCCTTTCGGAACCGACTTGTCCATTTCCTCTTTAATCTCCATATGTTTCTTCCTCTTTCTTTTTTTCCTATTTTCCTCTGGTTTCACTTCTCTTTCTGCTTTCTCTTCTTCTGTTTCTACTTTCTCTTCTTTTTTCTTTCCTTTCTTCCTCTTTCTCTTCTTCTTTTTGGCCCGTTGAGTCAGTCCCGCAGCAGCTGAATCCAGCTCTGGGACGTTGGAAGGTTGGCGTGGCACTGCTAATGCAGCGCTCACTTCTTGGGCGAGGACTTCGTCGGCGGATCTACCCAGGTCGGTGGGAGATACATTGTGTGCCGACTGGACCTCTAGTCTTGAGGACAACTCGACTATCCTGTCCTCGAGACGGCAAAGCTGACGCGCGTGTTCAGACTCTAGGTTCTGCAGCTTCATCTCCAGTTCTTTATATTTTTGCTCAGATGATCTCTATAGATCCTTGAGCTCTTGCACTTCTCCTTTAAGGACACAATCAGTGCAGATACTTGCCGCGTGGCATTTGGAGTAACACCCCTCCGGGAAGTCCACGCACCACTTGTTCTTTTGCACACCGAACAGGTGTATTTAAAAGCAGTCGGTCCTTTCTTTCCAGTCATACTGAACACTTTATATCTCTGAATACTTTGCGATCACTGAATAAAAAAGAAGGGGGGTCTGGTGAGTTTGCCCGCGTGAGTCGCTCCCGCCTATCCATTGGAGACGCTTCGGATCTTTCAGAAGGCACACTCCTTTTACTGCTGTTCGTCCGACCGAGTCGTTCAAGCCCTGCGTGCCTTGGCTCCCAAACAAGCAGCACGAACAGCCTCCAAAGGGGGGTATCGATTTCGCACCAGGTGAACACCGGAACATGCCCCGTACTAAACTCCTACTAGTTCCATTCAGGGTGACCAGGATCTCGGCGTAGCGTTCAATGGATATCCCGCCACACCGAGAGATTCGACCCAAGGCTTTGTGTTGGCCTGGCAACCAACCTAAAAACAAGGCCCGTCACCTCGGACAGTTGCTAGCAGAGGCACCCCTCAACGGTCACTGGGAATGGTCAGTAATTACGCGCCAGGGAAGAGGTTAACAGGGCACTTACCCTCATCCCATTCATCGCGCCCCAACGCCTAGGACCCCTCTAGTCCTAGTCTCTCGCAACCAGTGAGCGCTGGTTGGCGTTATTTCTAGAGGTTCCAAAGCCTCTCCTGAAGCATGAGGTAGCTGTCAGGTCCTTAAATTTAGATAGATGAAGGATAAAGTTGAAAGGATAGTAGTAGGGTTGTTTTGGGGTTTTTTAATCAGTCGAAGGGAGAGAGAAAACAGTAACAGAATATAGGATAGAAGAGTAGAAGATGGGCGAAGATAGACGCACTTTGTCTGAAACCTCATTCCCGACCAATTCGACAAGGGTAACCCTATCAAAGTTTATAGTACATGCAATCTCTCTCCCCACGACAAGGGGGCGTCGAGAGAGAGAGAGAGAGAGAGAGGGGGAGGGAGGTCGTGTATCCAAGGAATTTGACAGGGAGGTCGAGGAAGAAAGATAATGAAGTTGAAAAGCAGAAGTATTGGTGTTACAAGTCAAGGGTCAATAAATAATAGTGAAGGGGTCTTGTACCAACGAAGTTTAGGAGGAGATGAATGAAGCTCACAATAGTCGTTAGGCGATATCTAAGTGTAAGAAAGAACAAGTATATGAGTGTATACAACTTTTGTGTACATAGATCATTATATATATATATATATATATATATATATATATATATATATATATATATATATATATATATATATATATATATTAGAAAATATCACATTAACGAGATATATATTCGGTGCAAGAAATAATAAACTACAATCTTTGAAATGCGATTTATTTACGATCAGATCTAGTTTCGGGTTTCGCCATTATCAACTGTATAAGGAAAGGTATGATTTGCGACTCCTGTATATAAAGGAGAAAAATCAGACTAAACAAAATTAAAAGAATCGAAATATAATGAAACATAAATATCTTTATCGTTGGGGAAGCAACTTCTTACCCGGTGATTGGGCGATTGAGGTGGCTTATAAATCGACTGGCCAACAGGATTCGAGATATATTTGTTAAATTTAAATTGACCATCGGAAATATTAAAGTTGGATCTATAAATAATTTTATATCGTTTCGGTGATTGGTATATTCGTAAATAATGGCTCAACTACCATAGAAGCTATTATTTATTTTAGAGATTGTAGATGGAATCATATCATGAAGTCAGTCGAAGAATTGAAACTGTATTGGTGAGGCCCATAAGGGGAGGGGAGGGGGGATGAGGAGTTTGCTCAAAATCTTACCCAGGCTATACGTAGGGGTCTCCTAATTGCCGGTAATCTGACCAGGAACCAGAAGACCCTGGGTTCAATTCTCGGCCAGGATAGATTAAATATTTTCCCATGGCGTTATTTCTCTCTTCTCCATTTGGATTCTTCCTGTCCATTTGCTCTCCTTGATCTTTGTCTTTTCCAATCTCCCTCCCTCTTGCTTTGAAATAAAAAATCAGGCCTCTTGTCTTCTGTGCTCCATTTCACTCCCACCACTCTCATCCTCAGCTAATTAACTAATCACCTCATTTCTCATTCCATTCGCCCATTAGCGTCTCCTATTACATAGCCTTACCGATCCAGTATTCGCCCTCTGGGTGGCCGAAACCCGCTTCATACTCGTTCCAGGGACGCGTGAAGTTCTCTTGGTTGTGTTGGTGACGCCGAGCAATCACTACTGTCCATCCACCACCTTCCGTCTCCATGTCACACCACACCCTGATCCCGTCACCGCAACTGCAGCTGCAATGATATAGTGGATTTATTGATGGACTCAGATGTGGAATGTGTGATTGGACTGTGATTCAAAGAGATAACTGGTAGATGACTTGGCTGAGATGGTACAATCAATCGATTGATTTGATTCTTAGTGGACAGACTAAGGAGCAAATCGATCAACTGAATGGTGGTTAGATGTCTGGGCGAATAGTGAAAGATTTGGTGAATTATGAAAAAGAATTAATTAGTAACTTTTAATGGTAATCCCATTAATTTTTTCACCCCAGGAGGCAACCACAAAGGAAAGCAGTAGATTCTTACCTGTGGGGATAAATTTCGTACACTCCACTTTGTTTCACTCCGGCAATACGAAGATCATTACAATCACCCGCTCTGTAATAAACAAATCACGCTTAATTTGGTAATGGGAATTACCCACTTTCTCTCTATTTATATTATTATATCCCAATTTGCTATTATTATATTCCGATTTGCTATTATTATATTCCGATTTGCTATTATTACATCCCAATTTGTTATTATTATATCCCAATTCGCTATTATTATATCTAAACGTGCTACTATTATATCCATTTTGCTATTTCTATATCCCAATTTACTATTATTATAGCCTAGTTTACTAGTATTATACCTAGAATTTGCTATTATTATACCCAAATTTGCAATTATTGTATCTCAATTTGCTATTATTATATCCTAATTTTCTAATGTTACACCCGAATTTGTTAATATTATATCACAATTTGCTATTCGTTTATCCCAATTTCCTTTTATTATATTCCAAAATTGCTATTGTTTTATACAATTTGCTATTATTATATCCTAATTTGCTATTTTTAGTCGCGTGCGACTCTATATCTCACTATGTAGATCCGTCGGTCCTCGTTTTGCTTTTTGTTGTTTTGGTAATAACATTGTATCTATTTGGCCGATTCTAACGAAATTTGAAACCCTTATGTTGTTTTACATTCTCTTTATAATGATATAATTTTAAAGGTCCTCCTTAGGTTAGTCCAGGAATTATTGAAAGTTTTGAACGTCATAAGGTCATAAATCAGAATAAGTGAGAGCACGCGACTTTGGTCAGCAGACCTTGTTATATCCATCTTGCCGTCTGAGTCTCTATCTAATGTGACTTGCTATTAAGTAACCTTGAAGAGTACTCCAATTGTGATGCACAAAGTACTCGTTTTTACTCTATAACAACAGGTATCAATACTTGGCACATATGCTGTGCATCCACAGATGTATGATGCTCAATACGAAAAAAAACTAGGCTGAATAAAAGGGAAGAGGAGAAAATGATGAGGGGTAAGGTTCGAAAGAGGAAATCAAGTCAAGAAGAATCGGGATAAGAAGAAGAGAAAGAAGTGTCAAGCTCATATTTTAGGAGATAGACGGGGGGGCCGGGGGTCTAAACTTTGAATAAAAAGTGCGTTCAAGGGCCCCAAAATCAGAACTTCAACAGCTCTTGTGGGAAAATTAATTTTAGATTATCATCGTATTTTGCAAGAATTAATTAATTTTGAATTTATTTATTTATTGACTGTCTAAAATTTCATTAATTCTAAAAATAATGTTAAGCTCTATCTCCCGATAAACAAGTTCCACTCCCACATTAATGTGTGAAAGTAAACAACTAACCTAATTGACGGAGTACGCTGCCGTAGTTTATCTCTGAGTTCTTGATTTTCTTTGATTACCTGTTGTAATTCATTATTAAGCAAATTAGAGTTGGAAATGTCGTCCGTGAATTGTTTTAGTATATCATTACTCTCCTGCTGCATTGCAATAATTTTGTTTAGAACCTCGGGATGGGAGGAGTCCTCAAGTGCCATGGGAGAGAATGGTTGAGGTTGACAAGTTGATGTATTATTCACTGTCTGAAGAATAATATCTAAAACGTGACATATTTCACCTGGTCCACAAGAACTCTCACGATCTCTCTGTTTTGCCAAAGCTTCTATAATTGTCTCTAAACTCTTGTCGTTCGAGTTTTGCATATCCTGTAACAGGCTGTTGAAGGTGAGAATAGTATTGAAAACTGAATTTAACATCCCTCCGTACTGGGTCTGAGATTTGTTAATATCTTGGAGTAGGTTTCTTGTAGCGCTGCTATCGCTGACAAACCCCGCAATGTCCTGTGTCATCTGAAGTACATTGGTTTTCACTGCGAGACCGAAAGATAAAGTAACTGTTCTGTGGTAGTAGATAGGCCTAAGTTTATGTATCAGAATTTAGAAAACGCCAGACAACACTCTTCCTCCAACTAAACCAAACTTAGAACCGCTTACCATCGGAAACTTGTTCAAGTACTTCAGGTCCTTGTTGAAGCATATCCATCATCGTTACCAGAATATCCAGCACATCTTTCAAGCTAACTTTGTCCTGGAAGGCATAATGGATATATTAGCTATTATTTTCCTTTAGTTAGTTATCTAATAAAATTCTGTTAGTTAGTGGTGAAAATGGAAGCTAGTGCAATCTATCAAACGGAAGTTCACGCAGTAGGGAAAAAACAAGAATTTAAGCAAAAAAAAGGGGGAGAAACGAATAGAGAGAACAACACAGGTGAAAAACAAGAGCTTAGTAGAACTTCCCTGCAAATCTTTACTACACTAAATACTGTAGCCAAGAGTGTGAATTCAAAGTCACTACTTGAGATTTATTAACATCAGGAAGCAATGTAGCCAAGAGTGTGAATTCAAAGTCATTACTTGAGATCTATTAATTACAGGGAGCAATGGGAAGAAACACCGAAGTACATTGAAAGTGTATATAATTTTACATAGTAAGAAAGGAAATCATGGTGGTCCGATATCGGCATCCCCACCCTTTTACTCACTCATGGAGTCGGGAGAAGGGGTGGGAGAGCCAAGGGCTTATCCCAGAGCTTTTTATCTTCTATCTATTCTTCTTCCTTGTTAATTATTTAGTCGATCATTTCCGATAAAAAAGAGGAGGAGAGATGCATCTAATCTTTATTCATTTTTTCTTCATCCTTCTATTGATGTAAAACTGTTTAGTCTCTATCTAGTGTGTGGAGAAGGTTATATGTTCACAACCTTAGTATGTAAGGTTGTGAAGATGTGTTGTGAGTAGCTTTCCTCGGAATCTTTTTGATGGGATGTAAGCCAGAATGACTGCTAAGCGTTATAATCCCAGCCTAGTATAAAGTTAGGCATCTATGCAGTGGCTTCTAGCTGTTGTTGGGAATTGGGCGAAGTTTGTCTGGATGTGTGTGGAAGTATGTATATATTTATGATGATGCATGTAGTGTTTTTAAAGCTTGATTTTTATTGCTACTAATTCTGTGTGGGAGTCATTGATCTTGTGTTGGCAGATTGTGTTTAAAGTATTTATGAATGGTGTATGTCTGGGTCAGTGTTATTAGATCACAAGCATTATGTTCCGTCTGGTCTGTGATGGTGATGTAATTGTTTAAGGTTAGGTGTTAGGTGTCAGGGGGGAGCATCGTTTCCGGGATAAGTTTGATGTGTTGTGTTTGTGTGAGAAATCGTGTAGTTCTTTCTTGCTTGTTACGTATTTTTTTGTTTTGCGGCTGTGTGGTGTCATTGGTAGAAAGCAAATTTTTAAATGGCAATGTGTTGTGTACTCTTTGGTTTTGTTTACTGCTGTGCGGTGTAAGTCGGACCAGTTTGTACATGTGCAGCAAAGCAATGAGGTGCGTCTAAGTATGATATGTATGTTGTAGTTTGTTTGTGTGTGGGCACGGTTAGTCTTTAACTCCCCATTGGGAATTAGTTTCAAGAGAGGAGGGGACTGCGAGTCGCCAACCTGAGTAGTGAAAAGGAGAGAAGTTGAGTGAAGGGATGAGAAAGGGTGCCACCTTTTGCGACTCGTAGAGCAGACTCATCGGTAGTCCGAAGTTCCTCTGGAACTTCGCGCAAACACCATTGTAACCAATGGTATTCAAATTGGAAATATTGTCACAATATGTTCATAAATCAGCGCACAAAACGACATTTTATTTTAATAAATCATTAAGTGATTTTTATATTTATTGAAGTGTACTGGAGATGATTGTGAACAATGAGGGACGTAATGAGAATAATCTGAAGTAGACAGCTTAAGAAGATCTTGAGTCATATGAGGAAATGGAGAATATTAGCTTGACAGGCAGAATAGTAGGCGCAAGCCAAAGTAAGGGGGCGGAGGAAACACAAGTACAATTCCCGAGAAACAGAACTAAAAGGACTTCTATGGTAGTCAAAGTCTCTGTAGGCGTGGCACATTGGTAAGGTAAGGTAGGGGAAAATATACGAGTTGCCCGCCTCCAAAAGTCTAGAAAAAGAGATGTGACTGCGGCGTCTGTTATCCTATGCAGGCAACATTCAACTTAGAGGATCAGGAAGGGGTTTTTTTCCAGTTAAAATGCCTTTTTCTACTTAAAAATAATCCTTACTTAAAAACAAACGTCTGTAATTGTTGGTGAGGTGTACGCTTTCTCTTTGACAGGTAGTGCCGATACAAAGGCCAGGGATTGCCGCTTGGTGATCGCCCGCCTGTGGATCAAGATCACCCCAAGAACGTGTCAAAGGCCCCCTCAACCACCCTCTGTGCGATCTTATGAACGTGTCAAAATATCAGCTACATATCAACTTAGAGGATCAGGAAGGGTTTTTTTCCAGTTAAAATGCCTTTTTCTACTTAAAAATAATCCTTACTTAAAAACAAACGTCTGTAATTGTTGGTGAGGTGTACGCTTTCTCTTTGACAGGTAGTGCCGATACAAAGGCTAGGGATTGCCGCTTGGTGATCGCCCGCCTGTGGATCAAGATCACCCCAAGAACGTGTCAAAGGCCCCCTCAACCACCCTCTGTGCGATCTTATGAACGTGTCAAAATATCAGCTACATATCAACTTAGAGGATCAGGAAGGGTTTTTTTTCCAGTTAAAATGCCTTTTTCTACTTAAAAATAATCCTTACTTAAAAACAAACGTCTGTAATTGTTGGTGAGGTGTACGCTTTCTCTTTGACAGGTAGTGCCGATACAAAGGGCAGGGATTGCCGCTTGGTGATCGCCCGCCTGTGGATCAAGATCACCCCAAGAACGTGTCAAAGGCCCCCTCAACCACCCTCTGTGCGATCTTATGAACGTGTCAAAATATCAGCTACACAGCAAGGCCTATTGAAAGATATCATTCCGATCGGTTTGCAATGGAATTCTGGAGTCGGGTATTTTCCAATAGGTGTGGTCGGATTCAGATATTTTTCAGAGTCGGAGTCTCAATATTAAGAAACCCATCCACAATCCCGCCAAATAAGCATCGTACCATTGTCCTATCGTGAGAAGCGGATTTTTTTTTATTCGCCGAGGTTCTTTTATTGACAGATTCAATTTTCGCTCAGGAAATAAAACTTTCTCAAAAATCTTCTTCAAAAAGTTCGTCAATACAGTTGGATATCTGTGGTTGGGTACAAGTTAGTCAATACACATGTATGTGTGCGGTTTTGGTACAAGTTAGTCAATATGCATACTTGTATGTGATTGGTTTTGGTGAATTTTTTTTTCTTTGAACCAACCAAAAATATAATGTAGGGGAATCGACCCTCTCCCCCTCTTTTCTCAGTTGAGACACGGGACGTTGACCGCAAAACATCCGGGCCGTGTAGGCACCTTGGATCAATCTCGTAACCACAGTCCCTTGCCCCTCGCCCCTATGAAAAACAGAACGGTTAAAACTACAAGATCTCCCCTACGAGTGTGTATTCAATTTCACCTCAAGTACGAAATTGGAGACGCGTTTCGCTCAAGCTCGAAGGCCCAGCAGAACCAGAGGTAAGACTTGCTGAGAAAAACCGTTGGAGTAAGAACCCTCCTGCGGCCCGTCCACAAGCCACTACCCTCCTACCCCTACTCCAGTGGGGTGACGAGGTATAAATACCAAAAACTTAGGAAAAACGTGGTAGAATACGTGAGTCAGCCAGGCTACGAAGTCCCCGGCAAGAGAGGCTGGGCTACCAAGAGAAGGGACTAAGAAGCAGCTCATCCTCAAGCTAGTTCGTGGTTATCAAACCGAACTTTAAGTTAACTTGTTCAAGTTCAACTTATTCTCGTCAGAGAACCCCTCCCCTCTATCCTGGTCTATCCCAAAGCACCGAGATAGGCCTCGCACTTGAGGAAAACTGGAACTAAGAAGAAGCTCTTCCTCGAGCTAGTTCCTGGTTACCAAACCGAAATTTAAGGTAACTTGTCCAAGTTCAACTTATTCTCGTCAGAGAACCCCCCATCCCTATCCTGATGTAGCACAAAGCACCGAGATAGTTCTCGCCCTTGAGGAATTCCGAAACGAAGAAAAAGAAGCTCATCCTCAAGCCCGTTTCCCGGTGTTCACACTGAACGTCAAGTTAATTTGGTTTAAGAACCAAGTTCAACTTAGTCTCTTCAGAGACCTCCCCCCCCCCCCTCCTATCCTGGTGTCTCCTAAAGCACAGGGATAGTCCTCGCCCTTGAAGAAGATTCCCCCGAGTCCACTCCCTCCAGCTGAATCAAAGTATTCAAGCCTTAGCACCTCGCTAGACAGTGCGAATTACTCTCTAGAGTAATCCGAAGAGGAGAAAGGAACATTCTTTCACTATCCCGTGGTGATTTCCCTTCCTGCCGAGGGTGTGTGCCCCCCAGCTGCCACATTCGCCAAAGTCCCTTGTGGCTTTCAAGTTATTCGCCCGCAACCTCCATCTGGCGGTCGGCACGCGTCTTCGAGACAATAACATTCCCGAGGTAAAGTGCTCATTGAGTTCAAGGTCAGACTCAAACCCGTTCCAAGGGGTATCCACAAAGGTAGTTGCGGCCGGTAAAGGCCGTTAGCATTTGTTTTTAAATTGAAGTGAGTGGTGGGTCAACCATCACTATAATGTCAAGTAGTTCAAGTTATAAAGCCTTACTTAGAAATTATTGAAGCCCTTACTGTGTATTTAGTTCGTAATATTTCTGTAGTTCAGATTTATTTTGTTTTTGTGTTTTAATTAAAGTTTTAGTTTGTTTTAACAATTTTGTTTTATTCTATCCTCGAATCGCTAAGTATGGCACAAGGAACCCTTAAGGTTTAAAGAAGTCAATAATCAAGATAATAATAATCAAACATATATAACACTCTTAGAGAGATATGACGTTAATCAAGGAGTAGTCCTTAAACAACCCTTAAGTACCAACTCCTTCCATCACTCGGTCCTACCTATACGAACGACATAAATATTAGGTGTCAAGGTGTGGGGTGCTTCCTATACCACGACATATACTAAGTAATCAATAATTTTCTAACATCATATACACCAATATTTTGTCTTTTAACCAACTTATTTATAAAATATGAGTAAAAAGAACTGAATAAATTATGTGATAATGATTTTTTTAATCCCTCTCTTCGAATTTTTCACCAGCTATAAAACTGTAGGAAGTGCAATGTAATAATTCATTGGACCTAAGTCTGATCAATAAAGTTGAGGCAGAATTTACACCTCTAAGCCATGTGATGATGACAGTGTTACACGTGCAGTATGCGGGATGGCGCAGTCCTGGTAAAAGAAAGGCCCTTTCTGGTAATAAGAGCTGTGTATTGGGTCTTGTAAGTCTAGTAAGCTTCATTAGCATCCTTAAATTCAAAATGGACGTTCAAAAATTAATAATCAATTGTAACTTTACTTTCTTTCCTTATCATTTTTCTGTTTACAACTTCTTTTTTCAGGGCGACTGTAAAAACTGCTATAATAGATCGAATACCCCTGATGGTTTTACATTTCTACTGATAAAGCAAATAATGCAGCAGCGTCAGGAAAGTGGGCGTGGCTTAAATAGATCCTCCTTATTATTATACTATTATTTTCTAATCTTTCATTCCTTTTCTTGAATACCTCTTCGAAGACTTTTATGAATACCAGGGGACAAAGCGTCGTCTCCTCATCTGACTCATGTGATTTTTATTTTCCTCGTGAGTCATCGGCCTTAAACTGACTCATTGTTGATGGAGTCGGAACTGTTCGCAGTCTACGCATGCCATAGATAGCTATAAATAGATCATTTTTAGATTCATCCACTGCAATAATTGCTAATCAGCATGAAAGGACCAGGCCTATTATAATTACTTCGAAATACTGATTATCCTGGTTATTGATTGCAGTAAAGGGTCCGCATTATTGTCTTTATTAAGTCTTCGAGTACTTTATGTAGATGACTCAACTCTAGTAATATTTATCTCCCTCGTTTAAAGGAGTATAACTTAGGCCATAGATATATCAAGAGTATATTTTTCTTCCTAGGAGATTTTGTCAACAAAGGGCTTTTTATTTTTCTCCCGCGTCATTTTTTCTTGTGCTATTTTTACTTCATCTTTTAAGCTTTACACAATTTTTCGTGCTTAAGCGGGAGTGAAATTTTGTTTTTCTTTGCTAGTTTTCTTCTACGCATTATTCGAGGGATTATACATGATCGTATACAAAGTTTTGCCCAATAAATAAAATTTATTGAAGAAAACGAAACAATCTTCAGTTGGATACAGTCTATATAGGCCGCGCCTAGCCTAGGTATGCGAGTATGATCACGTACTTGTCCCCTCCTCCGAGACGCCGAAGTCTTTGGGAGCTTTTTCTTTGTTTATTTTCTTTAAGAGTGTCTCTCCTGGTCATAAGTGACGGTAAATCATGAAAACCTAAAAATTAGGCTATGTTAAAAAAACAAAAACAAATGGACAATAACAAAACAAAAACAAACTAACAATAACACACAAACAAAAATGGCAAAATGCATGTTCCGGTTTCAGAGTTAGGTCCTGCCTTTTCTGCCGCGCTCGAGTGTGCAAATGACACCCCAAAATGGACGGGGCAAGCCATTAAAGATAGAAATTGTGAGTAAGATAATAGGAGAAGGTTTTAGGTAGATTTTTTTATAGGAGGGGGAGGGGGGGGGAGATTAAGGAGAATTGATGTGCCAGTACGTCTGCGATTGCTTCACTTATACCTATTAAAAGCTTGCGTTTCTTTTTTTTTTCTTTGTTTTCATCATCGTTAGTGAGCATCCAAAACTTTATATTCAGATTCAGGATCTATTTTTTCCTATAGAGCTTATGTTATTCTTTATATATATATATATATATATATATATATATATATATATATATATATATATATATATATATATATATATATATATATATATATATATATATATATATATATATATATATATATATATATATATATATACTTGATTTAATCCGGTCCACCCCTTTTAAAAATATCGGAGCCTCCATGGAAGTTGAATCCTTATTTACAAACGTTCCTGTTTCCGAAACTATAGACCGAAGCCTAGAAAGAGGCGATCTATATGTTAAAACTGACGGCGTTGCAATGGATTCTTCCTTCTTCCTTCGGAGTACTCTTCGCAAACTTTTACATGGGAAGCGTGGAAGAACGAGTCTTTTCAATGTTGCAAAAACCACATATTTACTGCAGATATATAAGGCAACATATACATAAATATACAAACAGAAGAAGAAATTCAGGAATTACTAAGAGCATTCAAGAATCGCTCCTCGCTTAACTATACCATAGAAAATAGCCAAAATAAACAACTTCCGTTTTTAGATCCCCTAAACACTAAAAATAACGATAAAATAACTACCAAAGTTTACATCAAAATGACAAATTCAGGTTTTTGCATGAATGCAATGTTCCGACCGTTATAAAAAAAAGTGTAATAAATTCTTACATCAACCGTGCTTTCACCCATTGCTCCACTTGGAAAGAAAAAGACGAAGAACTCGAGCGTGCCACACAAGTACTCGTAAATAACTGTTTTACAAACGGCGACATACCGCTATACGTAAGATGATGAAAACATGGTATATGTCACGTCACCTACAGACAGTACCAATCAGCAAGACGAAAGAAATCCCATTAAACAATACTACAAGTACATTATAAGCACAACGTACAAAACGGATGAAAGAGTAATGAAGGAAATCATAAACAGAGGAGTAAAACCAATACAAAACGAAGACAACGTATCACTTATAATCTAGCCAGACGAATCTTTAATTTCACCAAGAATGGGAGTACATAGAATGCGGAGAAATTCATCTTCATTTCTTGCCACTATCACACAAACTGAGCTCCACCGGGGCACTCATCTGTCGTGGCTTCCACCTGTCATCTTCATTCTCTCTAATGCATGAAGAATTTGAATTCCTAAGATCCTATTTCAAGAATAATTGCTATCCCCTATCAGTAGTAAATTCACTTATTTGTAACTTTTAAATTCCCAATATTTACCTCTTAATCCTTCCTTCGATGTTCCTAAAGACTCAAAATATTTTATTCTTCCCGAAATGGGTCCCCTTAATAGATAATTCAGAAGAAAGTTTTCTAAATTATTTAAACGCTATTTTTACCATACAAATTTCAAATTAGTATTTGTTAACAAACTCAATATTGGCAGTTGGTTCAGTCAAAAGGACAAACCTCCTCTGGGGATGCGCAGTCGTGTTGTTTACGAATTCACTTGTCCTCGGTGTCTCCAAGAGAGATACATAGGCAGTACGATTCGCTCTCTGAGAGCAAGGTTCTCCTCACACATGGGCATCAGCGCCCGTATTGGAAAACCACTTAATCGTAAAGAACCATCGCCTATCAGAGCACATGCAATCAAATGCAACGCGGATATAACTTTAGATAATTTTTCAATAATTGATCAAGATATTAAATCCCGTGCCCCTAGTCTTAATTGGGACTCGTCCGCTGCTCCCCTACTTATAACATAACTCTAGTACCAATACAATCTTACCTATGTCCACTTCAACCCCCCTCCCCCCCCCCACTTCTCTCTGGAGTCAGACTATCATAGGTGAGTGTTTTAATGATTCTCCTTTGTATTCCGCTAGGATTTTAATATTCTAACTCATTATAAATTATGTATTTTCTTAGGTTATGTATTATAGAAAAATAAGTTTCTCTTTTAATATTCTAATTTATAGACATTTTTTTTAATATTATAACTCATTGTAAATTATGTATTCCTTTATATCATAGAACCGGAAGATGAGCGGACACCTCGAAACGTTGTTTATACCCAATAAATGAAGGAGAATTTCTCCGCATTGTATGTACTCTCATTTCTGGTGAAATTATATATATATATATATATATATATATATATATATATATATATATATATATATATATATATATATATATATATATATATATGATGAAAATTAATGCAATATCGCAAGAAAAGATGAGAAATTAAACCACATTCTCCGAAGACAATTTAATTCAGACTAGTTCGGTGTATCTCACACCCTTCTTCAACTGACACTGGGCAGAAAATATATAAGAGAAAAGCATAACACAAGATCCCCTCTTTTTTCCCCCAATCCCCTACTTGTGGCTAATCTGGGGGGGGGGGTAGGCCTAAACATATTGAAGGGCTGGCATTTTACTATTTTGTTTATTTGCGATCTTATTGCAGGATTAAAAAAAAATTGACCCTCAGATAGATTTAAATTAGGAACTGACGATATCAAGCTCGATTCTACGATTCTTCTCTTAACATAGTTAGCCGATTTAAATAACATTTTACTTCCATTGAAATCGATCGTATGATTCTTGTCTCTAACATGGCAAAATATTCCAATACTTTCGCTGCCCAATCTAATATCTCTTTTGTGTTCGTACAATCTCTTGTCTAGATTTCTCCCCGTTGTCCCTATATAAACTTTATGGCAATCGTTGCATGGTACTGCATATACTCCTATGTTATGATGTTCTTTGGGTTTCCTGGTCATCATCAATTGGTTTAAGGAATTATTATATTTAAAGGCTAGATTAATACCCGCTTTTCCAAATATGTCCTTTAAACTATTTAATTTATTGTTAAATGGTAATGTTATACATTTGTTGAAGTCGTTAGTGCGGGAAGGCTTATTACCATAGAATGTTTTCCTAGCTGCAAAATGGGCAGACGATATGAACCAATCGGGGTAATACAAATTAGAAAAAATGGTCCTGATAATGACAATTTCTTCATCTAAATAGGAAGGATGACATATTTTGTATGCTCTAAGGAAAATGTTAGAAATTACCGATTTTTTAACAGTATTATCGTGAAACGAAAAATAATGTATATAGGCATTCGAGTGGGTTGGTTTCCTATACACGTCAAGTTTTAATTCATGGTGATCTTTATTAATGAGGACATCTAAAAAGGGTAATCTATTATCATATTCCCATTCATATTTAAAGTTCCGGTTGACCAAACCATGGGCCTTCTGCGGGAAATCATGCCTAGACTTAATTTGGATCTTCCCATTTCTACGAGTAAATTTATCGATTTAGTTGAATTGTGTCTCTCTGACAATGTGTTTCGAGTAAATAATGAGTTTTATAGACAAATATTTGGCCTTAGCATGGGAAATAGTTTATCTCCGATATTGGCATGTCTCTTCATGGAATATTTTGAGACTGAACTCCTTCCCACAATTTCTCCCCCTAACTTTATATGGTTAAGGTACATTGACGATGTATTTTCTGTATGGCCTAATGGCCATGATTTTGATATCTTTTTTAATAATTTGAATAATTTGCATGTCTCCATCAAATTTAAATATGAATGGGAATATGATAATAGATTACCCTTTTTAGATGTCCTCATTAATAAAGATCACCATGAATTAAAACTTGACGTGTATAGGAAACCAACCCACTCGAATGCCTATATACATTATTTTTCGTTTCACGATAATACTGTTAAAAAATCGGTAATTTCTAACATTTTCCTTAGAGCATACAAAATATGTCATCCTTCCTATTTAGATGAAGAAATTGTCATTATCAGGACCATTTTTTCTAATTTGTATTACCCCGATTGGTTCATATCGTCTGCCCATTTTGCAGCTAGGAAAACATTCTATGGTAATAAGCCTTCCCGCACTAACGACTTCAACAAATGTATAACATTACCATTTAACAATAAATTAAATAGTTTAAAGGACATATTTGGAAAAGCGGGTATTAATCTAGCCTTTAAATATAATAATTCCTTAAACCAATTGATGATGACCAGGAAACCCAAAGAACATCATAACATAGGAGTATATGCAGTACCATGCAACGATTGCCATAAAGTTTATATAGGGAAAACGGGGATAAATCTAGACAAGAGATTGTACGAACACAAAAGAGATATTAGATTGGGCAGCGAAAGTAGTGGAATATTTTGCCATGTTAGAGACAAGAATCATACGATCGATTTCAATGGAAGTAAAATGTTATTTAAATCGGATAACTATGTTAAGAGAAAAATCTTAGAATCGAGCTTGATATCGTCAGTTCCTAATTTAAATCTATCCGAGGGTCAATTTTCTTTTAATCCTGTAATAAGATCGCAAATAAACAAAATAGTAAAATGCCAGCCCTTCAATATGTTTAGGCCTACCCCCCCCCCCTCCCAGATTAGCCACAAGTAGGGGATTGGGGGAAAAAAGAGGGGATCTTGTGTTATGCTTATATGCATTTCTCTTATATTTTCTGCCCAGTGTCAGTTGAAAAAGGGTGTGAGATACACCGAAACTGTTTTGAATTAAATTGTCTTCGAAGAATGTGGTTTAATTCCTCATATATATATATATATATATATATATATATATATATATATATATATATATATATATATATATATATATATATATATATATATATATATGCAAAAAGTCCCACAATAAAATGAAAGACAGATTCAAAGTATTAATATATCCCCCGGTCTCTTTACGGGACACTGTAATTAAAAGGCATATTTGTAATGAAATTGTCCATTTTAAATCTTAGCCCTTGGATTTAATAAATTAGTTATGTTTCTTTTGTCTATTTCAATATATTTATAATTGCATGTGTATGCATGTACTCATAGCTTTGTGACCTAAATGTATACATTCTATTCTCACAGTTGGAACTTCCGGAAGTAGACCATATCTATATGCATTAACCCCTCATATCCGGTATTTAATCCCGTCTTTGAAAATATTTCTCTATTCTGTGTCCTTCTGCTGTACATGGGCTGGGCACCACTCCGTTGTCTCTTATATATACCACCTCTGTTAAGTAATTCGTTATCCCATGAGAATGAACTGAACAAGTTCGAAAGTACTTGGAATCCGCCTTTCATTTTCTTGTGGAATATTTTGCCCTAATTGCTCTCCTCACCAGCTACTTTGTGAGTTTCTCATATATATATATATATATATATATATATATATATATATATATATATATATATATATATATATATATATATATTTGTATATACCACGTAAGGAAAAGGAAGGATTGCTTGAAGTTTGTACTTTCGTTATCTTAACATATTCAAACTCACAAAGGTGTATAAAATAGAGAGACACCGTATTTATACAAAGCAATGTTTTCCCAAAATGGTCAGATTTTTATGACCTCTGATAAGTTTGATTTGAGGAAGAAAGGACTGGATCTAAAGAAAACAAACCGGGGCTAATATTTACATTTTTCTCCTTTGTGCTGGAGATTAGGAACGATTTAAAGATATTTCTGTTAATAAAATCATTTAGAGGCAGATACCATAATGCATATAACTGATTTTATTAGAAGAACTATCTTTTAAGTACTAACTCCAATCGATCTTTCCTTTTCCTTACGTGGTATACACAAGTTTTTATACTTATCACGTGTTACCTCTCGTGTTTTTTACACACACACACACACACACACACACACACACATATATATATATATATACATATATATATATATATATATATATATATATATATATATATATATATATATATATATATATATATGTGTGTGTGTGTGTGTATAATTCCTACAAAGTATCGTGTGAGTAAGCAATAAATTAACAAGACCCACAAGGAAAATAAAATGAAGATTCCAAATTCTTTTGAACTTTATTTCAAGCTCATTATCAAGGAATACCTAAAACAACAGAAAACTGCAATATATAAGCAAGGGGAAGAGGAGAAAGAACTCCTTAAATAAACAACTAAACCAATCGTCTAATGAAATTTCAGCTTATAGAAAAAATAGGAGGAGCAAAATGGGACAAAAAGAGAGAAATAAATACAAAAAGTTCATTAATACCAAGTAAATCTAAGATCGCAAAGGGAGGTTAAATGGGAGGTCAGAGTAAAAATGGAGAGGCAGATAAGTGCACATCTAACAAAATGTATAAACATACATATAATTAAACGTACATATGTAAATATGCATACATATACATATATACTAGCGTTTGTAATAGCCTTTTATTTAACTCTGTTACGTAATTCCCCTGCTTTGCGATGTTTACGAAGTGAGTATGAATTACATAAATTACTAAATCTGATTTCATTGATTGATCTAGTTGAAGGATTGTCTTTCGTTGTTCTGGGGACTGCCGCTTACACGTATGTGGTATTCGCCTCTCTGTTCATCTCTTTTATAATTTTCATTATTTTTCATTTACTAAGTTTTTCTTGATATGGCATGACTGATAGTATCCGGTGACGGTTCCTGCAGTTAAGAAGTTATTTTGTTGATCCCGTTTGCGCAATCTCTCCAAGCGTGTCCTGAACTGGCACATTCTGAGCATATTTCTCCTTCAAATTTGCAGTCTTTCTTTGCGTGTTGTTCGAAGGCATAGCATGAAAAACATACTTTTATCGATATGAATGTTTCCCTTACAATGCACGCGGCCGAGTCCTTAGTATAAAACATAAGTCCTGATCAAGGCCTTGGCAGCCATCTCTGTTGTCTGAAAAGTGGCTTTAAATAGATGAGTGTAATTGCCACCATCCGTGTTCTTAAATTTGTAAATTTCATCCCCTTTTGCCCAGTTCTGCTTTTTTTCAATTTCTTTTCTAATACCTTCCACTGTGTGAGCTACTACCCATGGGTCCAGGTGCCTGCATATTACTTTATCTTTTTCCTGAGACGTGAAGAGGAGGAACTTTGGGTAATAAGTTTAACTTTTCTATTTAGCGCGGTATTTCTCGCCCATTAACTTATCCAAATCTTGATCGCTGTCACATATCGCTAGGTAATCGTATGTTTGGTATACTGCCGCTCCTTGACCCAGAGCGGCATCCTTGGGGTTGTCCATAGCAGCCCGCTAGGGGAGATGTCTTTTCTCCAGAGCTCCTTGGTGAGACGAAAATAAGAGAAGACTTCGAGGTGCAGCTAGAAATTTGAAATTTTCAGACAGATATTTATACTGATCGCCTGATACGAATTCCTATGGATGCAAAAATTGATATTAGGACAAATCTTTTTGCTTTAATTATTATATACAGTGAGGTGAAACAAATATTTGGACTCTAAAAGTTTAAAAAAGTATAAAAAGCAGAGAGCTTTTGATAAGTTATAATAAAATGTTACGTTATAAATATACATAAATACATACAATACACGTACATAAGTAAATAATAATATATACATATGTAAGATGAAAAGTAAAATACTAATCAAGTGCTTCGATGAAATCGAAGTAAAAATGATTTGTAAAATCTTTTCCTAAAAATTACGACTTTCTTCTTATTTCAATGCTCAATAATGACTAAAAGATATTTATCCTTAAGTTGGTTAAACTTTTCTACTATAAATTTTCATTGACAAGCATCAATACGTTTGTTGTTCCTTTGTCTTGCTTCTTTGGTTCATTTATTCTAGAGCGATTCAAATTTGCTTCTTTCTCTACTCTACGATGAATACGAGCGTTGGAAGAGCTAATAAATGATAAGTCATTGGTGAGTTATTTTCTGTAGAAGAGAATATAATCAAGTTCAACTTTTGTCTCATTTATTTGCGTCCGTTTTAAGTTGAGTTTTTCTCGCAATTGTAGTTTTATCTGAGTCCTTAAAATCGTGTGGCTGCAGTCATCAGCTGTTGCCAGCGGGTTCGGTGAACTCAGAGATTCATATCACCCTCTGTTTGCTGCCGCACGCGGGGTTCATTCAACCCCGGAAAATGAAGCCGGGTCTATAGTTGGTGTACCATTGGTGGGTATATGACCTGGGAACTTACCCGAAAGCCCATGTCGACCGGTGAGACATTTAATGCGGGGTTCCAAATGACCGTAGATGAGGTGAGGTGGTGATTTGGATTCGGAGATTGTAGGCCCTGCTGGCATCTAGGCCTTAGTTACATTGAGGCCAATTAGGCACTCACCTCGGTTAATTTTCCTGGCTCATTTGTTTTTTTGAATCATCTATTAAATTTATAATATTTCGTCTCATACCGTGAGATCACTTGCGTGTTTGTTTGTTTTTTTATAAATAAATCCTTATCAATTATCTACTATATTAATTTGGGGCTGTCCGTAAAAATAACACAGATATTTTGCATATAGAAGCAGTTGTATTTTGTTTTGTACTTTGCTTTGGACATATTTTTAATTAAAAATGAATGTCATCGTTTCGGTTTCCTATTTGCCTCACCTAGTCTAATTGAGGGCATGGCTACACCTACATTTAACTACATACCTAAGTTTAGACATACTTTCCAAATTTGACCTTGACCTTGGCTACTGTGTAGGTCATATGGCAGGGATACGGGGGACTGAGCGTTCTTAAAGTAGCATACACTATATATATATATATATATATATATATATATATATATATATAGAGAGAGAGAGAGAGAGAGAGAGAGACAGACAGACAGACAGACAGACACAGACACACAAAGTAGGGTGTGTATGCCATAAAGTCACTAAAACTAGCCCCCTTCCCCCACCGATATGACCTGCTAAGCACAAAGCCCCACCCCCACCCCCATCATTTTGTCCTCAACGAAAGGTCTCCATTGTGATGTGGTGTTATCTCGTCCAATCAAGGTTCAACCTTCGCTCGCACTCTCGCAGCCCCAGCCATATCTTTCATATATAACATCATCCCCTTCCTCCTCGGTCAAGCTTTACTCTCTCCCACACTTTTTTACATCATCAATTTACACTCTCTTCCGACCTTTCTCACAACCTCACACTCTAGCATATTCTCTTCACAAGTCTCTCTCCGCACATTTTTTTATTACATGTCCCCACCGCCTCAGAAGTGTTTCAATCACACCTCATTCACAGCCTTCTTCACACCATAAACATGTTTTACCCATCTTCTGCACATTATTCATCCCTCTCAAATTTTCCAATTTTACTGCTCTGACGGCTCTTTCCTTCTTTCATGCACCAGCTTCCTGGCACATTCCACCCATATCATTCACTACAGCTCTAATTTCCCCATACAATTCCGTATATTTGTTCTCTTGTTGTAGTATGTAAAGTTAAATAGATTGGTGTGTGGATGAGAAAACAAGAGGGAGGTGGAAAGTAAAGGAGCATCAGAAAGGTTTTTGAATCATAGAGAAAGGAATAGTATGTGCAAATGCTTGAGAGTAGAAGAGAGGTAAAGCAAGTGTGGAACGACTTTCAGTTGTAGTAGGTAGTACAATGGTTGTGTGTGGGTGTACCCGAACTGGAAAGAGCAAAAAAATGCTGAATGATGGAATGACGATGTGAAGCGTGCAGTGGAAACCAAAAAATAGGCCTAGTTGCAAATGCTTAATAGGGCTGATGGGGATGTCAGGGAGTGCCATTGAATGCATACAAGGAGATGAAAATGAAAATAAAAGTACAAGTGAATAAATTTATTATGGAAGCAACAAATGAAGTGTTTGGACGAAAGATGAATGAGGATCACGATAGGAACAAGAAGTAATTCTGGAAGTAAGTGAGAAGAGTGAGAAACCAGGAGGAGATTAGCTGTGTGAATATCAGGGACAAGAATAGCAAGGTACACTACCAACCAAAATAAAAGAACGATTTTCCTTTATTAAAATATTTTCAAAAATATGATGAGTATGTAAGCGAAATCTGCATGGTACACAAAGGCATGCTTTTAAACCCGATGCATTGAGGCGACGGGACACTGTGAAACGGCTCACTTCCTTGCCAATATTCGTCTTAATTTGTCGAGAAATTCCTTCTGCAGTCTCGAGGGGTTCCTTCATAGAGAAGCGCCTAATAGCTCTATCTTCTCAGGTTATGCGGGGTCGACCGACTTTTGCAGGAGGTTTATAGGGGGGGGAGGTTATTGTATTACTTAAGAAACGCATGAAATCACACTCTTGGACTTTCCTACCTCTCTTGAAAGCGAACAATTCTCTGACCTTACTCAGGAGTAACTTTAACGTGTGGTGGCATCTTTGCAAAGTGAGTACGACAACAATGGCGGTTCTGCATTTCTTACCTACTGAGCAAAATGTTGTTAAATGATTTCAAGAAACTTCTTGAACGTTCCTGGAAAAATCGTCCTCTTATTTTGCACGTGTCATTATTTTATTTTGTTAGTTTATTTAGTATAATTTATTTAATATACGATTATATCATATCATATAAATATATTAAATGTCTTTATGTAGCTTTATGTACATGGAAATTTCATTTACTTAGTCATATTTTTGAAAATATTTTAATAAAGAAAAATCGGTCTCTTATTTTGGTCGGTAGTGTCAAAGGAGGCTGTTAGTGTTGTGAAATGTCTGTATAATAGGAAGGTAGATGAGGTAAATGGTATAGTAGCTGAGATGCTAAAAGGTGTTAGTGATTATGTTATAGAATTGATGTGGCGCAGTGGCGTAGCTAGGGATTTAAGGGCCTGGGGGCATTATCTCCTTTGGGGCCCCCAACATACAAATGTTTGATATCAGGAATGACATAAAAACAACTACTCGGGCAATATTTTGGTGCACTCTGGTATGTCTGGTAGTGTGTCAAATAAAACAATAAAAATAAGTAAGACACTTTAATAGGGAATAATTATGTAGGATTAAAATAAATAAACTACAAAATATGAAACAGAGATGTTACATATTGAACAAATATACTCGGCAAAATTCATATTGATCATATTGATACATTCCATCAGTCTGATACAGAAACAATAAAAGTAATTATTAAGATGCATTAATGCAGAATACTTGTGTATGATGACAAGAAATAAACTACAAAATGTGAAATCAAGATTATAACATTTAAAATTATATCATCTATAGTGTCATCTAGATCAATACTGTCCAGTAGTTTTGACTCTACTGACATTAAAGCCAAGCTGCCGAGTCTTCCCTGTGCCATTCTGGTTCGTAGACAGATTTTGATCAATTTCAGTTTTAAGAATGATCGCTCACAAGATGCAACAGATCTGTCTGAGGAGCTTTAAAATGCCCAAAGAATACAGAGAAACATCAAAAAATTGGGAAACATCACTCTTCAGCCAACATTGGCCAACAACAACTTTATTGTCCAAATATTTACCCGATTTAGGAGAATTTTGATGTGTTAACTCCAAAAATCAGATTGGTTTGGCTCAATTAGGTCAACTTTTTGATTTATCGCCACATGATGTGTTTTTTTTTTACCTCATTTACATTTGCTCAATTAGGTCAACTTTTTGATTTATCGCCACATGATGTGTTTTTTTTACCTCATTTACATTTGCTCAATTAGGTCAACTTTTTTGATTTATCGCCACATGATGTGTTTTTTTTAACCTCATTTAAATTTACGGGTATTTTCTATTTATAAGATGCAAGAATACCGAGAAACATAAAAACAAATGGGAAACTCCTGATTGAGACTGATTATAAAACAAAGCCTGTAGTAACTGCATTACAAAAATTTATCTATATTCTTATTGGTCTCTCTCTATATTTACCCCTTTTATTAGCTGTTTCTGTCATTCAATAAAGGGATGAGGCACTCGTTCAGGGCTACCCCTTCAGTGGGGGTCCGGGGTAACTTTTAAATTTGTACCCCCTCAGTTTCCCTTCCTTAGCTACGCCACTGATGTGGCGGATGTATTGTAAGGGATTTGAGAGTGCCTGAGGACTGGAAGAGTGCAATAATAGTGGCGTTGTATAAAAGTAAAGGAGAAAAATGTGAATACAAGAACTACAGGATTGGTCTGTCGAGTGGTGTAGGTGAAGTGGATGAAAATGTTCTGATTAGGCGTAGAAGAAACATTAATAAGAGTGAATGATAAGGAATGAACAAGGGTAGAGGAGTAGATAGAGGAGTGATTCAAGTATTTGCGCTGATATAACTGAAAACTGGACAAGAGGCGTGGAGTGTATGGTGGATTGATGGATCTGGAGAAAGCTTATGATTATGCAGTTAGAGAAGCGTTATGGCAGGTGCTAAGAATGTATGAGTGAGCGATAAACTATTAGGTAGCGTGGATAGAGGTAATGAGTGCATTAGGGTGAGAAAGATAGCTGGAGTGTTAGAAGACAGTTTAATATTTTAAGGGTACACCACATTCATTTTTTCAACTTTTGACTATGTTAGATTATCATATATGAAATTAAAGCTCATTAAAATCCCTTTTATTTCTGTCAACATCATCATAACCTACGACGCCGTTTTTGAGATACAGGGGGTTCCTTCAGAACCCCCCCCCCTCCTTGAAACCTGATATCATATAAATAGCTATAGAATTATTAAAAGTTAAGCAAGCAAACTCAATTCACGACCAAAAGATGAACATATGATTTATTTATCATTTGAAATCAGGTTTCTTAAGTTCCACTAAAATCTGTGTTAATGGTGGATTAAAACATATATTTTTCGGACAAAGTCCACTATAAGCTTTGTTCTCAGTTGGAGGGGTGGGGGGTGTTAGTAAAGGTGTTCTGAATGCCCTGAAATTTAGTTCAACCTATATTCGAATGATGCTAAAAATATAAACTAGTTCTTAGGCGCAATTCTTTTTAGCAAATATTTAAATTCGCATAGAATAGTTTTGCGTTTTGTTCACAAATCAACTTTTAAAATCTACAGAGAATTTCCACTAATCTATGAAATTTTGAATTATCATAATTTTCACTATGTTCTAGTCATGTTGCTAAAACAAAATATATACGATAAAAAGTGCCTAAAATTTGCAATAAAATGATATAAAATCAATGGTGTAGGTTTTGTTTTTTTCATAAATTAACTTTAAATATCTAAGAAATTTTTTCCACGAATGTATACAATTTTGCATTATCTTAATTTTCACTATGTTATAGGTATGTTGCTGAAAAAATAATTATACCATAAAAAAGTGCATAAAATTTGCAATAAAATGATATACAAAACAAAAAATTGCGAATTTTGAACGAAAGAATTTGAAAAGTGACTCTTGAAAATATGTGATTTTCCCTTAATGGACGAAGTAGTGAAATAAGTGTGTGTGAGAGTGATGGGAAGTGCCATGAGATCGGTGAAAAATGTGATGGTGGGTTCTGTCTATGTTCGTATATGGTATAAGATGATGACCTGGTGTTGGTAAGAAAGAGTGAAAGGGACTGGGAAGTGCTGATTGTAGCTTTTGGCAGGGTGTAGGGCAGGAGTGGGCTAAAAAGTGAAGGCGGAAAAGAGAAAGGTAATGCTAGTAGTAGTAGTGGTGGTGGTTCACCAACCTGCCTTTATCCAGGCGGATCCCAACCGGATAATGAAATAGACATAAAGATCAGTATGACAATCGCTGGTGAGCCCAAGGACACAAGGGGCCAGTCCTCTTTGAGGAAAGATGCCAAGAAGTATTATGTTTTGACACCACAGAGTTCAGGTAGACCCTTCCTCATCCCGGGCAGAGGAACCTGTTCCGCGTCAGAGGTATGCGGATATAGATACCCATCGGCAGGATTCCTTGGAACAGAGTGTGCGTGTTGTGGTGCGAAGACGGGAGAGGAAATAAAGCAGCGTTGTAATTGGTTATGCGTGAGGTAATGCTAGCTAGGCGTGAGAAAGAGGTGAAGTGTGACATCGGACTCCGTGGTATCTGTCACCCTTTAACGAGTACCAAGTTTTAAGTATCTCGGATGAAGAGTAACTGATAATTGTGAAGATGAAGCAGATTGCGATCACGTTTTAAATGGTAGGAAATTTCCTGATGGAGAAACAGGAAATTTCTAAAATTTCAAAGGTAGACAAAGAAATTGGAATGGAAATTAGTCAAGTTGTAAGAAATTGCCTTGGCAATTGGAAATTAGTGATCTAAGTTCGAGTCAGTTTTGAAACGACAAGTTCTAACCCAGTAGTAATCTAGAACATATGTTTCCCATGGAAACTTAGAGGCATATTTTAGAACTTGATTTGTTTGTTTGAATCTTGTAAAGATGAGTTCTCCCAAGGTTCCTTCAACCCTAAACTAACCTAGCCTATTGTAGATTAGGTTAGTTAGGTTAAGTTGAGTTAGGTTAGGTTATATTAAGGTCGAAAAGACCCTGGGATGTCTCATCTTTATAAGATCCGTTTGTTTTTCTGTTTAATGTGCGTGAATCGATACGGACATAGGCATACTAGAGCTTTATTTAGGAGTTGCCTCAAATTAACCTACACAAGTACCTTCAAATACCTTCAGTTATGCCATTGAAGTACAAATATATTTTTGCACATGATTTTACCCCAGCACCGCTTACTAATTAATAATATGGATCAATCCTAGTCAGCGATCATCAGCCTATGTTAGGGGTCATTATCTAGGATTGAGCCTTTGGAGGAGTCAGTATCTAGGAATGATTTTTTTGTGCGGTCATTACTTAAGAGTGATTTTTTTTAAGTAATAATTATTGATACTAAGATTAATATAAAAAGATAAAGTAAAACTGCTACTTGAAATTTAATTTGGTTAAGATAATATTAGTTAGATTAAAATAACCTAACTTTACCTAATCTAACCTCAACTAACCTAACCTAACCTAACCTCACCTCACCTAACATAACATAACCTAACCTGACTTGACCTGACCTAACCTAAACTAACCTGATCTCACCTAACCTAACCTAATCTAACCTGTGTGGCAGGATCGATTCAGTGTGAGTGGATTTGAAAATTTCCGTTCTCAAATTTCTCTTTTTTTGGCCCCTTGGATATTATTTAATTTGTTTGTGTATTTTTCTTGTTCTTTAATAAAAGTTATTTCACCGATTTTTTTTTTTCAATATTCCAATAAGTATCTTAAAGACCATCAAAAATTATTGATATGTAGAGGGAGAAGGTCATCTTCTAGGATTGGAATTTCTTGGGTATATTTCTTTGGAAATTTCTCTCTAGAATTAGGGGTAATTCTACAAATTAATACCTCCAACTCTTTTTTTTTCATTTAATGCATTCAATCTATTCTACAGGTCTATCTGAATAGTCAGTTTTCCGATTTTTTCGGCGCAAAAACCAGCAATTTTCGGGTTATTATCACTTAAAAATAGTATTTTTAATACATAAATCTATTATTTGACGCTTCTATGACGTCATAAACCTCAGGAAAGAATCTTTCAAGGTAACCGATTCAAGAAATACATATAAAATGATGATGTAAATTTAACTACGACATAGAATATTAGGGATATTAATTTATTTAAGCACGTTTAGTTTTTAAGTGTTTTAAAAACAAATTATTCCGACCAATTACATTTTCATTTCTTTTTTTTCCTTTTTTTCTCTTCGACTCCTCAAATTTAACTGGCATCTCCATATCGTTTTAGTTCAATCTAATTCAGCTTTACTCCCGCACCGTTCACACACTAGAAGAGACTGAGTCAATAATTGATTTGTGTTGTTTTTTAATATTTTTTATGTCTATTGAAATTCTTAATTACATCATCTAAAGCAATGGTTCCCAAACTTTTGCAGGCTGGCGCCCCCTTGGCTCCCCAGTGAATTCCTAGCGCCCCCCACAGACACATATGGAAACAAACACCTCTTTCTTGATATTTGGTATGCTGCAATTTGAAAAGAGAAAGGTTAAACACAAATGTGTATTTCACAAATAAAACCCAATTTAGTAAACCAATTTATTTTTTAGCAGTTTTAACTGTTTCAGCAACATAGAATGGTAAATAAACATTCCACCAGTAACCTTCATTGTCTCACACTTAATATTAATGGGATGGATGTGCTTGGTGCAGGGACATAAGCTTCTCAACATCAGGCTGGAACTCACTAAGAAGAAGTCGTAGATCCCCGCGGTCAGTAATTTTCAGTCGGTTTCTTTGCTTGGAAAGAAGCAAGGCGACTGCACTGAAGCCCCGTTCTACTAAATATGATATTGGCAAGGCAATAAAGTACATCTTGACCTTGTTCCACAGCACTTGATAGCAGTCAGAGATTTTTTTTTGTAACCAAAAATCTTGATATGACTTTTTGAACATTGGCCTTAGCTCAATGTCATTTTGAATGGAAATCAGTTCTTCCTCTGCCACTCCAGTTTCTTCACCGTCGACATTTAGGAATGGATTGATCACCCAGTCTGGTATTTCAAGCAATAAAATGTCCTCAAATCTCTCAGACATGTCTCTGTGCAGTTCATCCAGGTGTGTACAATACACTTGAAGGTCATCGAATGGTATGCCTTTTTCCTTATCCAATTCAGAGAGGCTTGGGAACTGGTAGAGTGCATGGCGAGCTATGTTTCGTTTGAATAACTGTAACTTGGCCAGGAAGGTGGAGATAGCTGATTTGACTGTAATTAGATTAGCCTCATTTCCTTGCATCTGCAAATTAACTTCATTGAACTTTGTGAATATATCTGCCAAATAAGCAATGTCATGCTTCATGTTTCTTAGTTCATCACACATAACAGAATTGGAGTCTTGGAAGAATTCAACAACTGTATCAAACAGTGAATAGAAACGTCTCAGGCAGTTTCCCTTTGACAGCCATCTAACTTCTGTGTGCAACACTAAACGTTCAAACTCTTCATCATTATCAGTGCACAGCTGTCGAAACAGTCGGGAATTGAGGGCATGTGCCTTGATTTTATTTATTGCTGTGATAACAGTACTCATTGATTTGTGTAGTCTACCACTCAGGTTTTTTGCGACCAGATGCTGCCTGTGGATTACACAGTGCACTGTAAGTACTCCAGGTACAGCTTTTTTCAAGAAACTAATGAAGCCACGATGACGACCTACCATTGATGGTGCCCCATCTGTTGCACAAGCAAGAATGTTAGAAAGTGGGATGTCTTTCTCTTTGAAAAAAAACATCAACGACACGAAATACTGACTCCCCTTTTGTGTCTGTTTCAAGCTGTCTCGCAAATAACAGCTCTTGAACCAAGCTTTCATCTTTGACGAAACGAACATAAGCAAGAAGCAAAGATTCATTGCCTGGCAGAGTGGACTCATCTAACTGTAAACTAAATTCTGTTGTCCTAAGCATGTTACACAATGTTTCTTCAATATTTTCAGCCATTTCATCTATTCTTCTCTGAACAGAGTTATCACTGAGAGGAATAGCTTTTATAATTTGGTCAGGTGACTTGTGTAGAACTGTGTGTAGAACCTCTCTTACTGCTGGTAGAATAAGCTCTTCTCCAATTGTATGAGGCTTACCAGATCTAGCAATCAGCAAAGAGATGTTGTATGATGCTCGCAAACCGTCAGTAGATTGTTGTAAACTGCTGGCAAATATATTTCCGATGGTTTTCCGTTTCCGAACGTTGTCTCGGAGTGACTGAAAATATGCCAAGTTTTTGTCTGCTTTATCAGAGTGCATTTTCTTCAAATGTTCCAAAAGCCTCGAAGGTTTCATAGCTTCATTTGAAAACACTCTATCACACAGTAGACACATTGGTTGCTGTTGGTTGTGTGGTGGTGCGACAAATCCATATTTCAGATATTCCACACTATATTGCCGACACTTCTTTTTTGTTTGCTGTACCAAGGCCATACTTTATTCTGGAACAAAAAAATAAAACCATGTAAAATACAGCATTTTATCGCATTTCATAAATAGGCCTACTTAAAGACAAAAATGACAACATTGAAGGTATAAAAAGCAAGTTTACCCTCTCACGTATTCATTTTCTTCCATTTACTCACAGAAAATGGTGGCGGACGTGATCACCCACACAATGACACACGCATATATGCACACACACACAAACACATGCACACACAGGTACAAAGTCATATACATTCGTAACAATATATATCAGTGAATGCACCACCCTAACCAGCTCAACACAACACAACACGGCGCATTCTGGCGAGTCCCCAATTTCATGTTGACTTGAACTCAAGATGATGTTGACCGCCAGGATGCGGTTTTTATTATAAGATAAAATTCTGAACATTACAAGCTTGAAATTACAAACCTGAGCTTTTGCTTTTGTAGTCTATGCTGTCAGATCTGACTGGGCCAGAGCGGCGTGCGGTAACCGGACCCTGATGCGTCGTCCACTGACTCGTCCTGCTGCACGTGTTGTGTACAAATCGTCAAACAAACGTTCGAACTTCTGACTTCGACTTCGGACTGCCGCCCCCCTACCGCCCCCTTCTTCCTCACCGCCCCACCAGATCTTTCCACCGCCCCCAGGGGGGCGGTACCGCCCACTTTGGGAACCACTGATCTAAAGGATCGCCTCTTAACGGTAAGTATGTAGTAGTATCAGATAACAAAAGGCCTTTTTTCTAAATACAATGTTTTATTCATTATTACACACATGTTGGATTTGTCTCAGTAGACATAAAAAATATGTTAAAAAAAAAACAAATCAATTATTGACTCAGTCTCTTCTAGTGGTTCATCATTACCTTATTTGTATAGCCTAATAAAAACCCATAAGCCAGACAATCCAATCAGACCAATCATCAGTGCAACTGGGTCAATCCAATATATACTCTCAAAATTTACTCTCTCCGATCTTAGGATCCATATGACCCTCACATATAAAAAATTCAGTTGACCTTTGCTATAAGTGAAACAACATAAATGTAACATCAGAGCTGAGATTAGTCAGTTTTGATGTTACCTCATTATTCATTGTGCCCGTTGATGCCTTATTGGATTTCCTAGCTGGTTTTCCAAACTCTTGTGATTTGCCTTTAACGTCCAACTCGATCAATCAACTCATTTGTTTATGCATTAAAAATGTAACTTAGTTTCAATGGCAAATTCTACGAATAAGTGTTCGGCATGGCTATGGGTAATCCCTTATCTCCCTTATTGTCAAATATATATATATGGAATATTTTTAAACTAGGCTGATTCCACCGGTTTGGTCTACTCAAATTGTTTGGTACCGCTATGTAGACTATGTCCTGGGAATTCTAAAGGAAGACTTTGATCTCGATGGTTTTCTTTTATTTATTAATTCATTAGTTCCGTCAATTAAATTTACTTTAGAAACAGAAGAAAATAATAGACTTTCTTTCCTAGATGTTCTAATAATTAGACAAGTAGACAGGTTTAAGTTTTCTATTTTCAGGAAACCGACAAATAATTTATCCTATGTCCATTTTTATTCACGTCATTCTAAAAATATTAAAACATCAGTATTTTCTTCTATGTATCTTAGGGCACTCAGAATATGTAGTCTTGACTCTATAGACCAAGAATTTCCAAAAATCTGTGTTACCCGAAATATTGGGGGGGAAAATTTCATGTATGAAGCTAAAAAAACATTCTATAACCGCAAATTGAGGAAAACAAAGCCTTTACACAACATATTAATTTTACCTTACCATAATAATTTCTTGTATGCAGTACCAATGTTAAAACAACTTGATATAAATGTAATTTTTAAATACAATTATACATTAAAAAATATGTTAATAAAACACAGCCCAAGGAATAATAATAATAATGTAATATGTAGTATACCTTGTATAAATTGTAATTCATTCTATGTAGGTCAAACTTCTAAAAATATCTCTGTAAGAATTAAGAAACATCAAAATTCAGTATCTAAAGGATATATAAATAATGCTTTGGCCGCCCACAGGCTTAAGATGGGTCACCAGATTAACTGGTTAAAAGCAGATACTATAATGCATATAAATAATTTTATTAGCAGAAATACATGTCAATCCTTCCTAATCTCCAGCACAAAGGAGAGAAATGTAAATATTAGCCCCGGTTTGCTTTCTTTAGATCCAGTCCTTTCTTCCTCAAATCAAACTTATCAGAGGCCATAAAAAAATCTGCCCATGTGATTTTATAGGAAAAACATTGTTTTGTATAAATATGTTATTAATATAACGAAAGTGCTAGCTCCAATCAATCTTTCTTTTTCCCTACGTGGTACAACCATATATATATATGTATATATATATATATATATATATATATATATATATATATATATATATATATATATATATATATATATATGGAGAGAGAGAGAGAAAGAGAGAGATAAGAAACTCACAAAGTAGCGCGTGAGTAATAATAATAATAAGTATTTATAATGCGCCCTTCAGGGCTGTTAGCCCTCCCAGAGCGCAGGTTGTGTAGCGAGTGTAGAGAAAGTTTACAGGGAAGAAAAGGCAATTCTGAAGAGATGAGTCCTCAGGAGACGTTTAAAAGTAGCAAGGGAGGGAGAGGATCGGACTTCGGCAAGGAGAGCATTCCAGAGTCTAGGAGCACCCATTGAGCAGAGGACAGAACGAGGAGTGTTCGGGAGGGGAGCGAGGTTAGACCGGAGTGCCCAATGACTTTGACAACGGGAGAGGGCAGAGGAGAGATAAAGTGGAGCCTCGAGGTTTAGGGCCTTGTAGGTAAAGAGAAGAATTTTATAGTGGGTACTGAAGCGAATAGGTAACCAGGTGTAGCTCCTGTAACAGAGGCATAGAAGGAGAGAACCTGGGGCGGTGAAGGAGGATCCGAGCAGCATAGTTTTGTACTAGTTGTAGGGGGTAAAGTGACGAAGGCATGAATAGCAGTCTCAAGGCTTCGTCAATCAAAGTGCGATCGAACACGAGAAAAGTTGCGGAGGAAACCGAGCAATAAATGCAAAAGATCCCACAGGAAAATGAAAGGCGGATTCCAAGTGCTTTCCAACTTGTTCAGTTCATATATATATATATATATATATATATATATATATATATATATATATATATATATATATATATATATATATATATATATAGAGAGAGAGAGAGAGAGAGAGAGAGAGAGAGAGAGAGAGAGATATTAACAGATGGTCCAGTTAATATACAACAATGTGAGACACCGCCTGCTTCTTAAAGCACCCTGGGAACGCCCTAGTATATATGTATGTATGTGTGTGTGTGTGACGGATCATGCCTCACTTTTTCCGTTTATTTTGGTTACTTTATTTATCCCTTATCTCACTTAATGTAATATCTTCTTTAACCGGCTTCAATTCATTTTTATTCCTTTTTAATATTATTGTGTGCCAACCTGAAGATGAGCGAACGAGCTCGAAACGTTGCAAAATAAAGGACAATCAACCGAATTTTCATTTATGTAGATGCACATACGTAGGAAGAGAACCAGGTCCCAACAGCACCACATAAGGTCAGGTATGTGACAGAATGTTGTAGAGAAATAAAATGCCCCACATTAAAGAGCTCCAATGGCTCTAGATACTCAAAGAGAGCTCTAGAACCCCAGAAAGAGTGCCTCACTGCCACAACCGAAATCCACGTAAAAAGAAAACTAAGGAAAGCCAAAAAGTGCCACAGTGCCTCACAGTGCCAGCTTGTTTTACCTCTCTTTCCTTAATAATGACAAATACCTCCTCCTTTTTCCCCGTTTCTCTCTTCTGTTTCCATTATTCGTTCTTTTTATCCGTTTTTTTATCCTTTCCTGACCTTTTTTTGTCTTTAACCTGTCCTTTTTTTTTGTTTTACTACGTTATTCTCCTTTTATTCTCTACCTCTATTTCTCTCTACGTCTCCTATGTTTCTTTATTGTTAATCTATCCATACACTCCTTCTCCCTCGTCCCAAGTTTAAATTCGAACTTTTAAGCTCATGTCTTCTTTGAGCAAACTCTATTCTGAAAGTTTGTAACGGGCCCTACTTGCCCCAGAATGTGGGATCGATGAGGTTTGTTTGGGCTATTTTGTCACTATTCTTTTTTCGCTCTTTCTATTCTTTATGTCTCTTTTTCATCCATCAGTGATTTTCCTCCCTCTTCCTTTGGTGGTCATCCCCCGTTGGTCGCAACTTTTCTAATGTAAAACCTTTCTCCTTCGATGAAGTGGAAAGAACTACTAATGTAGTTGTAGGGTTGTGTGCGAATGTTCGTTAACACGATCTAACAAGGTACCAGAGGCAAATGTACAAGCGAAATGTACCAAAGGCAAAGGTACAACCGGAAGGTACCAGAGGCGCAAGTACAACCTGGAGGTACCAGAGGCGCAAGTACAACCAGAAGGTACCAAAGGCACAAGTACACTCGGAAGGTACCAGAGGCGAAGGTACAAGCGGAAGGTACCAGACACAAAAGTACAATCGGAAAGTAACAGAAGCAAAGGTATGAGCGAAAGATCGCAGATACAAAGGTAGAAGCGGAAGGTACCAGATACAAAGGAAGAAGCTGAAGGTACCAGAAGCAAAGGTAGAAGCAAAAGGTACCAGAGGCAAAGGTACAAGTGGAAGGTAACAGAGGCAAAGGTACAAGCTAAAGGTACCAGAAAGAGGACTTACCAGAGGTGGATTCTTTGTGATAACTTTGCTCACCACAGCCTCCTTTTGAGACGAGAGACACAAGAGGACAACCAGCAAACACCTTGAAACGACTCTCATTATGATCCTCTACGAGATTTTGTCCCTTCGACAGATCTTCAACTCTTAAAACCTAACCCCTGAACCTTTCGCCACCCTCTAAACCTCCTTGAGATCAACTTTACGCTTCAGCAATTTCGTACACCTTAACACCAATACTTCAAACGCCTCAATATCCCAGCACTTCTACACCTTGACGCTACCGTAACTCAATACTTCTTTGTGCTAAGCATCGATAATTATTTTCTTTAGCAGCCTAAAGACTCAACCTCATAATACACAAGTTCCCTTAGTTCGTTCATACCAGAATACTTCCACACTTCAACAATTTTACACACTTCTATACTTTGCCACTAACTCCAAATATCTAGACAATTTCAGGAGTTTGCTTTCTGAATTCTTCAAGTTAAAAATATCAAACAACCACAATGCGTTTGAACTGCAAATACTTTAACTCCTTAACACCTTAACTGTTCAACACCCTAACTCCTTAACAGTTCTATTCATCAACAATTAAACTTTTGCTTGATCAATTTTCACAATCCAACTTCTAAACACTTAACAACCTTTAAAAACTGTCGAACATCCAATGTTTCACGAGTAACCACCACAACTCCACATCCCATGACTCTTTCTTCTTTTTCATTCATTTATCTAACCGTCCAAACATAGCACTTGACTCCCCTTCCCCTTCATTGTGCCATCATAAATCAAACGGGATTTCGGGGTATCCTCCCCCCCCATGTATTCAGGACAGAAGCACTTCCTCAACAAAACCGCTGTCTATGCAGGAAGTCCTAATCATTGAAATACATGTGTACACTTCTGTGTAGAAGAAATTTAATCATGTACTTTAGTGTACATTACGCACATAGACTCAGAATCGCCAGACTAAAATAAGCCAAAAGAATAGTAAGGAAAATTGCAACATACGCAATGATGCCATGTTATTATTCTAGCAATGTTACCCACCTCCAAATTGTATCGTGCACGCCTGGGGTAGGGGGCTCTTCCTCCACGCTGTTAGATTGGCCTATTGGATAGGGCCACTTATTTGGCATGGGCAAAGGGCCCCTCGCCCCTAGGCATGCCTGGATATACTAACCGTAAGCCAACCTAAAGAAGAATCGACATGAGTCCTTCATTAGTTTCGGAGACTGACCCCCAAAAGCAAGTGAAATCCACAAGGGAACTAATGAAAAGCATCTTGAGATAGATTACACCTTATGTGATCAAGGCCAAATCCCTAACATAAATCAAATAAGTAAAAATTCTGCGACGACGCACGTCAAGACTAAACGATTAGCAAGGAAGCTCCCACAGTAATTATTACAATCCGTTTGCATATTCTTCGGCTTTCGTTAATTACTGAACAGTGGCGGCTCGTGTATAGGCACTGTGGAACTGCAGCACCCCCTATTTCAACTCGATATTATCGAAAACATTCAATAAAATTAGTATTTTCTTCTTTATACTTATACATTATATAATCCTTAAGCTTAATGTCAGTAGCCATCCCCTAGTTTATGAAAAAAAAACCTTGTATAGAACTGTGCGCTTCACAGTTCCAGCGACGCGGTGTTTGGCTGTTGTGCGCATGTTTACATGGCCGATATAGGAATATACACGCTAGGGAGAGAGAGAGTACTGTGGCTCACGCTGTGGCGACCCTGGTGTGGTGGTGAAAGGTAGTGTTTCATTTTGACTCCGCGTGTGTTGTACTTAAAAACTGGTCTATATTCTAGAATGCGATAAAGTGTAGAATTTAATTCATATTTTTTGCGGTTCTTTTATTTATTGATTAATTAATTGAGCCGCTGAAATTTATCTTGAAAAATAATCTAGATGATGTTCTTAGTGAAATTACAAAACTGATAAAAATCCTCTCGACAATTTACATGACTAAATCAGAGGTAGAACGCTGCTTTTCAACACTGAAAAGAATAAAAACTTTTCTAGGGAGCAAAATGAACTCTGAAAGACTAAATGCAATTGCAGTGTTTTCAATTGAGAACAAAATTCCTCAGTAGTCATCCAGAGATCAAGGAGAAATAATTAATCTTTTTGCGCAAATTAAAACAAGAAGAATGGATTTCGTTTTTAAATGGATGGATCAAGCTTGAACTCTTACAATTGAGGTTATTAGAAAGTAAAAAAAAGGTTGAATTTGTTCTGTTTAGGATTTTATGAAGTTTATCTATACATTTTTTTTATATATAAGCTTATTTCATTTTACACAATATTAAAACAATGCTAGAAAAAATTCTGATGCAGCACTCGCACTAATTTTAGCTGCGAACCACCACTGTTACTGAGAGAAAAGGAAAAGTACACAATACAATGAAGGCATTGACACTGTCTAAGGAAAATGGCAACGGTGTGTGTATGGCCTAGAAAGAGAGAGAAGAAAACGTAAATGAATAAAAAGACAAAGTATAAAAGAAGACTGCCATAGCCAGCGGCACTAACCTGTAATGCACCTATAAATGATCCAAGTAAAATATCTGTTCATAGTAAACGAAAAGTTTCTTCTTTTTTCATAGTTAATAATATATGGGTCGGGTGCGGTCAAGATGTAAGTAAACTTTAATATGGACCCTGTATTGTCCTTCATTACCCCAATTTACCTACTATTGCTATATACCAAGGTTCCAACAACTGTGATGGTGGCGGGAGTCCTTTGTAGTGAGGGAGATGCCATGCTCCTTTATTTTTTTCACAGGGCTAAAGAGTCAATGCTTCTGACTACACAGAGGTTTTTGAGGCCCTGGATAGACAAAGTATGCAACGGAAGATCTTACATCTTCCAACTAGACTCTGCACAATCTCATAAGAGTAGAACAACCCAAGTTTGGATGCGTGCCCATTTCTACGACCATATTTTCCCAGACACGGTCTCCTTGCTCACCCAACCTCACTCCACTGGACTATTACGTAAGGGTCGTCTTCAAGAGAGAGGGTAATCAACACTCCTCCATAACACTATTCAATCTCTCAAGTCTGCTATAACAAAGACTATGTCCAAAATTGATAAAGATCATCTGATTCAGGCATGTCAACGCTCCATATCACAAATCGAAGCAATCATTGAGGCTAATGGTGGATTCATTGAATATTTGTGCTATATGGAGACTCTGATTTGCAAAGTTCCTTTCTATATTCATACAAATGACCTCAAAATACTGATGCACTTGTATATATATATATATATATATATATATATATATATATATATATATATATATATATATATATATGCAGGTACTATTGAAGTCCACAGCTGTGGCAGCGTTATTAATTTTAACTTGTATTCTTTCTTACAAGTTTTTTAACGGGATCTTCGAGGCGAGAAAAAACATCCGCGAATGGCATTCTTTATTCCTAAACGTCTTTCGACCGTGTTAGGTAATCTTCAGGGAATGAAGAGAAGTGATTTTTTTTTAGAAGGAGAAAATGTACGGCTCATGGTTACTCCTCCCCTCTATACCCCTCCCACGGTCAGGGGAGCACAGAAGAGGAGGAGGCCCGCGGCCGACTTGTTCATGGAGAAACTTCCCACACTTCTGACTCTCAGTTCAAGTGAACCTATAGTGAAGTGCTTAATGGGAAGTCCGAAACAAGCTTTAGAAGAGTTACAAGGAGTTACAAGGAAAAGAAGTACCTCAAAGGCCTTGAGGCCCATATCGAGGAGGCACTTTTTGCAGTTTCGATTCTTAGCATGTACTGATTACTTGCTATGAGATCATCAACTTTTCAAATATAATTTGTCAAGTCTACTCTTGAACTGTTCAACACTGCTACTCTCAAAAACCCCCGCTGGTAGTTTATTCCATGTGTCGCAAATGTCATATGTGAATGACTTACCCACCTGAATGGTATTGAATCTGGGCAGCTCCACCTTCCACCCGTGATTTCGAGTCATATTCCGGTTGAGGGTAAAGAATTTGGTGGAGTCGACATTTTCAAATCCTTTCAAGATTTTAAAAGTCTCTATTAGACGACCGCGCAGTCTTCGAGTCTCTAACGAATAGAGATCGAGCTCTTGCAGTCTTTCTTGGTATGACTTGTTCCTTAGCGATGGGATCAGTTTCGTGGCCCTGGCTTGCACCTTTTCCAGACGATCGATGTCTTTTCGATAATGAGGAGACCAGAACTGAACAGCGAACTCTGGGTGAGGCCTCACCAGCGAGTTGTACAAAGGCAAAACAACCTCTATTGGTGGAAAGCTGAATTGCCTCTTGATGTAACCCAACAAGCGATGAGCCTTTTTCTCTACCTGTAAGCACTGCTTCGAGAATTTGAGATCGCTGCTAATCAGCACACCTAAGTCCTTCTCGACATCAGTAGACTCAAGACGCATACCTTGTAGCTCGTAGCCTGACCGGGGGTTCGCATACCCGATGTGCATCACCTTACACTTGTCTAAGTTAAAAGGCATCTGCCACTTGTCAGCCCACTCGCCGATCATCCGTAGGTCATCCCTCAACATCTCGATGTTTTCGGGATTCGCTACATTAGCTCTAAGTTTTGTGTCGTCGGCAAATTTCGCTAGACGACTCACCAGTCCTTCATCTATATCGTTGATGTAGATGATAAATAATAGAGGGCCTAGTACGGAGCCCTGAGGGACTCTGCTCGTTACTGACGACCACTGAGAGGTGTGGCCTCCGATAGTAACCCTCTGTCGCCTGTCCGACAACCAACTTTCTAACCATTTTGCGACCTTCCTCTTATTCCCAGGGCATGTACTTTCGCCATTAGTCGGCGGTGGGGAAATTTATCGAAAGCCTTTTGGAAATCCAAATAAAGTATGTCCACCGCTCGACTTCTGTCAAACTCACTCATTATACCGTGGAAGAATTCAAGCAAGTTCGTGAGGCACGAGCGCTTTCATTGTGATCCCTCTAAAAAACATACACAAGGTTGATAGGACGGCGCAGCCATCGCGATCCGAAAAAAACATCACATACAAAACACTACCAGACTTAGAAGAATCCTTCGTGGCTGTCGAAATCCAAACCCTGGTGGGAGGCCTAACTGCCGATTCCCAACTTCTTTAATATCTTTGGGCGAGGAAAAATGTCATTGCTGGGTGGAGACCTAAACGCCAGATGCAGAGCGTCTGGTTACGGTCTCACCGACCAAAGGGGAAGGAATCTGGAACTACTTTTCGAAAGAGACAGACTGCATAGAGTAAGACCGGATTTCTCGACCTACCTAACACACCGTTCGGCAACCAAAGCGGACATAGTGTTAGCGAGCGTTAACTTTCCCTTTAACATCAGCAATGAGCCCGGACCTGTGCTACCGAGCGACCACATCTCGATACTTACAACAATCTCGCTTGCTCCTATTCTCAAGCCCTATTCAACGGGACCCAAGGGGTCCAAGCTTGGGTCATATTTTCTGTACGGGCCCCGAGGGGCGGTAAACCACCGTGGGGTCGCTCCTGCTTCGTGGTTTTCTGGTAGCTTGCCAACTCTTATATTATTATGTTTGTCCCAATGATAATTTTTTTTATTTTTCTTATTAGAGCGCTTGAGGGGGGCATCCCCCCCCACCGTTGCAAGCGAGCTTCCATGAACGTGAACTGCCGGATGGAGGGATGAAATGATGGTGGGTGAACCCGGGGAGACCCCTCAGACGGGTGATATATGGCGGACTTAACGATGGGTGGTGATTGAATCAACTACCACCACCCGTGGGGTGCCCTCTGTCTGGGGTTTGGTTATCGATGCTGCTTCCAACTTACACAGGGACGGTTGTGTGTCCCCCTGTGGTCTTGGTCGGAAACCACACTCAGGGACTAGAACGAACTCTCCCCCAAAGCTTTCAGCATCGCCTCGTAACCGGGTTGCCACTGACGCCGCGTTCTATAGTGGGCTAGTCCTCAAACCTGCTTTCCTGGGCGCCCCCAATTATGCCTATCACACGAACGGCATAGTTGGGACGTGGCTAGATGAATGGCAGTTCAGTTCACTTCAATCCCCTGCCCCGGCATGGGGGCGGGATGCGAGGTCGAATTAGCCCGACATTCATCGGTTTATTCGTGCTCTGTAAATTCCTTCTTCTTCGGTTCCCCGTAAGAAAACGTGAATAAATAATTCACGTATAAAGTCACGTTAATTTATCGGCGAAAAACGTCTTATGAGTTAGATGAATTTTCCAATTTTTCTATCCCGTCAATAGTCAGACAATCTGAGCCTTCCAATTTTATATGTTTTTGTAGCGCTTAGTTTCCCCTTAAAAATTTCCCGCGCCATGATTGGCCAATTTTTGTAATACTTATGTTCGCGTAGAAATACTATATATAATGTAGCAATTTGTGAATAATTCCGACAGATGGCGGATAATTTGTTCTTACTTACGAAGAATCATACGCAATCTATACCTTCGACTTTGTAAAGCGAGTTTTATCGTTTTTGCATCGTTCTTCACTCAAGAAAGAAGCCAGAGAAGTTACTTCAACTGTCAGACGAGAAAATTAATGGACTCTGCACAAAGACGCACTCTTACATTCCTATCCACCCTTTTTAGGGCGAGTCGGGTTTGAAAGCTTGAAGTCTCCTTAGATACCTACTTGTGCAGGAGCCTTATCCGAACCCGGCGGCTAACTCGGCGCTGGTCGAAGCTTAGCCCGGGACGGGTTAGATCTCTTGTGAGCGGCGGACACAAGTCAGGTGGAGCAAGCACTGCTAGGGATATGGTATAGGTAGGTAGGTAGGGAATACCGACTCGCCAGCTGAAAAATCCGATTAGAATAAACTGATATAACAGAAGCTATATCTACCTCCTCTCTTTTCCTTCTCTTTAGCCAATGAAGAAAAAGAAAAGAACCGGTTCGTAAGAAGATGGACACGGCAAAACGGGTCCCTTTGCGCGTCCAGTAGGGCGCACAAAAACCGACAGGACAAATGTATTTCCGAATTATCTACGGGAAGCTCGTGGTAGTGCTAGTTAGGCTACTAGACTACATTAATTCCTACATTGCAATTTGCCAAAACGACCGAGATGTGGATAAAATAATTCTTTCCGAAAAAGCTACGGATGAACTAACAAAAATTGGATTAGAGGCTAAAGAGGCCCAGAAAACTGTATACTGCCGTCAAATTGACACCTGGATAGGAGACCATAAGGCGGACGAAATAAAAGAGGAAATAGAGAGAGCACAATCATGGGCAAAAGTTAAACAAGTAATAAAATTCATCAGTCATGCAAACAATACGGAGCATTCACACGTTTTCGAAGTAATATTCCACGAAACGAGTATGGCCATGAATGCGAGGGAATCAGGTATTCTCTCGTTTAATTTAAAAATCACACCTGATCAAATAAAGACAGACGAATTTATCAGCATACAAACTGTTATGCGCTTGAAAAGCACAACACAAGGGACTGTTGGATAAAAGAGATAAAATGATGTTCTGAGTGTAGCGAGAAAATCCATACGTGGCGGGAATGTAATTCTCAGATAAAAAAAATGTATAAATTGCAATGGAAACCATCGCACCCTGGTCATAGCAAGCTCGATGAAGCGTGAACAAATCGGAAACAAGAAAAGAGAGAGGGCTAGAGCATAAGAATAAAACAGAATCTTACATTCGCTAAAGTCACTAAAGCCACAGCCAAAAAAGTCCAACCGGTAAAAAACGTAATCGAAGTTAAACAAGGGAAGTCTTTGAATATATTAGCTTGTATTTTACACTCACATGTATTGAATGCAGCAAACTCGAGATCATATTCACGGGAATTAAATCTAATGTTAAGAAACAACGGTTTAGACGAAATGTGGTTCCCTGAAAACCCTCCCACAGCGGACGTACTGAGCGTCCAGTATAAACCAGCAAATTTAGACAAGATCCAAGAACAGCAAAAGACCACTAGCCAAGGGAAAACCACAGAGACCAACCGGGCAACGAATAGAGACCCAAGACTAAGGAAGACTACGCAAAAAAAAACAAGAAGAAGGGATGGAGATAGAAGTCGTCACAGGCAACAACAACAATAAGGATAAAACATAGAAAACCAAACCCAAGAAGGAACGAGCTCAGTTTCCTCTTCAAAACTTGTGAAAGAAAACGATGAGGAACAACAAAGCTTCAACCTAAAGATTTACGCCTCTGAGGAAAAGCCCTTTCCCGATAACAACGATGATCTAGCACAAGGTATTAAAAAGGGACAATATAAATACGAATACGAAGGCCCGTATACAGAATGTGAGGTATTCACAATGATTACAGCAGGCAACTTAGTAATCTCGCAGAAACTACGTTATACGCTAAAAAAAGAAGAATTCAAGAGAAAAAAGATGTGGGAGGACAAAATCGCTCATTGAGCGTAAAGCGTATAAAGCAGAGAGAAGAGGAAGCCAGGAAGAAAGAAAACATAAATAATGGCCCATGTAAGAAAATTAAAAATAATAAGCCACAACGTAGCTGGATGGAAAGAGAAGAGATTCTCTCTGAGCAACGCATATCTAAAAGAAGACCCGGATATCATTTTTCTAAATGAGATCGACACCAATTACGACGACATTGCTATGGCAATCCGAAACGATATAAGCTTCAAAAAACTCAAATATATTGACGAAGCAGACTTAGAAGAAGACTTAGAACAATGACAAGCAATCTAATAGTGGTATGGGGCTACCAATCCCCAAGGAGAGATTTCTTGCACCTCCACAACTTCACAGAAATATTTGGCCACAGAGACCAAACAGTATTCATGGGCGATTTAAACGCCCGGAGTAGAGCCTCCGGCTACACTCAGAACTACAATAGAGCCGGAAGAAACCTTGACCTATTATTGAAAAGGGGAATAGTAGAGCGTCTAGGCCGGAATTTCCAACGTATCTGGGCCAAAATAGAGCTACGAAACCAGATATAGTTTTGGCAAACCCGAACCTTCAGTTCAATTACAACATAGAGAAAGGCCCTCCATCAACTAGCGACCACGAAATGATGGTTATGACTTTATCTATGGATCCCATTCAAGTTAAGTGCATACCGAGGAAATCATATAGACAGGCCGATTGGACCAGCTACGAAGAAGAGCTCGCCAATTACGGTCAGAGAGACCTAACTGAGGCTTCACTAGAAGAAATAGACCAAGAGATTGACGACATATGGAGGCGCTTGTCAGGGAAGATGGAAGACATGTTGCCACCACAACGTATAGAACTTTACCGCATCCAATCAGGTCAGCCCAAATAGGAAATCTCAAAAGGAAATATAAAGACATAAGAGATTCAATTGAACGATATGGCCTTCAGAGAGGCGACCGAGCAAAACTGCAGCGCGTGAAAGACCAACTAATAGATGAAATAGTACTAGAAAGAAACATAAGGTTGGACCTTTTCGTGGAAGCCATAGACGATGAATTAAATCCTACTAAACTATGGATCCTATAATGAACGAAGACGAAAAAAGAGCGATCGAAATCCCGCATAACCACAGAATAAATAACCGAGGTAACTTTAGAAGCGCTAGACCAGATTCGAGGGAAGAACCGCCCCCAAGATTCACTGCAGGGTGAGATTGCAGATTCAATACAGAAACCATATATTAAGGAAATCCGCAACAAAAAACAAAACAAAATATGTCAAATATTGAATAACTACAAAGGCGCGAGAGCCCCATTAAAGAATGCAAAACACTAATAAAGAAAAATAAAAAATAAGAACGAAAGAGATGGCTGGTCACCAAGCAACTAACTCTAACTCTTACTCATTCCTCTTCACCACTTTATCCTAAACAACCCTATTCACTATACTATGACTATACACTTTTAATTCTACCTTTTTCAAGACGTAAGAATAATTCCATTTCTGTTCATTACCTGAAGATGACCTCACATGGTCGAAAGACGTCTAGGAATAAAGAATGTCATTCGCGGATGTTTTTTCTCGCATCGAAGACTCCGTTAAAAAAACTTTTAAGAAATATTAAGATAATACAAGTTAAAATTAATAACGTTGCCACCTTTTATTATATTGTCTTTATCCCTTGAAGATTTATATATAGTTGCGAATTTTCCAAACACTTTTTTCGACATAGACAACCTGAAACCTTTTTTTTTTTTTAAGTTATTTCACCCGGTTTTATATATGGAAAAACCTTCGTCAGATCTCTTTTTTCATCTAAATTTGTTTTATATACGAAATGATAGTAAAAAGGCGCCAAAGCCCTAATTTTAATACATTTTTGAACTTCACGATTTGTATGTTTTTTCATTCCAAATCATTCGATAATTATATTTATTTTTTCTGAACTCTTAGAAAGAACTTTGATAAAAGCTCAAAACATACAAAAAACAGCCCTGCGAATAAAAGTTTCAAATAAACCCAAACTCAAAAACATAAAAGGTTACTTGTCCACTAAGCAAAAAAAACATTTTCAAAAATTTCAAAAATTCACCAAGTTAAATTATATACAAGCCGTTGTTCTCTTCCTTAACAGGAAGAGCTTGGTTACACAGTCACCCCTGCGAAGGGTGTGGCTTACGGCATTATTTGCTAATCTTAACCGGCTTTTTTAATCCCTTTTATAGACTCTTTATTTTAACATCCTGAACACCCTTTTCTTCATCTTCTTCTTCTTCTTCTTCTTCTTCTTCTTCTTCTTCTTCTTCTTCTTCTTCTTCTTCTTCGGTCTGATGCCCATGCGCCGGACCGGTCCTCGCTTGAAGGGGCAATGAGTATTGGGAAGCAGGGAAACTGAACCGATTCGCGTGTGATAGAGGAGTCCACCTAAAGCGCAAATTGAAATGTATATATTCAAATGTTCGTAGCTTAAAAAATAAACTTGCCGAAATAAAAGCCATAATTCTAGAGGGAGACTACGATCTCGTATTCTTAAGTGAGACTTGGATAGATACACATTCGGGGATCAGTGTTTGCGAATTTGATATACCAGGTTATAAAATTCATTATACAAATAGACAAACTGGTAGAGGAGGGGGCGTATTAGTGTATATAAAAGATGACTTAAACGCTATAACGATCGACTCGTCTACGGCAGATATGAGAAGTGAGGCCTTATTAATCCAATTATGTTGTAATGCAAAGAATAAAATTAATTTAGCCATCATATATCGTCCTCCATCGCAAATAGAAAGAGAAGATGCTGCACTCTTTGATATGCTTTCATCTTGGGTTAGAAAAGGGACCACATTAGTCTGCGGCGATTTTAACTATCCAAACGTTAATTATAGTAACCTAACGTCAGATAAAGCTGGGGAGAGACTACTAAACTTTATTCTGGAGAATTTTCTCGTTCAAAAAGTGGAGGAACCAACTCGTGATAATAATATCCTTGATTTAATCATGGCGACCGACGAGTCATTGGTAGAAAATGTTTGTGTAGGAGAGCATTTAGCCTCGAGTGACCATATTGCGATTAGATTCGTAGTAAACACGTGTGTAGAAGTAAAAATTAGTACACAGCTCATGCCACGTTTTGGTAGCTGTAATTTTGATACTTTTCGCGAAAGGATTAAGGATGTAGACTGGGGAATGCGCTTCGAGAATAGGTCAGTAGGAGAAATGTACACTGAGCTTCGGCGTACACTCCTTAGTGTAAATTTCGACTTAGTAAAGTATGTGCGCCGTAAGAGCGGGAAGTCGATGAGAGCGCCGTGGGTTAGGCCACTAATATTAAGCTTAATTAAGGACCGAAATAGAAAATTTCAAATACATAAGAACAATGAGTCATTTATAAGTCGGCAAAATTACATAGATTCTCGAAGAGAAGTTAAAAGGGCGGTTAGAGATGCGAAGCGGAAATATGAAATAAAACTCGCGAAGGATTCGAAGAAAGAACCGAAACGGTTTTACGGCTATGTAAACAGTAGGAAACCCTTAAAAGGTTCAATAGGGCCGATTAAAGACAAAGATGGTTGTTTGATGGAATTTCCGGCGGAAATGTCTAAAATTTTAAATGAACATTTCACAAGCGTCTTTACTGTTGAAGATTCGTCCGAATTAGGATCGTTAGTTGAAGAAGTAGATAATAGTGATATTTGCATATCCTATATAACAGTTAATGAAGTGGAAATTCTTAAATATTTTAACCTGATGAAAAAGTCGAAATCACCCGGGCCCGATGGCGTTTACCCCACTCATTTAAAGGAACTTAAGAATGAGCTTGCGAAGCCGTTGCGTGCAATTTTCAATCGCTCATTAGAAGATGGCGTAGTCCCTTTAGACTTCAAGCATGCAAACGTTACACCAATATTTAAGAATGGGAATAGATACGAAGCAACGAATTTTCGTCCTATTAGTCTAACTTCGGTAGTTGGAAAGCTTTTAGAATCGGTAATTAGAGATAGAATAGTGAGCCACCTCGAGCTAAATAATCTGATTAAAGATTTCCAACATGGGTTTAGGCGGGCGAGATCGTGCTTGACAAATTTGCTCGAATTCTTCCATAAAATGATTTGCATTTACGACGAAAGCAAAGCTGTAGATGTAATCTATCTAGACTTTAAAAAGGCGTTTGACACCGTTCCGCACGAGAGATTATTAATGAAAGTTAAAGCAATCGGTGTGAAGGGTAAGATATTAAATTGGATTAGAAATTGGCTGAAGGATCGTTCGCAGCGAGTAGTTATAAATGGTGAATGTTCTGATTGGGTTAATGTCAGTAGTGGAGTGCCACAAGGCTCAGTTCTTGGCCCATTATTGTTTCTAATATATATAAACGATTTGGATAATGGCGTATTTAGTACGATTTCTAAATTTGCTGACGACACGAAGCTGGGTAACCGTGCCTATGTAAGATCGGATGTAGAAAAATTACAAAAGGACCTAAACTTGATTGTCAGATGGGCGGATAAGTGGCAAATGCAGTTTAATTTAAGTAAATGCAAGGTGATGCATTTGGGTTGCCATAATTTCAGGGTAGAGTATACCATCAAAGGCCAGGTCCTCGACGTAGTTAAATTGGAAAAAGACCTGGGAGTTTTAGTCTCGGATGACTTCAAAGTCACGAAACAATGCGCGGATGCATGTAAAAAAGCAAATCGTGTGCTGGGTTATATCGCGCGTAATTTCACGTTCAAATCCAAAGATATAATTTTACCGTTATATAAATCACTTGTGCGTCCACTGCTCGAATATGCGGTTCAATTTTGGGCTCCATACTTAAACAAAGATATCGCGCAATTAGAAAGAGTGCAGCGTAGGGCTACAAAATTAATTCCCGAGCTGAGAAACAGGCCGTACGAGGAAAGACTCAGGGCATTAGATTTGCCATCTCTCGAAGGCAGAAGATTACGTGGCCAGCTAATAGAAGTATTTAAAATATTGAAAGGATTTTCAAACGTTGATTATAGGAATTTGTTGGAATTGGATCATAAGGGAAACACTCACCAACACGGATTAAAATTAGTGAACAAGCGATTTAACACTAGTATAGCCCAAAACTATTTTACGTTTAGAATTACTCAAATTTGGAATAGGCTACCCACCCACGTAGTAGATAGTACGTCGGTAAATATGTTTAAAAACCGTCTCGACGCGCACTTAAATAGTATAAATCTAACGTAGTCTGAGCACAGTAAATAAAAACGTCTTTGCAAAAGGAGTTTGGAGCGGAGGAACAACGAGAGTAAAAATGATGACTAAAAATGATGCCAGCGATTTCTCTTGCATGTGTAGTTTAGATATCCATTTTCTTTTCCGCCTATCCTATAAATAGTCTTACTATCCTAAAATTAGATTTTCACCACTAGCAGTCGAGGGCTGCGGAAGTTGAGAAGAAAAACTTTCTATCACCCCCCCACCCCTAGGTTGAAGTAGTTAATATGCATAACAATGTACACATGTAGATAAGTGTCTACAGTAGATTATATATTAAAAAAAATAAAAATAATAAAAAATAAAATAAAAAAAATGAATATATATAGCATGTTAGAGATACACTCGTAGATAAGTGTGTATCGTAGTTATGGATGTAGTGTAGCGGACTAGCCTCGAGCGGACCTTAGGGTCCTTGCTGGTCCTAGATTCTGTAGTTCTGTAGTTCTGTGTCCTACGGCCTATCATGATTCTTTTTTCTTTTCTCCATCTAAATTTGCTATAATAATTTCCATGCCAAAATTTTAATAGATTTTCTGAACTTCACCATTTGTAATTCTTTTTTTAAAAAGTCACAAAAATTCGATACTTATATTTATTTCTGAACTTTACCATTTTATTTTTTTTTATATTATAAAGGAATTATTAGAAATAACTTTGATAAAAAAAAATTAAGTCTACTTAGGTGACAAGCAAACTGAAAGAAAAAATCTTATTCAAACCTTCAAAAAATCTCGTTCTTAAAATATAGGGTTATGGAAAAGCCGCTGTTCTCTTCCTTAACAGGAAGAGCTTTGTTACACAGGCACCCCTGCGGGGGTGCGGCCTACGGCATTATTTGCTAATGTTAACCGCCTTTTTTAATCCCCTTTATAGACTCTTTATTTTAATACCCTGAACACCCTTTTCTTCTTCTTCTTCTTCTTCTTTCGCTTCTTTTTCTTTTTTTCTTTCTTTTTCTTTTTCTTTTTTACTTTTTTTTCTTCTTTTTTTTATTTATATTTTTTTTTTCTTAGGTGACAACCGAACTAAAGTAAAAAATCTTATTCAAACACCTTCAAAAAATCTCGTTCTTAAAATTATATATATATATATATATATATATATATATATATATATATATATATATATATATATATATATATATATATATATATATATATATATATATATGCACATTAGGGTCATGTGGGAGAGCACCATGTGAGGGCGCACTGCTGCCACAACTTTGCGGAATATTCCATAACACCAGCACCAAAGCAAAGCATAGTGCATAGTAGGAACTGGCTGGTGCTCATGCTGCCAGTAACGTGCCCACTCTAGGAGGGAGGGTGAAGCTGTCTCCGCATGAGTCTGCTAAGGCGAGCCCTACTTAGAGGATCCAAAATGGTCCCATTTCCCTTGTAGAGGGTAGGAACTTTTTCTCTAGTTTCCTGGATTATTCTTTGAGAGGCCTATGAGAAAGCATAGGGTGCAAGGGGACCTCCCCACCTAACGAAGGAGAGGCTTGGTAGCGTTTCTGATTGGAAAGTCTGGTTACCACAAGATTCAGGTGACGGGCTTTAAAGCCTCAGGGCTCAAACGTTAAACGCGCGCCCCAGTTGTCCGATCGTGAGTGGGCACATATGGGTACCAGTTTGGACCGGTCTAGGTATCACTATACACGACCGCCCCCCCCTCCCCCTTCCCTTCGGGTGGTGATTAAATGTTTCGCAGAGGGGGAACATACCTGGATTTTGGCGTAAAAGGATACCCAAACGAAAAAGGAAGAGGTTTTTTATCGAAGTATGGTTGACTGCCTATCGACGCATATACGTCCAACTCAGCGAGACTTTTCACTTTCAAAGGGTAGGAAAAGGATAAGTTATGGCAGGAAAGTGGGAGTGGAACGAATGCCAATTATATCAAAGGAAGAAGACTAATGCCCAAGAAGAAGAAGAGATTATCTAAGAAGAACAAGAGGTCATCAATCGGGATTAAGCACAAGTGTTCTGAGTTAGGGTAGTGAAAGAGAAAAGTAAAAAAAGCGGGGTGAAGTGCAGGGTGAACTGTCCAAGCATGTGGGATCACGGTGATACAGGTGCGGCAGGGAGGTCGATGGAAATAAGGGGGCTATGGATAATCCTGCTATGATGGTCCAAGCCAAGGTAAGCCAGCACGACCTCTTTATGGCGAGAGGGGTGGGAGGAATAAGCTCAGTAGCTGAGGATTGACTTAATACTGTAAAGATTGGTGAGAAGCCAAGCTTTCCAAGCAACGTGGAATTCTCTATTAAGGATCTCCACACTTAAAAAGAGAACAGTGAATGTAAGGTAGGCAGGGCATGTGTGGTTTAAGTTGATCTAGCAGCTTTGTGAGAGCCATATTGACCAAAAGCCTAATGTGGGAGCATACCCAGCATAATACAAGTTTATTAGTTTATTGTATTAGGTTCAAAGCTCTTGAAGTGGGATAATGGAACAATGTAGTAATCGCGCTTCTATAATCCGTAAAGAGCCCGAATTCAATAGAAGAAGTAAGTAGGCAGATACTACGGAAGGCCTCCCTGATGGCGCTTAGTTCTCCCGTGTACGATGAGCTACCAAGTAAATGGGAGCTATTGGTGCAAATGCTTATACACTGAGTATGGATGTACGCATGGCTGAGCAACTCTGATATGAAAACTCTAGCCGGCTAAATATACCTCCCCCTAGAAAAATAGCATTACAGGTTCTTGTGTGGGACATAATCCAGTGATGACCATCCGTGAAAGAGATCTGATAGATTGAAAACAGATGAAATGGAAGGCTAGAGATAAGTGTGGCCGCTGCCGTTGGGAGGTACAGGTGGTATTCAGTGTAAGAGGAAATGGGCACAGGTGGGGAAACGGGTGATATGGGCATCGGCGGAAGTGGAAGAAAGTCTGCAGACAAGAAGGCGCGGTTGTACAATAAGAAAGAGACATTGCATTCTGCGCGGAGGATGGCTACTAAGGAAGATGGAAAAGCTTATGTAACAGGTCAAAATTTACTGTTCATTAGTATAATAAGTGACAGTGGTTAGAAGTCGATGTGAAATTGTAGCCTGTATAGTGTCCAAAGTCAAGTCTGGACTGGGCCTAGACATTGGAGAGCTAGAGTAACGTGCGGCGGTCAGCGTCCCATGCATTGTATGAAAATTGACTTAAAAGGTTAAGAGTAGACCAGTTTGCGGCAAAAGATGTAAGAGGTGAGGCTTTCACTATAGTTTCTCATCAAAGTTGAGGCATCATAACCACATGGATTACTTCTCCGGTATTGGGTCACATACATAAATATGGTCGTAATTTCGTCGTGTTGGTTTCGGCGAGGACTAAAGAGGAAACAAGAAGACTTGTTTCCTCCCCGACCCTCTCAAATATACCTCGCCTGCCCCACCTTCGTTTTCTTATAGCAGAGGAATCTTTTACCGAATTATTAAAAAGTTCTATTACACTCGGGGTGTTTATTTTATTTTTCGAGAGGCTTAGGTGTGATAGAAAATGTTCCGTCAAACAAACTTAAAGTTCTACTTTTCCAGCGAGTGTCATTAAAACGTCTTTACCATTGTGTGCAGGTGTGTCAAGATGAAAGGGAAAAGAATCGATATCTCTGGTCTCATCCCGTGGGCCACAACCAGTCCGACGTCGCCAAGCGGCTCAACCTCAGCCAGATGACTGTACACAAGAGTCACGGAGAGGCTCAAGAATGGAGAAGAAATCAAAAATCAGCCTCGTTCGGGAAGACCTCAAGCTGTCTTTTTTTTTTAATTTTAAGAACCCAACTGGCGACTGCCTACTAGGGCAAAGGACGCCGTAATCACGCTACAGCCTAATAAGGCTAGAATAAAAAAAAGAACAAAGTTAAGAGAAAAACAAAGGCTAAGAAACAAGCTAATAACAACAACAAATAAAAAAAACAAGATAGGTAAAAAAAAAACCAGGAAAAAGGAAGTGCACTCGCGGTACATCCCGTGAATGTGCCCAATTCGAATACGACAGAAAGAAACCTGAAGCAGTCTCGGAAATGGGATGTAGGTCCATGGAAACAGCCGCGGCGCAATGGCACGCAATTTCTTTGCCAAGCAGATCGGAGGGGTGCCATGTAATCCGTGTTCCAACGTGGAGTGGAACTTGCGGAAGCCGCACCGTGCGGGAATGAAGGTACCTTCCGCTGTCCATAAAAACGCCAAGTCTAGCAGTTACCAATTTCTCCATCAACTTGCACACGCCGGAGGTCAGATAGACCGGGCGGGAACCAGCCGGGGTAGAGTGATCTCTTCCCTGTTTGCGTAAAGCGAGCATAGTAGCGATTCGCCAGGAGTCTGGGAAGACACCCTCTACCTAGCTATTGTCGAACAAATCTAACAGAAAGGCCATGCCTCGCTCACCCAGGTGTTGAAGCATGGCGTAAGGGACATCGTCTGGACCGGGGGGGGGAGGGGGTCCGCGCACGAGGCGAGAGCGGAACGCAACTCACTCAGACTAAAATTACCGTTGAAATGTTCTCCGCCTCTTAAGGTAAAGTCCAGTTGGCGGCCATCCGAGACATCATGACGGCCATGGAATGGTGGCGGAGCAGCATCCCGGCTAGAGAGCGCGCAGAAAGCGGTAGCGAAGGATTCCGCCACGAAAACGGGGTCCGAGATTGCGATCCCATTCTCCTGGCGATAACTTACCCCGAATCCTCTCGACTCGCTTCCACACCTTTGCTAGAAAGATCTTCCCGTTTAGTGAAGGTACGCATGCCCGCCAGGAAGAGCGGCGGGTGTGCTTCTATGGGAAGTTAAGTATATGGTATTGTAAACGACAAGGTTACCAGTTATATAGGGCCTGACGACGGTGAATGAAAGATGTTTCCGTAAACCAACACCTTATGAGGGAGCGACTAGTTCCAGTTTATAGGTGAAGGATGATATTACGGCGAATTATTTATCTTACTCTAAAGATAAATGATTTTACGGTGTTCTTCTACTTGACTGGACTTATCGAAGGTTCAAGGCAAAGATGGACATAGAAGAAATAAACTATTTTAATAACGGAATATTATGATACAAGCAGCGCGACACGGAGCGTACTAGGTGGGTGGACTAGTAGTCTATATATTATCAACGCGAGTACGAGTTAAGGGCGAGATAAGACAGTGGGTTTAGGCGGGAGCGTGAACGCTAGGCACTCCGGGCCTAGCTTGGGAGGAGATGCGGAGGCCTTCTTTGAAGAGAAGACCCTCACGGGAATGGCCGTACGCTTCCCAGAGGCAGAATTCTGGGCGCTGTTGGGCGAACAATGCGCTGTAGCCTTCGAGGACTTATCGGAGGAAGTTGGTCTTGCCATGAGTTTTTTCCTACCTCCGCCTCGAAACCTTGAGCAAATGGGGAGGGGGGGTCGGAGGCGGAGTGCTGTCCTCCTTTCGGGTTGTAGCTTTAGGAACTAAGTAAGATAGCCTCACGACCCCACTTCAGGGGTGTTGCATCCTGGGGGTCTAATGACTCGGTGAGACGCGTGGCCCTTTCGCCCTACGAGAAATGCTCACGCTGGAGGAGGGACTGAGCAGTGGTTTTAGCAGAGGCTGGTGCAAACCCTTTGTGCCACCAGTTCTACCAGAAGAGCGCCCTAGATGCATAGATTTTTTTTCTTTTATTTATTTTGGGAGCTCATCTGGTGACTGCCTAGTTAGACATAAGTCGCCGTACCTACCGAGATGGATAGAACCCACAGAAGGGTTCAGAATGGGCGCGGAAACGACCGTGCTTGTAGGTCTGGAGGGGGCAGGAATAAGGGGGGGTTTTTAAGATTTAGGCATAAGACGTCACAGGCAGCACTGGGCGCGGCAGGCAGACCAGGACCGAGTCCTTAGCCTCGCAAAATGAGAGACAGTCCGTAGTTTGAACGGCCAATATTTGCTTCTCCAGGATATACGCACCACATTTTTTCGAAGAAGCGGGGAGAGGCTCTCCGCAATCGATACACTTGGCCACACACGATTTGGACTTATCGTGTTCGGCCTTGGAGCAACTAACAGACTTCGGATAACCCCGACCTTGCACGTCTACAGGAGCGATTCGTATGGCCAAAGCGGAGGCAGTAATAGCACCTCCGCGGCAGTGGTACGAATGACTTCACGTAGTAGCGATACCAACCGGCACGCACCGACTCAGGGAGCTTGTCACAGTCGAACGTGATGAAAAGTGTAGAGGTGGGTCTCGAGGCCCCTCCCTGAATTCTCATCACGCATTTGACCCCTATCGCTGCCCGGTCGGTCAGATCTAAGGTGATGTCATCTATGGAGTAGTCCAGAATTTCCCTCGCGTAAACCCTTCCTTTCACACACTTCATAGTAAAGTGCGTCACACTCACCGGTGTGTCATGGCCGCCTCAGAGGGATCCAACGCATTCGCCAGAATGCTCCTATCTGAGAAACGGGTCACCTTCGGGTCTCTACCAGTCAAACTAGCTAGTGCTCAACCTCCGATGGATCATGATGCCTTTGGCCAACATGTTGCCATCTGTGGAGCGAATAACCAGAAGCGTTTAAAGCCAGCGGGCTCGAAAACTCCAGGTAGTCTCTCAATGAGAGGGGCTCCGACGTAATCGAGCTCCGCTCGGTGCACTTGCGACTTTGGTCTTGGTCCGCGCCACCCCTCATCCCCACTCAGGGAAGCATCGGGTTCGGACGTACCGATCTTGACCTTGTCGCTTGCTGAAACGGCAGTGGACCCGTCCGTCCCAGGAGCTCCCGCAGAGCGAAAGGAACTCTTAATCTTTTGAGTCTTTATAGGAGAGGAGGTTGGGAAATGAACCCGCTTTTCTCCACAACCAGGAGCCCTTAGGAAGGATGGACCGGCCTCAGCAAGATCCTTCTCTGAAATGGAGTTCTTGGCTGTCAAAAGGGCACCCGCCGGAGTAGGAGGTCCCTCCTCTCCTTGTGAGTCCTTGGGAGCACGAGCCGTCTGATGAGAAGCTTGCGCATGGCCGGACTTAGGTTGTTTGCTTGGCACCGAGCCCGGGCTCGATGCCATAGCCAAGACCGTCCGTGCAAGAATGGTTGCGGTCGAAGGATTTTGACTGCCGCAGTCACCCGACCTCAAACCCCTCGACTACAGCGTGTGGGCGTGTATCGAGGTCAAAGCCTCCAAGGTCCGCCACAGCAACGTCGACGAGCTGAAGTCCTTCAACCGCTTTAGCGACAGCATTTCGTCAACGTGTGCGCGGCCTTCAGGTCTCGCCTGGAGCGCGTTACCACATTGATTAATATTACAATTTAAGCACATATTTCTATGTTAAAATAATAAAAACGTGTCTGCATAAAAAACTATCATTGTGTACATTGTTGAGAGCGTCGTAACGTGTATAACAGGACTTTTGCAATACCCGGTAAACCCTCACTTTTTATCTCATAATGGTCTTCTCCCTCTTTTATAATTAATTTGCCCCCCCCATTTGTTTTTAGCTGTCATTTAGAATTCGTTTGATTGGTCTGCTGACCAATTTGTTTCTTCCTTAATCCAATGCAAAGATCTTCGAGTGTTTGAATTTCCATCTGAGATCGGTGCGAAGAGGAGCCACACTGTGATTACCAAGGTACAGTGCCTCCAATACCATGAGTGCTACGTTATGCCCGCCGTATATTTTCCCCGAGGGCTCCATCAAGCGCCTGGAGGAGTTGGTGTTGCTCTCGATCCAGGTGGTGTGCACTCGAAGGCCATAGGTGCAGCAGGAGGACTCTGCAGTCTCACACAGGCAGGATGACCGATTCTTGGCTGTCAGACGATTTCTTCGACCACTTCACTCCGAACACCTGACCTCCCCAGTGTCCGGAGAGTGGTTGACAGATCAACGAGTCTCCGAGTACCACCGAGATGGAGCCGAGGACCAGGATCAAAACAGGTTTCACAGTCAGACGAGATCTTTAAAAAAGATCCTCCTCGACAACGACCAGTACCTGGTGCCTTCGGGCCCACCAACGATCGTGCGTTTGATCTTTATATGAATTTTATTGTACGTACGGGGGATCTAGTCCACGATGCGAGACGAAGGGCGCTACCTACTTAAAAGTGGGGTACGAGCGGGAAGTGAGTAGTGTGTGGCTCAAGATTTGGACTCACAGTGAGCTGAAAAAAGGGAAAGATGGGAAAAGGGTTTGGTAGGTTCATGGATCTGAAGGTTGATATCCTGTGAGGAAGGGTGAGGGATGGGTTCTATGTTTGTATATGTTGTTAAATTTGAGGGGCATTTGGACATGAAGATTGTAGCTTTTGTCAGGGTGTGTGAGGAGGGGGTTTAAAAAGTGAATGCAGAAAGGAGTACGGTAAATTTGGTGGTGAGAATGAAGTGGGGGTGTGAGATCCGCCTCCGGGGCGTCACCCTTGAACAAGTGTGAAGTTTTAACTATCTAGGATGCAGTGCAAATGATAATGGTAGAGATGGAGCGGATTGCGACCACAAAGTATTAAATGGTAGGAAAGTCTCGAGGGTAGGGAGAGATTTTTTGGGGGGTGAGCGGGAAGTCCATCGAGATCGATGATGACGGATGCCATCTTAAGGGCATCAACCTGCTCTAGGTTTAAACGGGTAGGAATGTGTGCAGTCTTCGGACCCGTACCTTGACCGAGAGGAGAAGGACCCTAGTGGCAGGAGGGGAAATTACAGTGTAAGTGTAGTGCCGGGAGGTTGCATAAGAGTATGCTGGAGCCAACGATGGTGTATGGGAGTGAGACTGTATGGAAGACGAAAAAATCTCGAGTGAGGCAGTCAAATGGACAACTTGAGATACTTGATGTGTGTGTTGGGGAAAGGAGTGTTTAGGTCCTCTTTCACCCAAATTTGGGTCTAAGAGTGAGGAACGACTAGGCAGAGGTTAACCAAACACTTAATAATTCAAATTCTAAATTATTTTATTTATATACATCATAAAAACTTTCAAATATACATTTTCTCAAGTGTTTATAAAAATAATGAAGATTTACATTCAATCATATAATTATAAAAAGGAGATTTGCGTTACATCAGATACACACGATCGGTTAGCGCCATTTACATGCTGATGGCGGTCGACTTTAAGAAAGCCTAGAATTCAGAACTAAATTATTCACCACAGCAACCAGCCGCTACCAGACCTGCTTCCACGTGAACCTATCGTATCGGCTAATACACACGACCACCGCACATAAAGGCAGGTCCAACTGGGTAACTAACCTACCTCACGTGGAGAACTTTCCTCGAGCGCAAGCGTCTTGAATCTCAACATGGCTCCGCATACACCTAATCCCCATTCCTTTAACCTTGCCTCCTTTTCCCACCTCTTACACACAGATGGGCTCAACCGAGGATAAAATCCCTTATGGCTTCGCCCATAACATTGGTATTTGTTGGGCTGCTGCGTAGTGGAGTGGAAAATCTCACCAGATTAGCGAACCTAAACCACATCGAATGGAGTCTCAATTCAGGTTGGGGTCAACTATGTAGCGACTGATCGGATGGTACCGTGGTGGGAAAGACTTATGAGTTCGAAACTTGTCCAAAACCAAAATTCGTTTACCACTCGTATGCGACTCCGGACCACCATTTTAACTTGCAAAGGTACCAGTAGCAAAATGTACAGGATCAAATTAAGGTTGAGAATGGCCTGGCGCCATAAAATATACCACCAATGGTTAAATCCCCACAAGCACCAAAGGGATCTCGATTAAAATACCCCCCCAGCCCTGCTAATTAACTAATTGCATTGTTTCTCGAGCGCATTGCATCGAAAATTAAAGATATATTAACAAGAAAGTTTTAACATTCTAATGGCAAAATGGCAGAAGCCACGTTTAATACAAAAAGGGCAGATATGGCATAATCTCTACGAAAAAAAGGCACAACTTCAACCGTCCTAAATTTGTTCTGATTTGCTCAGGAAGACTAAAGTATTCCAGTGGCCAAATTCTGGCATTTAATGGAAATCCCTCGAGAGTATTTACTGGAAACACTCCGCCAAATGGACTCTCCTGAAAGAAGAAAAAATGAGCAGTGGCAACAGGGTGCTCGCCAAAGGTGAAGAGCTGGATTACACGAAGGAAAGAAACTAAGACAACTTTATGCGATCTAAACCCCGAGTGAAAGGGAAAAAATCAAAATAATCGATGATATATAAAAAAAAAACTCACTGCCAACACCTTCGAGCGGGTCTTCAACATGACGAAGCGAGGGACCCCATCATGGCACGCCCTTCCTACTCCAACTCTCCGCGATTGTCCCTCTCGTTGTAGGCCACCCAGTCGTCAGCGATCGGGGCAGACAACATGGCGTCCGTGATGCGGAAGGCTTCGATAAGGGGCAGCGCTTGCGCCAACATCTCACGACACATGCGCCGAGCTTCTTCCTGCACCTACAGGGGACCAAAAGGCTAAATCATCAACAACCGCTCTACCACAGTAAGGTTGGCGCGCATCTATGCCACTGAAAACTACCCACCTCTTCACATACCCTTTTATTGCTCATCACTCAGACACCCATCGTTTTGTTCATCATAGCGATGGGGTCATAGGTGCTATAGCATCTTGTCCAGTCAGGATACGCGAGCAGAAAGCCTCCCCCACCCATAGCATGCCTCTTCACAAACATCAACTAGGCTCACCTATCATCCTACACACATACGTCACTTTCATGTTGAGGGCAAAACAAATCTTCCCATTAAGGGCGCCCCAACACCCAGGACTTTAGCCATGGGCGTTGATTAGAGACGTTCCAAAGCTTCTCTTCTGACAGGGCGGGAGGTAGCTGATCAGGTCCTTAAACCTAGATAAGAGGGAAAACTCTTAGAAGAAAAAAAGGAACTGCATAAAGGAGAAATGGGGAAGATACCAGCTTCCCAGGCCCTGTCAAGAGGTCGATCAACCGAGAGAACCAAGTTTTCGTTTTTGTCATTCGGGCCAGGAGGACTTGCGAATTTCGAGAACTTCTCGCCATTACTCGGTAGGATTCATTGGGAGAGAGTAGATTAGCGACAATGGTGAGGCTTTAGATCATCTCCTGTTTAGCGCCAATAGTGAGGTTTTAGAGCATCTCCTGCTTAGTGAAAATGGTGAGGATTTTTTTTTTTTGAGAGAGCCCATCTGGCGACTACCTACTAGGGCAAAAGTCACCGTACTCCCAACAGAGCTAGATTAAAAAACAAATAATGTGTAGATAATTTTTTTTTTTTTTTTTTTTTTTAAAGGGGCTATCTGGCGACTGCCGAATTAGGCATAAGTCGCCGTAAAAAAACAGCCTAGTTCTAGGCTACTTTAAAAAATTAAACAGAAAACAATAAAAAGAAATAACAATAACAATAACAAAGCAATAACAAAAACAATTACAAAAACAACAACAACAATTAAATCGGGTTAAATAAAAGGGAGAAGGCTGGCCTCCCCCCAAAAGTCAATAAGTCCACCAGTCAAAGTACACGCACTCGTCCCGAGCACAAGGGACAGGCGGTAGCGACCCCGCCCATCCCGGTACCGGGACAGGTGTCGTGCGCGAAGATCACCCAGACTGGGACATTCGACAAGAATGTGCCGAACAGTCTGGGGGACGACGCAGTCGTTGCAATAGGGCGCAGGCGAGCGCTCCATCAAATAGCGATGCGTCACACGAGTGTGCCCGATTCGGAGACGACAGAAAGCAAACTGAAGCCGCCGCGGCATTGGGGGATAGGTCCATGGGAACAGTCGCGGCGCAATGGCACGCAACTTTAAGTTCCCTTCGACCGTCTCCCATCTTCTTTGCCAAGCAGTCCGAAGAGCTGCCCGTATTCCTGCCATGTAGTCGGTGTGAGGAAGAGCGAAACGCTGGTGCGGTCGCAGAGTCCTCGCGGACTCTTTGGCGCCCTCATCGGCGCGCTCATTCCCCGCAATTCCTACATGTCCAGGAACCCAGCAGAAGATAATCTCGACATCTGCCCGGCTCGCCAAAACCGTGGCGTCACGGATATCGCGAACCAGGGGATGCGGAGATTCCAATGCCCCGAGAGCACTCAGGGCGCTTTGTGAGTCGCTATAGATCACAATCCGGTCTCCGAACCGGGCACGTCGCGTAATCTCCCGTACCGAGTGGTGTATTGCCACCAGCTCGGCCGTGAAGACAGACGCAGCGCCTGGTAGAGCCCCGCTGACTTCAAACAGAGGGGATACGGCGTGGAAGCCGACTCCCTCTTGGGACTTGGAGCCATCCGTATACACTGGCACGGTACCAGCGTGACACGATGTGTGCTCCAAAAAGGTCGAACGCAATACTCCCGGCGCAGTACAAGCTTTGGGAGCAGAGGCGTGGCGACAAATAGCCAAATGTGGTACCCTCCAGGGTGGCGTCCTGGGCAGAACCAGGGGCGCCACCGGCCCGAGAGCTATATCAACCTCTCGAAGGAGTTTCCTGGCCCTAAACCCAAAGGACTTAGGGTATGACTGGCGTCTCTCGGCGGCATAGGCACCATCGAGATCAGCTGCGGATGCAGTGAGAGCTGTTGGCGACTGAGGGAGGCGCCGGGCTCGCGCGTACAGGCGAGTGATGCACTGCACGCGGCGCAGAGCGAGTGGCATCTCCCCAGCATCGACCAACAGGCTCTCAATGGGGGAAGTGCGGAAGGCACCGGTCGCAAGGCGAAGGCCGGTCTGGTGGATTGAATCCACCTTCCGCAATAAACGCTCGGCTGCGGATGCATAAAACTCGCATCCGTAGTCGAGCTTCGAGCGAACAAAGGATCGATAAAAAGGTAAGGCGGTAGCCCTATCAGCGCCCCAAGCGCTGAACGTCACGGAACGGAGAATGTCCATGGCGCGGGTACAAGAGACCCTAAGGCTGCGAATATGAGCCTCCCAGGTGAGGCGTCGGTCGAATACAAGACCAAGGAAACGGTGCGACTCAACCACATCCAGGCGCACCCCATTAAGAAACAAATCTGGGTCGGGGTGAAGCCGTGGATGGCGGCAGAAGTGCACCACCTTAGTCTTGGCCAAAGAAAACCGAAACCTGTGCGCTTCGGCATAGCGAGAGACGCGGTTCAATGCCTGTTCGAGTCGACGCTCCAGAGTTGGCATCTGGGCCGCGCCAAAAGAGATCGAAAGGTCGTCCACGTAGAGCGTAGCGAGAACATCTTCCGGCAGCACCGAGGTGATGCCGTTGATGCTCAGGGCAAAGAGTGTGACACTGAGGACACTTTCCTGCGGGACACCCTCTTCCTGCTCCTTTGGGGCAGAGAGGGCTCCTCCCACCCGTACGCGGAATCGACGATCTCGCAAAAATTCAGATATAAACATTGGGAGGCGTCCCCTCGCCCCCATCGTGTGGAGAGTCTCCATGATACCGTATCGCCATGCGGTATCATAGGCCTTCTCCAGATCAAAAAACACCGTGGCGTAGTGCTGTCTACGAAGGAAAGCCTCGCAGACGGCATTTTCCAGTCGGAGCAGAGCATCCGACGTGGAGTGAAACTTACGGAAGCCGCACTGTGCAGAAGACAGATGGCCTCCGCTGTCCAGGAAATAGGCTAATCTAACATTTACCAATTTCTCCATCAACTTGCACACGCAAGAGGTTAGAGAGATTGGGCGGAAACCGGTCGGAGTAGAGTGATCTCTCCCCGGCTTGCGAAAGGCGAGCACAGTAGCGATTCGCCAGGAGTCTGGGAGAAGACCTTCCACCCAGATCCTGTTGAACATATCTAACAGAAAGGCCATGCGTCGCTCACCCAGGTGTCGAAGCATGGCGTACGGGACATCGTCCGGACCATGGGCGGTGTCCGCGCACGAAGCGAGAGCGGAACGCAACTCACTCACAGTAAACTTGTCGTTGAAGGGTTCTCCGCCTCTGGAGGTAAAGTCCAGCCGGCGGCCTTCCGCGACATCACGACGTGCATTGAATGCTGGCGGAGCAGCATCACGGCTAGAGAATGCGGAGAAAGCGGTCGCTAAGGATTCCGCCACGGACGCGGGGTCCGAGATTGCGGTCCCATTCTCCTGGAGAACGGGAGGGGGGTCCTGCGAGAACTTGCCCCGAATCCTTTTGACTCGCTTCCACACCTCAGCTAAAGGGTTCTTCCCGTTAAGTGAAGACACGTATGCCCGCCAAGAAGAGCGGCGGGCGTGCTTCGAAATATGCCGGAACCTAGCCCTAGCCCGACGAAATTCAGCGACAGTGAAATCGTTCGGGCGGCGCTTATAGCGCATGTAGGCATAACGCTTCTGTTTGAGGGCCGTCTCACACTCGGCCGACCACCATGAGAGTGGTCGGCGTGCAAAACGGCCAGACGTCCTAGGAATAGTAGTCAGGCCCACGGCGATGAGGTTGCCAGGGAAGAACTCAACGGCCTCATCTACCGACCTAAACTCCTCGACTGAGATAGAGAATTCAGTCATTTCCTGAAATGCAGGCCACCGCGCCCGCGCCAAGCACCACCGAGGTGGTCTCTCAGGCGGCAGTTGCCCTGAAAATGATATTTGAATGGGAAAGTGATCACTACCATGGAGGTCATCGACCACCCCCCAATCAAAATCAGGCTGTGCATCCGAAGAGCACAAAGATAGGTCAAGGCAAGAAAATGAAGCGGTTCTCGGACAGTGATGCGTAAACTCATCCACGTTTAGGACACCCATCTCAAGCTCTTCGATCAGATCGGCAAGGACTTGTCCCCTGGGATTTATGGAGTAATCTCCCCAGAGAGGAGGCCTGCCGTTCAGATCTCCAAGCAAGAGATAGGGCCTCGGCAACCGTGCCACGACGCGGCGGAAGTCCCCCGCGTCGAAGTCAGCTGACGGTGGAATGTACGCAGAAATGATAGTATACCTCCTATCCAGGTGCAACTGCACAGCCACTGCCTGAAAGGAGGTATCTAAAGAGAAAGGAAGAACGGAGACATCATGCCGGGTGTAAACCGCGCATCCCCCAGCCCGGCCATCCCGCGGTGGTGGGGTCGCAAGACCCTTATACCCCGGGAGAGCAGGCAGGGGGCACGCGCCTAGCATGGTCTCCTGCAAAAAAATAGCTAACGGGGAACGGGACGAGGCGAGCCTCCGCAGCTCCTCCCAGTTGGCCCGGAGTCCACGGCAATTCCATTGAAGGAATATACCCTCCAGGCCTAGCTCGGAGGAGACGCGGGGGCCCTCCTCGAATTGAAGACCCTCACGGGAATGGCCGTACGCTTCCCGGGGGCAGAACCCCGGGCGCTGTTGGCCGGACAAAGCGCTGGAGGCGCTGTCGCCTTCGAGGACTTATTGGGGGAGGTTGGGCTCGCCATGCGAGTCTTTTCCTCCCTCCGCCTCGAAACCTTAGGTGGGCGCTGCGGCTTCGGAGGCGGGGGGGCCTCTTTTCGAGGAACCACCGTCTCCGAGCCACTCGCTCTACCTCGGGGCGTGGGCGAAGGAGCCGAAGCTCCTTTGTTGCTGTCCTCCTTTCGGGGGACAGCTTTAGGAACCCCTGAAGATGGCCTAGCGACCATCTTCAGGGGTGTTGCCTCCTGTGAGTCTAACGACTCGGTGGAGGCGCGTGGCCGTTTCGCCTTGCGGGAAACGGTCACGCTGGGGGAAGAGGGGGGAGCCCTGATTTAAGCCGGGGCTGGGTATGAACCCTTTTTGCCGCCAGCTTTACCAGGGGAGCGCCCGGGTTGGATAGAGCCCGCAGAAGGGCTCCGAATGGGCGCGGAAACAACCGTGCTCGTTGGCCTGGATGGGCCAGGAGCAGAGGGTGCCTTTCGAACTACTGAGGCATATGACGTCCCAGGCAGAGCTGGGCGCGCCAGGACCAAGTCCTTAGCCTCGCGGAATGAGAGTCTATCCTGGGCCTGAACGGCCAGGATTTCTTTCTCCAGGAGATATGCACCACATTGCTTCGAAGAAGCAGGGTGCGGCTCTCCGCAATTGACACACTTGGCCACACACGATTTGGACTTATCGTTTGCGACCTTGGAGCAATTTACACAGACTTCGGGTGACCCCGACTTTGCACGTCTACATGAGCGATTCGTATGGCCGAAGCGGTGACAGTAATAGCACCGCCGCGGCAGTGGCACGAATGCCTTCACGCGGTAGCGGTACCAACCGGCACGCACCGACTCAGGGAGCTTGTCACAGTCGAACGTGACGAAGAGTGTAGGGGTGGGTCTCGAAGCCCCTCCCTGTTTTCTCATCACACGTTCGACCTTGACCGCCCCATGGTCGGCCAGCTCTAGGGTGATGTCCTCAATGGAGTAGTCAACGAGTTCCCTCGCATAAACTACTCCTTTTACAAAGTTCATGGTAGAGTGCGGCGTCACACTCACCGGGGTGCCATGAAGTGTCCGAAGAGCACTTATCTTGGCTGCCTCGGCGGGATTCGCCAGAAGGCTCCCGTCCGAGAAACGGGTCACCTTCGGCTCTCTACCAATTGCACTAGCTAATCCTCTCCTCTGATGGATCATGTTGCCCTTGGACAACATGGTGCCATCAGTGGAGCGAATAACGAGGAAGCGTTTGAAGCCAGCGGGCTCGAAAACGCCAGGTAACCTCTGAATGAGGGGCCCCGATGTCATCGAGGCTCCGCCCTGTGCACTCTTGGTGTTAGTCTTGGTCAGGGGCTCTGCACACGAGGGGGTAGAGGGGCCGGATGTGCCGATCTTGGCTTGGTCGCCTACCAAAGTGGCAGCAGACCCATCCGTCCCCGCAGCCCCCGCGGATGGAGAGGAGCCCCGAGTCTTTTTCGTCTTTTTAGTCTTTTTCTTTTTTGGAGAGGAGGGCGGGGAATGAACCCGCTTTTCACCTCCGCCGGCAGAAGCCCCCAGGCCAGATGGACCGGCCTCAGCCAGGTCCCTCTCCGAAATGGAGAAGGTCCTGGTTGTCGTGGGGGCACCTGTCGGAGGATATCCCTCCCCTCCTTTTACTGACTCGGAGCCCTCAGCCATTTGAGGAGGACCTTGCATAGGGGCGGATTCGGGTTCGGAGGAGGCTGGGTCTCCTCAAGGACCATGTTTATCACAGGAGGGGCCTCCAGTTGGCCATCCCCTCCCAGGACATCGCAGGTCCCCTTGGCAGTGTCGCCAGTCTTGTGTGGGGAGGCACAGGCCTTGACCCCAGCAAGGTTTAAAATTCTTGCCAGCAGGTCTTTTGAGGGAAGCGACCGAAGGGGCCTGGCTTCCCTCTCCCCCCTAAGGGGGTTTGCCCTACCGAGCCGCTTTGATGGGGAGCGGCTGGCTAAGGGCTGCCTGCTGGCTTTCTTGGCAGTCCCCTTGGAAAGAAAAGAGGGGACTGCCGCTGGGAAAAGGGAGGTGCCCGAAAGCACCTCCAGACAAGGGGGTGAGGGGGAGTCCCCTGCACCCGTAGGCGAAGGAGAGGAGTAAGCCTCCTCTCCGGTTATAGAAATATGGAGGGTCCCCTGTGCAAGCACAGGGGGGGGAACCTCCATTTTTTTGCTGGAGCTGCCCGAGGGCGGCTCCGTCGATGGAACAGGGGAAGTTGAGGGTTGGGTTTGTTTTTTTTTATCATCATTGGGCATGGTGACCCTTTTTTAAACACGGGATGCAATCGCGCACACCTCTCGCAGTAGCCCGCACTGCGAGAGGTGCTTACAAGCCCGGCAGAGCCAGGCGCCGCCATTTGGGACCACCCCTCCCGCCTGGTGGCCTGGCAGTCCATCGGCATGGCGGCTCCACCTTGGACACGGCGTAAAAATTAATAGATTGTGAAGAGGAGAGGAAAAGGGATGTGAGGAAGGTATGGGTGGGGATGAAGCAGGTAGTTAAAAACCAGCCACCCCAGACCGGAGCTCAGGGGTTAGGGAACATTGTCCCCCACCACCTCAGCCCCGATGCGGGACGGTTGGCTGAAAGGAAGGTCAGCATCTACCCTGTGAAATTAGAGGCTGACCAGAGAAAGTTGTGGGAGAGGTTGTGTGAAAAGAGAGGAAACAAGTGTTTTGAAGGAAGGAAGAGAGGCTAAGCTGGGGCCGGACGGAGCGCTGGATCCCGTCAGCACGGCGGCCAGAGTGGCAAATCGCCGCGCCCCTTACGGGGAATGTGTAGATAACAAATAAAGAAAAAAGGAAAGGCTAAGCACAGGCTAAAAAAAAAAAAAAAAAAATACAAAAAAGGCAACAGGAAAGAAGCCCGCTCCGGCATCGGGGGTAGGCCCGCCTTCCCCAACGTAGTAACATGCGACCTACAACAGAGTCAAATAAAGTGGAGGAGGCTAGCCTCCTCCAAAAAGTCGAATAGTCCACAAATCTATGTGCACGAACGAGTCCCAGGTACAAGGGACAAGCGGTAGGGAACACGCTCGTCCAGGTACCGAGACAGATAGCGTGCGCGATCACACAAAACTGGGACATTCAACAAGAATGTGCCAAACAGTCTGGGGGACAACGCAGTCGGCGCAATGAGGCGTAGGCGAGCGCTCTATCAAATGACGGTGCGTCCCGCGAGTGTGTCCAATTCAGAGACGACAGAAAGTGACCTGAAGCCGTCGCGGCATTGGAGGGTAGGTCCATGGGAACAGTCGCGGCACAATGGCACGCAACTTTTCCTTTCGACCGTCTCCCATCTTCTTTGCCAAGTTGCCTGTATTCCTGTCACTTAATCGGTGTGAAGAAAAGCGAAAAGCTGGTGTGGTCGTCCAGTCCTCTCGGACTCATCGGAGCGCTCATTTCCCCGCAATTCCTAAATGTCCAGAAACCCAACAGAAGGTAATCTCGACATCCGCCAGGCTCGCCAAAACCGTGGCGTCACGGATATCGCGAACCAGGGGATGCGGAGATTCCAATTCCCCAAGAGCACTCAGGACGCTTTGTGAGTCACTAAAATCACAATCCGGTCTCTGAACCGGGCACGTCGCGTAATCTCCTGTACTGAGGGGCAGAGCCGGATTAAGGCGTGGGCCCAAGGGGCCGGGGCCGGGGCCTTGGGTCACGCACCCAAAATAAATTTTAATAGAAGTAAACAATTTATTTTTAACACCTTAAGTGTTATTTTGGGGTATTTTATATATATATATATATATATATATATATATGTTGATGATGTTTATAAGGTATGTTAGATTAACTGATAAGGGTTTGTAGGGAATTTGGTGTTACTAAGACATAATATGCTCAAGTGTTTGATTTGTGGTAAGACTTTGTTTACATAATTTCGCTCGTGTTATGAGAGGCAGGGTCTATAGACCCTGATGAGAAGTAGGTAGTGTCATAGACCGTATATCTGGGTTTTAACAGTGTTTTTTTGTCAAATTGGTGGTGCCTATAGGTGTGAATGGACAACAGTAGCAGTTTATTAAGTTTATGCTCACATAAATGGACCTCATTTTGTTATTTCAGGGCACTGTTTGCAGCGAGATGGAGAGAGCGCTCAAATAATTATTTGTGTATGACTAAAATAATATTTTTCTATTCTATGGTAATATTGAGGCACAGAATTAAATAATCTTTCAGCATTCCATGTTTTTATGTCCATTTAGTGGTGCCTATAGGTGTGTATGGACCATGGCGCAGGTCTGTATGGACTGTACAAAATGTACCCCTTTAATCCTTTAATTTTTCAATGTATTAAAAGAATAAATCTTATTTTCACAACTATAGCATAAGGTGGGGAAATACCACAAGTTTCTTGCATGTCAATATATTTGATTTCCAACCACTTTCCGATTTTTTTGAAAATGTTTTTCCACTAGTAGTACGATCCATAGCCCCTCTACCCTACTAGACAGCTAGATCTTGTGTAATTCTGAGTTCATTTAGTTTTTTCAATTCTAAGCTCATTTCGTTTATTTTCAGATTACCAGCCTGGACAATCGTGAAGGAGACAGACACAGGCATCGCACAAGAATTTGAGAGTCTGGGGCTTCTAAAAGACGTAAAGTAAAGGAAGCAACAATGAAATCAGCAGAAGAACTAGCAAAAATAAGAAAATTAGACCAGTTCTTCACTGTTCAACCAAGACAAGTGTCAGAAAGGAGTGATGACTTTGCAGAACCTGATCAACTTGAAAATGCTTCAGCGGAAATGGCTGATGATCCTGACAAAGAAAATGCAGAAGTAGTAACGGGTCCAATTGAAGAATATATAGAAATGGAGGCTGATAGCGGCACATCTTATGTAGGAGCTGAAGTTGAGGGCCCACCAGGGGGCAATGACATTGGACTTTGGCCATCCATTATTTCGGAGCAGACGCGGGAATACTGGCTGAAAAAGGGTGTATCAACAGTTCAGCACTGTGATGAAAGTTTGTTCTCTGCACACTCGGTGCAGCAACCTAGAAAGGACCGCAATATTCCAAGAATGTGCACGCTTAGACTCTTCTGTCGTCAAAACCATAATGGGGAGGTCATAACTAGGAACTGGTTATGCTTCTCTCCCTCTAATGGATGTGTTTACTGCTTCACGTGCAGATTGATGTGCTTAAATACAGCAAAATCCGAGTCTTCTCAGCTTTCGTCTAATGGATTCTGTGATTGGAAACATTCACAAGAACATCTACATAGTCATGAGCAGTCAACGGAACATCTGAAGTCTAGAATTGCTTTCAATAGGAGGTTAAAAGCAATTGGGCGAATTGATACGGAGCTGACACAACAGGTCGAGCGTCTAGAGCATTATTGGAGATGTGTTGAAACGAGTAGTTAGTGTTATTCAGTTTATTGTCGAGCGAGGTTTAGCATTTAGAGGGGACAACGAATTGGTTGGATCACCTAGAAATGGAAACTTTCTGGGTATTCTTGAACTCATCGCCCAGTACGACGACTTTATTATAACAGCATATCGATCGCGGCAAAGGACACAAACTATCTGTCATCTACAATAATGGAAGAACTTATCAGTGTAATGGGTGAACACGTACTCGGAGAAATCATTTCTCGAGGTAAGAAATCAAAGTACTACTCCATCTCTTTGGACTCCACAGTCGATGCAGCCCACATTGACCAACTGACCCTTGTACTGAGGTACATGGAGAAAGGTGGCCCCGTGGAACGCTTTGTAACATACATGGCAAACAAAGGCCATGGCGCTCAAGAGATGTTCAAAGCCTTGATGGAATTTTTGAAGATGAATGACCTAGACCTGAGAAACTGCCGCGGACAAAGCTACAGTCTTGCATCCTGGATTCCTTGTACAGCGCATTCTCTAAACTTGGTTAGTAAAAATGCTGTAGCATGCTGCTCGAGTGCTGTACATTTTTTTGCCTTCCTTGAAAAGCTGTTCGACTTCTTCACAATTTCAACGCATCGGCATCAACTTCTGACTGAGGCTTTGAAACAATGATTCATCAAACGTGTCACAGCAACGCGTTGGTCCTGCAGAGCTGACGCAACAAAGGCACTTAAGCATGACTATCAGCAGATTAAGGATGTACTGAAACAAGTTGCTGATGACATTGAAGAAAAAGGGTGTGTACGTTGTGAAGCAGAAGGACTGTTAATACAGATAAATCAGCTTGAAACAGGTATTTACACCACCTTCTGGAATGATATCCTGCAAAGAACAGATGCTACTAATAAAAGTCTACAACACGCAAAACTCCATCTAAATACTGCTGTGGCGTCACTGACCAACTTGAAAAACTATGTCGCATCAAAGCGTGACTCCTTCAACACTTATGAGAAGCAAGGCAAAGACCTGTCTGTTTCAGCGGACGTAAACTCGACACAAGCGCCGCAATGTGCGTCTTAACCCAATGGATTATGGCTATGCGGAAGAAGTACAACTTAGCCCTTCTGAAAAATACAAAACAGAAACTTTCTTGTTTGTATATGAAGCCAATTTAGCTTTTTTAGCCATCTGAAAGAACTGTCTTCAGACGAGCTTCAGGCCGCAGCAGAGCAACTCGTCAGGTCTTATCCAGATGACTTGGACATTACATTAATTGATGAACTGTGTCAGTTTGTAACATTTGCCAATATCTTCACAGACGAGGAACCAAAAGTTATCAGCACTAAGCTTTCCCTGTACAGACTTATCAGAGACAAGGGTGTGCAGGACACTTTCCCAAACATTGAGATAGCTCTACGGATATACCTTATCTTGATGGTATCAAACTGCAGTGGCGAGCGCTCCTTCTCAAAACTCAAATTAATTGAGAACCGATTACGGACATCCATGAAGCAGGAACGACTTGTAAATCTGGCTATCATGAGCATCGAGTCAGATATACTGCGTGAATTAAACTTCAGTGACATCATCAGCGACTTTGCAACACAAAAGTCGAGAAAAGTGTCTGGATTGTAATGGTTATAATTCCATTCATTCTCTGATTTGAACTATGTTTACTTGTTAGTTGTTAGTCGTAGTTATACTATAATTTTTAATGAACAACTTGTGTTCATTTCATTTCGTGTGTATGCATTACATATTATAGCATTGGAAGAATAGTCCCCGTTCAGTATTTCCTAAGTAAAAGTGTCCTATTTATATATTAGGAGTTAGGTTACTAGTCTGTGGTGTATGCAATAGGGCACCTATTGCCTCCCGCCCTCCTGAAACAATCTTGGATCCGCCACTGCCCAACAGTTAACAATGGGCCCTGGGACACCCACATCCTAAATACGGCCCTGCCGAGGGGTGTATTGCCACCAGCTCGGCCGTGAAGACAGATGCAGCGCCTAGCAGAGCCTCCATTACTTCAAACAGAAGGAATACGGCGTGGAAGCCGACCCCCTCTTGGGACTTGGAGCCATCCGTATACACTGGCACGGTTCCAACGTGACACGAGGTGTGCTCCAAAAAAGTCGAACGCAATACTCCCGGCGCTGTACAAGCTTTGGGAGCAGAGGCGTGGCGACAAATAGCCAAATGTGGTACCCTCCAGGGTGGCGTCCTGAGCAGAACCAGGGGCACCACCGGCCCGAGAGCTATACCTAGCTCTCGTAAGAGTTTCCTGCCCTAAACCCAAAGGGCTTAGGGTATGTCTGGCGTCTCTCGGCGGCATAGGCACCGTCGAGATCAGCTGCGGATGCAGTGAAAGCTGTTTGCGACTGAGGGAGGCGCCGGGCTCGCGCGTACAGGCGAGTGATGCACTGCACGCGGCGTAGAGCGAGTGGCATCTCCCCAGCATCGACCAACAGGCTCTCAATGGGGAAAGTGCGGAGGCACCGGTCGCAAGGCGAAGGACGGTGTGGTGGATCGAGTCCACCTTCCGCAATAAACGCTCGGCTGCGGATGCATAAAACTCGCATCCGTAGTCGAGCTTCGAACGAACAAAGGATCGATAAAAAAGTAGGGCAGTAGCCCTATCAGTGCCCCAAGCCAAGCGCTGAACGTCACTGAACGGAGAATGTCCATGGCGCGGGTACAAGAGACCCTAAGGCTGCGAATATGAGCATCTAAGGTGAGGCGTCGGTCAAATACAAGACCAAGGAAACGGTGCGATTACACCACTTCCAGGCGCACCCCATTAAGAAACAAATCTGGGTCGGGGTGGAGCCATGGTTGGCGGCAGAAGTGCACCACCTTAGTCTTGGCCAAAGAAAACCGAAACTTGTGCGCTTCGGTATAGCGAGAGACGCGGTTCAATGCCTGTTCGAGTCGACGCTCCAGAGTTGGCATCTGGGCCGCGCGAAAAGAGATCGAAAGGTCCTCCACCTAGAGCGTAGCGAGAACATCTTCCGGCAGCACCAAGGTGATGCCGTTGATGCTCAGGGCAAAGAGTGTGACACTGAGGACAATTTCCTCCGGGACACCCACACCCGTACGCGGAATCGACGATCTCACAAAAATTCAGATATAAACATTGGGAGGCGTCCCCTCGCCCCCATCGTGTGGAGAGTCTCCATGATACCGTATCGCCATGCGGTATCATAGGCCTTCTCCAGATCGAAAAACACCGTGGCGTAGTGCTGTCTACGAAGGAAGGCCTCGTAGACGGCATTTTCCAGTCGGAGCAGAGCATCAGACGTGGAGTGGAACTTGCGGAAGCCACACTGTGCACAAGACAGATGACCTCCGCTGTCCAGGAAAAAGGCTAGTCTAACATTTAGCAATTTCTCCATCAACTTGCACACGCAAGAGGTTAGAGAGATTGGGCGGAAACCAGCCGGAGTAGAGTGATCTCTCCCCGGTTTGAGAAAGGCGAGCACAGTAGCGATTCGCCAGGAATCTCAGAGTATACCCTCCACCCAGATCCTGTTAAATAAATCTAAGGGAAAGGCCATTCCTCGCTCACCCATGTTTCGAAGCATGGCGTACGGAACATCGTCCGGACCATGGGCGGTATCCGCGCACGAAGCAAGAGCGGAACGTAACTCACTCACAGTAAACTTGTCGTTGAAGGGTTCTCCGCCTCTGGAGGTAAAGTCCAGTCGGCGGCCTTCCGCGACATCACGATGTGCAAAGAATGCTGGCGGAGCAACATCCCGGCTAGAGAATGCGGAAAAAGCGGTCGCGAAGGATTCCGCCACCGACGCGGGGTCTGAGATTGCGGTCCCATTCTCCTGGGGAACGGGAGGGGGGTCCTGCGAGAACTTGCCCCGAATCCTTTTGAATCACCTCCACACCTCTGCCAGAGGGGTCTTCCCGTTAAGTGAAGACACGTATGACCGCCGAGAACAGCAGCGGCTGTGCTTCGAAATATACCGGAACCTAGCCCTAGCCCGACGAAATTCACCGACAGTGAAGTCATTCGGGCGGCGTTTATAGCGCATGTAGGACTGAGATAGAGAATTCAGCCATTTCCTGAAATGCAGGCCACCGCGCCCGCGCCAAGCATAACAGAGGTGGGCTCTCAGGCGTCAGTTGCCCTGAAAATGATATTTGAATGGGAAAGTGATCACTACCATGGAGGTCATCGACCACCCCCCAATCAAAATCAGGCTGTGCATCCGAAGAGAACAAAGATAGATCAAGGCAAGAAAATGAAGCGTTTCTCGGGCAGTGATGCGTAAACTCATCCACATTTAGGACACCCATCTCAAGCTCTTCGATCAGATCGGCAAGGACTTGTCCCCTGGGATTTATTGAGTAATCTCCCCAGAAAGGATGCCTGCCGTTCAGATCTCCAAGCAAGAAAAAGGGCCTCGGCAACCGTGCCACGACGCGGGGAAAGTTCCCCGCGTCGAAGTCAGCTGACGGCAGGATGTACGCAGAAATGATAGTATACCTCCTATCCAGGTGAAGCTGCACAGCCACTGCCTGAAAGGAGGTATCTAAAGAGAAAGGAAGAACGGAGACATCATGCCGGGTGTAAACCGCGCATCTCCCAGCCAGGCCATCTCGTGGTGGTGGGGTCGCAAGACCCCTATACCACGGGAGGGGGGTAGGGGGCACGCGCGTAGCATGTCTCCTGCAGAAAAATAGCTAACGGCAATTCCATTGAAGGAATATGCCCTCCAGGCATAGCTCGGAGAAGACGCGGGGGCCCTCTTCGAACAGAAGACCCTCACGGAAATGGCCGTACGCTTCCCGGAGGCAGAACCCTGGGAGCTGTTGGCCGGACAAAGCGCTGTCGCCTTCGAGGAATTATTGGGGGAGGTTGGGCTCGCCATGCGAGTCTTTTCCTCCCTCCGCCTCTAAACTTTAGGCGGGCGTTGCGGCTTCGGAGGCGGGGGGCCCTCTTTTCGAGGAACCACCGTCTCCGAGCCACTCAGCCCACCACTAGGCGTGGGCGAAGGAGCCGAAGCTCCTTTGTTGCTGTCTTCCTTTCGGGGGCCAGCTTTAGGAACCCCGGAAGATGGCGTGGCTACCAACTTCAGGGGTGTTGCCTCCTGTGAGTCTAACGACTCGGGGGGGGGGGGCTGGGTGTGAATCCTTTTTGCCGCCAGCTTTACCAGGGAAGCGCCCGGGTTGAGTAGAATCCGCAGAAGGGCTCCGAATGGGCGCGGAAACAACCGTGCTCGTTGGCCTGGATGGGCCAGGAGCAGAGGGTGCTTTTCTAACTATTGAGGCATAAGACGGCCCAGGCAGAGCCCGGCGCGCCAGGACCAAGTCCTTAGTCTCGCGGGAATGAGAGTCGATCCTGGGCCTGAACGGCCAATTTCTTTCTCAAGGAGATATGCACCACATTGCTTCGAAGAAGCGGGGTGCGGCTCTCCGCAATTGACAGACACACTTGGCCACACACAATTTAGACTTATCGTGTGCGGCCTTGGAGCAATTTACACAGACTTTGGGTGACCCCGACTTTGCACGTCTACATGAACGATTCGTATGGCCGAAGCGGTGACATTAAGAGCCCCGCCGCGGCAGTGGCCAGAATTCCTTCACGCGGTAGCGGTACCAACAGGCATGCACCGACTCAGGGAGCTCGTCACAGTCGAACGTGACAAAGAGTGTAGGGGTGGGTCTCGAGGCCCTTCCTGTTTTCACATCACACGTTCGACCTTGACAGCCCCATGGTCGGCCAGCTCTAAGGTGATGTCCTCTATGGAGTAGTCAATGAGTTCCTTCGCATAAACTACTCCTTTCACAAAGTTCATGGTAGAGTGCGGCGTAACACTCACACTCACCGGGGTTCCATCAAGTGTCCGAAGAGCACTTATTTTGGCCGCCTCGGAGGGATCCAACGCATTCGCCAGAAGGCTCTCGTCCGAGAAACGGGTCACCTTCGGCTCTCTACCAATTACCCTAGCTAATGCTCTCCTCTGATGGATCATGTTGCCTTCGCCAACATGCTGCCATCAGTGGAGCGAATAATGAGGAAGTGTTTAAAGCCAGCGGGCTCGAAAACGCCAGGTAGCCTCTGAACGAGGGACCGCGATATTATCGAGGCTCCGCCCTGCGCCCTTTTCGTCTTAGTCGGGGGCTCCGCACCCGGGGGGGCAGAGGGGCCGGATGTGCCGATCTTGGCTTGGTCGCTTACCAAAGTGGCAGCAGACCCATCCGTGCCCGTAGCCCCCGCGGATGGACAGGAGCCCAGAGTCTTTTTAGTCTTTTTCTTTTTAGGAGAGGAGGGTGGGGAATGAACCCGCTTCTCTCCTCCACCGGCAGGAGACCCCAGGCCAGATGGACCGGCCTCAGCCAGGTCCTTCTCCGAAATGGAGAAGGTCCTGGCAGTTGTAGGGGCACCGGTCGGAGGAGATCCCTCCTCTCCTTGTACTGCCTCGGAAACCCTAGCCGTTTGAGGACCTTGCATAGGGGGCGGATTCGGGTTCGGTGCTTGGCGCCGATCTCGGATACCCACCCATGGAAGGCCCTACCGTCTGAGGCTGGGTTGCCTAAAGGACCCTGTCTATCTCAGGGAAGGCCTCCAGTTGGCCATCCTCCCCCCCCCCCCACGACATCGCAGGTCCCGTTGGCATCATTGTCAATTGTCAGGTGGTGTGGGAAGGCACAGGCCTTGACCCCGGCAAGGTTCAATATTCTGGCCAGCAAGTCTTTTGAGGGAAGCGACCGAAGGGACCTGGCTTCCCTCTCCCCCCCTAAGGGCTTTTGCCCTACCGAGCCGCTTCACTAGGGAGCGGTCGGCTATGGACTGCCTGCTGGCTTTCTTGGCAACCCCTTGGAAAGAAAAGGAGGGACTGCCGCTGGAAAAAGGGAGGTGTCCAAAAGCACCTCCAGAGAAGGGGGAGAGGGGGGAGTCCCCTACACCCGTAGGTGAAGGAGAGGAGTAAGCCTCCTCTCCGGTTAGAGAAATATGGAGGGTCACCTGCGCAAGCACAGGGGAAAAGGGACCTCCATTTTTTCGGTGAAGCTGCCCGAGGGTGGCTCCATCGATTTACAAGGGGAAATGGAGAGAGATTTTGTATTTATTTTTTCATTCATGGGCATGGTGACCCTATTTGTTCCACGGGAAGCAATCGCTCATCACCCCTCGCAGTAGCCCGCTCTGCAAGGGGTGCGTACAGGACCTGGCAGAGCCAGGTGCCGCCATTCAGGACCACCACTCCCGCCTAGTGGCCTGGCTGTCCATCGGCATGGCGGCTCCACCTTAGACACGGCGTAAAAACAAAGATAGATGGTGAAGTGAGAAGAAAAGGGGATGTGACGAAGGTATGGGTGGGGATGAAGCAGGTTGTTAAAAAAAAAACATCCCGAACCGGAGCTGAGGGGTTAAGGAACATTGTCCCCTCCCCCCTCAGCCCCGATCCGGGACGGTTGGCTGAAAAGGTCAGCATCTACCCTGTGAAATTAGAGGCTGACCAGAGAAAGTTGTGGGAGAGGTTGTATGAAAAGCGAGGAAAGCGGGGGAAAACAAGTGTTTTGAAGGAAGGAGAAGAAGCTAAGCTGGGGTCGGACGAGGTGCTGAATCCCGTCAGCACGGCGGCCAGGATGGAAAATCGCCGTGCCCCTTACGGGGAGATCATCACCTAATTAGCGAGAATGGTGAGGCTTTAGATCATCACCTGATTAGCGAGAATGGCGAGGCTCTATATCATACTCTGATTAGCACAAATGGTAAGGTTCTAGATCATCACCTGATTAGTGAGAATGGTGAGTCTCTAGATCATGACCTGATTAGTGAGAATGCTGAGGCTTTAGATCATCACCTAATTAGCAAGAATGGTGAGACTTTAGATAATCACCTGATTAGCGAGAATGGTGAGGTTCTAGATCATTACCTGATTAACGAAAATGGTGATGCTCTAGATCATCACCTGATTATCAAGAATGGTAAGGCTTTAAATCATCACCTGATTAGCAAGAATGGTGAGGTTTTAGATAATCACCTGATTAGCGAGAATGGTTAGGCTCTAGATCATTACCTGATTAACGAAAATGGTGAGGCTCTAGATCATCACCTGATTATCAAGAATGGTAAGGCTTTGAATCATCACCTGATAAGCGAGAATGGTGAGGCTTTAGATCATCACCCGATTAGTAACAATGGTGAGGCTTTAGATCTTCACTCCCATATTGGGTGACCTCCTTCAATCAGGGTCCACCCCTGGGCAGAAAGTTCTCTCTAAACAAGCCCTCTGTGTAGACCTATCATACACAACCCATCCAATTCCTCCTCACTCATACACTCCCCCGTTTTACGTTGATACTCATTCTCGTATACTCTCATCACATGCCCACACCACCACAGAACAATTTCACTCAGACCATAAAAACCTCTTACACGAGCGCACCTCACTCTCTTCCCCTAGCTCACACCGAGCATCACTCTCAAGATTTCCATCTGCACTGCTCACACTCCAGATCTTTCCTACTCCTTCCATAACATACCCTCACACCCACGTTGACACCTGCATACTACTACTCATGCAGCTTCTCAACCAGGAAGAAAGTTAGGGTACAACCACACGTAGTGGTGTGGCCAGCGATTGGTGGATGCGCAGTGATTACCAACGTGGGGTGGAGGTAATCTTAAAGAGATCGGGAGCCAGAAGGCTCCCGTACCAGAAGCTTGTCTCCTTCGGTTCTGTACCAGTAAATTAGTTAAAGCTCTCATCTGATGAAACAATGTAGCTTTGGCCAAAATGCTGCCATCTGTGGAGCGAAGCAAACTACAGACTGTTTCAACATAACGGGCTGCAAAAAAAGAAACAGGTAGTCTGTGAATGAGGGGCTCCGACGTAATCGAGGCTCTGCTCAACGTACTAGCGACTTTGGTCTAGGTCTGGACCTCCTCGCGGGAGAGGGCATCGGGGCTAAATGTGCCGATCTTGGCCTGGTCACTTGCCGAAACGTCAGAGACTCGTCCGTCCCTGGTGCCCCTTCGCACAGAGAGAAACCTCTAGTCTTAGAATTCTTCTTCTTGATTTTCTTCTTTCGAGAGGAAGGAGGGGTGAGCCCGCATCTCTCTAACCCCGGAAGGGTCACCAAGGCCAAAGGGACCTGCATTAGCAAGATACTTCTGCGAAATATTGAAAAACTTGGCTGATAAGAAAGCAGTCGGGGGAGAGGAGGTCCCTCCTTCTTCTCCTAGAGTCCTCGGGGGCCTGAGCCGAATTAGAGAGAAGCTTGCATAAGGGCGGACTCATGTTCGATGTCTGGCATCTAGTTTAGGTTCACCCCCATGAAAGAGCCTGCCATCTGGGGAGGTGTCACCTACAGGACTATCTCCACCTCAGGATTGGGCTCAAGCTGGCTATCTCCCCCAAGGTATCGGGTATCCCAACCAGGGAATCAAAGGGTCTATGGCCTGTCACGAAGGTCACTGGGGCAGACTCCCATTAGTGTGACAAACCTCGGATCGACGAGGTGTCTTGGCAAGGCCCAGAGGAACCCCAGCGGTGCGTCTTCTGGCTTGCCGTTTTCTTGACGGAACCCTGAGAAAGCAAAGGGGGACCCACAAGCAAGGGGAGAAGAAATAATGGGGAAACACCCGAACCTGTCATGATTGGAGAAGACGAAGCATCCTCTCTACTGAGAATCCTCGATGGGGCCCGCCACTAGACTAGGGTCGCCTGCACAAGGGGGTAAGGGGATGAGCCCCCTAACCCGTATTTAATGGAGAGGGAGAAACACCCTTTCTGCTGGGAGAAACTTGGAGGGGCCCCTGAGAGAGCATAAGGGACAAATATCCTTAGAAGAGGCAGAGCTCCCCGAGAACGGCTCCAAAAGTGATTAAGAGGTGAAACTCCTCTATCGGTCGAGGGTGGGGAGAGGGGAAGCCCTCTACAGACTGAGTGGGTAATTAATGGGGAAATAATTGCGCATGACCGGAAAGTTGAAATTCAGTGCCCCTGCCCGCGACAGCCCTACTTTGACCCGGCCAATGCCCCTGGGACGAGCAGTATACGCCATCACCACCACTCCTTGCGAACTCCAGACCCAAACTTAGCAATAGAGTGGTAGGCAGGTCGGAGCGGCGGATCCAGCTGAGTGAGGGTGCCTCTGAGAGGTCGGGGTGACCACGCCAATCTATGTGGTACAAAATCTTTTTCTTTGTTCGAAAAGGAGAGCAGCCGTAGACAGAGAGATCCGGAGTTGGTGTAAAAAGGGGCCAACGAAAGGGAAGAGACAAGTGACAGGGAGTAGGACGGGTGGAGAGAAGGGCGGAGGTGGGATAAAAGAGAATTGGTACAGAAAGACGAGGTAGGAATTAGCGAAAGAAGCTAAGCTGAGATCGGACGGGGCACAGAGTCCCGTCAGCACGGTGGGCAGTAAAGCACATCGCCGTGCCCCTTACGGGGCGAGAGCTCCCCACCCCCAACTCTCCGGAACTTAAACTCCACCCTAAACCTTAAGAAATGAAAGGAGAAGCGACGACTCACCTGAGAATACTGGTCGGGCGAAAGGAGTTCATGGACCATGAAGATACCGGCGTTGCCCTCGATCACGTCTAAGATGAAGAGTTTGTGAAGTTGGACGAGAATGGCTTTCAGGTCGGTTTCGCTCTTCTCGATGACGTCACTGAACTGAAAGGGTGCCCTTTGTGAGATCAGTAGGACCCTCAATATTGAGAACAATGAGAGTACTTCGGTTCCGGCATTTGCCGGGACTGACCTCTTCAGAAATGAGTCGCTCGCCAAAGGCTCGAGCAGCCGCCTGCACCAAGTCCGACTCCTGTAGCATCCACGCGTCAAAGAGGCCTTCCTTCCCCGCCGAGGTTAACCTCCTACGGAGCGTCTGCAGAAATAAAACAAGAGAGAACCATTACCCGGTCCTTGCCCCACAGAGACCCTAAATACAAAGATCCAGAATCCTGATAGCCACACTCGAATGAGATGGGGCTGGGAAGCAGAATAGAGACTATCGAAAGAAAAAAATGCCCTAAAACACTCCAAGATACCTACTCCAAACAGAACATTTTCCCTCTTCTTCAAGAGGTTCAGAAGACATCTGTAATCCAAGACGTCCTCCGGCAGATCCTTCTCCTCCCGAAGTGGTTTAAACGAGGCCAGGCGTTCCTTGGTCACTTTTTGCATGAGGACGCTGTTATCGCCCTCGGCAGTGACAGCCGCGTGCCCCAGACCCAAGAAGGTTCCGAACCTGGGGCGGACAAAAGGTGTGATTTAGTGACACAAAAGCAAAGGATGAGTGGAACTCTCGTCGTCACACCTCACCTGTTGCAAGAGATGTATCCTTGGCCACCGCATCGCTCTCTACAGATGGACACCACATTCTCGAGGTGCCAGGACGCAAGCGGCTTCAAGGCGCAACACATGGTCACAACTTCCGCGTGCTCGGAGCCGTCAGGTTGCTGGAAGGACCACCGTCGCTGGAAGGAACGCGCCATTTACATGGTTACCATGGCAAACGAGAGGAGGTTCCTCGATCGCTCGTGCACAGATACAGCCCCCTCTCCCGCTCCTTATCTAGAGAGAATTCCGCTTCTTAAGTCTCTAGAGCCCGCCCGCCAAAATTGTCGGGCCGGCAGTCCCTAAAAGAAATACAGTATCTACCCGGCTCGTTCTGTCTAGAAATAGAAATCTAAATTTTCTATTTTAATTTCTAGACTTTTAAGATTCTAAAAGAAACTTGTAGAGTCGTAGAATGTTGAGAGGTTTTCTCGAATATTCAAGAACAATCAGTTATCAAGAATTCACGGAAGGGCATTCTGGAATATTCTGGAATAGTTCTGCCTGTGTAAAAATTCCGCTGGGATTGTTAGATTAAGGTAGTCAATTTCAGAAAATCATTGAGGCTAGATAGATGTGTCGCAACATAAGTGAATTAATATAATCTACGAATCTACCTAGTTAACTTTAAAGTGACTAAAACGAAGCCCCAAACATCATGTTAAGAAATTGTAATATAAATTATTCAATTTAATAAATGGCTTTAAATGATTTAATTAAATTATCAAACATAAGTCTATTTCTTTAGTAGAATTACTTAAAAAATAGTCTCCCATGTAATTTACAAAAGCCATTGAAGTAAATCGAAAATTTTATGGCTAACCGGCTAACTATATGTAGGAATTTTAGCCTTCGAATAACGTTTATTCCATAAAAAATGAGACAGTTTGGTTCTGAAATATATTGATTTTTGTGGGATAGTAATAAAAAATGATTGTGCATCGAATGAGGGTCCCTACATACCACCCCCCTAACAAAAATGAATCCATTATTCTGAAATTCGACATATCAACTAAGGTGTTAATGACTATTTTTGACTTTTGTGACATTGGAACTAACTGGCAATTCATTTTTTTTAGGAAACCCCCAAATGACAAAAAAACGCAGGAAGGTTAATGCCGAGGGTAGTGTCGAGTTTTTCAAAACAGGACAGAAAAAGTACTTTTTTATTCAACGCTTCGCTAATCCCATTTGCCATGGAAGTGTTTCCGTTAATAAGGAGTCCAACATCAAGAGGCATGATAAAACGCCCCAAGTTTAGTGAATTTATTGGGCAAACGAGGAAGGACGAAGTTCATAAACATAAACTAAGTTTAGAAAAACAAAGTTCGATATTCCAAAAACGAAACATGGAATCAGAAATAAGTACACATGCAAGCTACGAAGTGTCGAGATTGATAGCAGAAAATATGAAGCCTTTCACCAACGGAAAATTCGTAAAAAAATGCTTGCTTGCTGTAGTAGACTTTTTAGGTCCCGAGACAAAAACTTTATTTTCAAATGGCTGTCTCTCTGAAAGAACAGTTACACGACGAATAGAAATGTCAGCGGATCTGAATATTAATTAAAAAAAATCATTGCAACAATTTAAAGTTCTCAATAACACTAGATGAGAGCACCGATTCTACCGACACGGCACAAGTTGCGCTGTTTGTACGGGGAGTAAGCAAAACTTTCGACATTTTTGACGAATTTGTTCAACTGGTACGTATAAAAGGCACTACTACAGGATTAGACATTCTTGAAGCACTGCTTCAGTCTATTACATACATGAATCTGGATATATTAAAGCTATTATCCATAACGACCGCTGGAGCTCCGGGTTGACAAAGTAAAGGTGTCGTGGGTCTGCTTCAGAAACACGTGGAAGGTCTCGGAAGTAAACGCAATGTCATCAAAGTGCGCTGCATAATCCACCAAGAAGCAGCGTGTGCTAAGACATCAAATTTGAAGGACGTGATGGACCTAGTGGTGAGAGCAGTAAACGTGATTTTGTCCAGGGGATTAAACCACCGCCAGTTTCGACAAATTTTAACGGAAGCAGAGAATCAATTTAAGGATTTGGTTTACTTCTGCGACGTTCGCTAGCTCAGTCGAGGCGCTATGCTGGAAAGAGTAAATGCACTGCGGGAAGATAAGAGATGGATCCCTTGAGAGCAAAATCATGAATGTCACAGAATTGCGCGATCCCAAATGTCTTTCAAGAGTGGAATTTCTAGTAGATTTAACATCCCATTTAAGCCATTTGAATTTGCAGCTTCAGGGAAAAATCAATTAATACATGACATGTGGGAACGCATAAACGTATTTGAAACCAAACTACGATTGTGTGAATGTCAGCCTGAGAAATCAAATTATGCTTATTTCCCTACACTTCAGGAGACTAAACCTAAAAATGGCAAAATATTTGTGACTGTGATACGTGATCAAAGAATGGAATTTTCCTTCCAGTTCGCTGTCATGCGATTTTAAACTGTTCGCTACTCCATTTGATGTGGAAGTGGTCAATGTATCAGAAGAATTTCAAATGGAACTCATTGACATGCAATGCAATGAAGTATTAAAATCAAAATTTCACGCAAAGGATGTATCTCTATTGGATTTTTATAAGAAATATCTTTTTGAACCCAAGCTGCATACCAACTTGACTGGTCTTGCGATGAAAATGGCACCAGTGTTCGGTAGCAGATATGCGTATAAGCAATTATTTTCCAAAGTAAAATACGCCAAAAGTAAGCTAAGGACACGAATCACGGATGACCATTTCGAAAACGTCCTGCTTCTGGCTTCAAACTCCTTATCAACTGATGTTGAAAAACTTTCGAGCCCAAAACAACATCAAGCATCACACTAATTGTGTCCCTTATAAATATCAATAGTTCAATGTAAAATTGATAAAGTATACGAACTAAAATAAACATAATCGATTATAATTTATATTTTCATCTTTTACTATTATTACCTTCATTTATTAGGTTCCGAATATAACATTAAAACTATAATAGTTTAAATTTTATAATGTAAATTATGAATGTGGCCCTCCATCACTTCATAGACTTTGCTTCTGGCCCGTAAGCTGAAAAGGGGTGCCGACCCCCTCCCCCCTGCTCTAATGACAAAAACTACATTGCTCGGTGGACTAAGAATACCAAGGTCCACGGTAGGTTCATCCACGTGTCGTAGGAAAACAACAAAATACGATTACTCCAGGGGAAAATGGGTGGAGATAATCGGGTGCCCCCCCCCTCCGCCTGCATAATAATCCCCTGATGCATTAAATCCCTTGTTTAGCGAACCTATAGTACTAACAAAGGAGGCCAGAACCTTTTGTTTAGGCACCGTCTGATGCCTATCTCTGCGGGGATCTACAGTTTCACATGGTCACTACAGTACGCTATACCATACGCAAAGCTACTACTATATCCACCTTCACACACAAAAAAAACATGCTATCAACCATCGCATTCAGCTTAACGTCTATACCTAATATGGGAAAACCAATACAAACATAGAATAAACCTTGCCACCAAACCAACATGCACCAGATGAAATCAAAGCCCATACAACATCGAACACCTACTCATACACTACCCAAACATCACACAAGCTCACACTAGATACATCTCCTCTCTTAGGGACCTGTAGACCGACCCAGTAACCATATTGACCTCCCTAGGGGCAACCCACCTCGCACGAGGTAGGAGGGGGGAAAGGCAAGTAAAGTAAATCCCTAAAGTGGGTGTGTAGCGAACTTAATATGAGTGGGCACACAACCAAAGCAGTGATTTGGATAGGAGAGGAAGAACAGCGTGGATTGGGGTGAGGAATCTCGCAACTTCCGGGAACATCAGGGATGCACAAGAACATAAGAACATAAGAAAAGAAGGAGACTGCAAAAGACCATTCATGGCCTACACTTGGCAGCTCCTGTTCCAGTCAACACACAAGAGAGGGAGAGGACCACGCCCTACATGGACCCCCCCCCCACATCAATGTGACAGCGGGGTACAACGGGATGACAGAGACCTTGACGTAATTCAAGCCGAAATTGATGGCGTAGGTCCTGGCGAGAAGTGGAAGGAGAGCTCTCTGCTGAAGCTGGTAGTGAAGGATGGCCATGTCGGATTTGCCTTCGGGTCCTGAAACAATCAGACACGGGCGAATCAAATCAGGTCACGCTGAAGGCATCTATCATTTTTTTTTTTTTTACTTTTTTTGGTCATCACCACTATACCTCATCACACAATTTTAAAATTATCAAAAGGCATAGACAATATGGACCGCAATAAATATTCCACTATCGACCAGTCAAATTACACGAGAGGAAACGGTTGTAAAATTATAGGTAATCATTTTAACTTGCACGAATCTAAGAACTTTTTAACCGAATCGTCAACTTATGGAATGGGCTTCCTCGGTAAAGTAATAGACTGTAACACCGTAGATACTTTCAAACGCCGTATAGATAAATACTTTGAATCAAATCCCCGACTAACAGCGTTTTTATAACGATTAACTAACTCCCGAGCATTCAGGTGTCAGGTTAACCCAATTTCCCCTAAATAAATTTCACTTCGGGATCTCTCCCATGTTTCCTGTACAGCTCGCTCTCGCTCTCTCTCTCTCTCTCTCTCTGACAAGACACTGTGTTGATAAAAAGAAAAAGAAAGAGCATGTTCTAAGCCTAGATGAGTAAGATAATTTGATTCTACATCTATAAAAAATGTAAATACATCTCTGGCATCTTTTTCAAAACACATAAATCCTAGATATGTACATGAATAAATACATTTAAAAATATCCTATAGAAAATTTGCCTCTCCAAACGGTACTAGCAGTGTCCAATAAGTCAAAAAGTTTTAAAATAAGACCGGAAGTAGTAGATGGATCTAATAGATAATAAGCGTCAAAAATATAAAAAATAGCATGTTAAAAAAAAGAAGAAAAAAAGAGCATGTTCTACTATAAGATTATTAAGATAAGTCATATTTTCGTTTATTTTTTTGTATATATTAATGTGTTCCTGCTTTCCTGTTAAAATTTCCTGGTTGCGTCTATTTTCTAACACTACCAGGTATATATTTTCCCTATTCCAAGCCCGGAAACGGGTGGGAGAGGTGGGTGGGGGGAGAGGTGGGTGGGGGAGAGGTGGGTGGGGAGAGAGGCTTCATCTTTGCTATCCTATGCCTTAGACGAATTATTGTATATAGTTAGAATTTAGGATAAAAATAAAGGTACTTCCATTGTAATGGACCGAACGGTCTCTTAAGTTAGATACTATCTTCCTCATTATCTTTTATCTCAGGCAACCTAGTTTGGACCGCAAGGTCTGTTGTGGCCTGTTCATCTATGTAACTTTCCCTAGAAATAGGCCGTCGGGGCCATAGGGAATATTCGCAGGGTTTTTTTTATATTCTATTTTTCATTATTTAACAAAAATATTTGGTGGATCAAGTAAACATTAGCACTGCCAAGATATAGAGAAATGCTTGTTCATCTTTACGGTAGTCGGGTTTGCATATCTTTACTTGGTTAAGGTAAAGTTATGTTAATTAAAAAAAATAATAAACCTACCTAACCTAACTTTCCTCAAACACATTTACGGAGGGATTATCTCGGTCAAATAGTGAGCTTCTCTGCTTTATCTCCTGTATGTGTAGGAGTGAGGGGAATACTCATACGTTCTTCCGGCGTGTCGTAAAAGGCTAACTAAGCCTGGATATTGGCCGCTAGCTTGAGAAGCAGGGCAACGTTTTGTTCCCGCGAAAGCAATACGCAATGGCGATAAAGAGCGGGGGATGTCTCAAGCCTCCGCCTATATTTTTAGAGGTGTTGATGGGGTTCAACCTCACCTGTGAAAAATGGCTAATGATCTTTACTTGATCAATTATGAGAGTGATTCCTTTTGCTAGTTTGTCAACACTAAGGGACTGGCAGCTTATTTGAGACTGAGATGTGCAACCCCTTCCCCTCCCTCCCCGAGATATGTACTTGTTATACACGTCATCCCGCAATAGCCAATAAAAAAACATCAGTCACCTCCCCTTCATTTTTACAACAGCACATCTACTCTCCCCTCCGTCAAAAAACCTGACGATCGGATACTTATATCCACATACCTCTGAGGAGGAACGAGCGCAATTGTGTGCGTGTGTGTGTGAGGGGGGTGTTAAGAACCCATCTGGTCACTACCTACAAAGGGAAAAGTCGTCGGAATCACGCTACAGCCTAATACTAGGGACAAATTAAAAAAACAAACAAAAACATGCAAAAAAACAAATAGGTAACAAAGATATAAAAAAAAGAGGAAAGGGTTAAGAAAGAGACCGGAAAACAGCAGATTTCACCATTAAACGTGGATAAAAAATATCCAAAACACCGATAATCTCCAATGTAAGAGCCTTGGCCTTGGGACCCCTTTGTGGGAGCTCATCCACGAGAGCAAGAACGTACCGACGGTAAGTCGCGTGGCTGCATACTTGAAGGCGATAGCGAGCGAAGCTTTGGCACCTCCGAGCGACATACTTGCGATGCAGATCCGCCCCGACAGCAGCTGGTCAGCTACTTTCAGGAACCGGGCTCTCGTCCTGCAATGCACCATTTCATCATCAACTTAAGAGCACTGCTAAACGAGTGTATGAGCACTAATAAAGCAACTGCGAAATTAGCATTGGAGGCTTTAGTCATGGCTCGGAGAACCATTAGATCGTGGATTGAGACCAGTGGGATTAAGTAGATGCGAAAATATAGTATAACCGAGGTTAGTGTTCCTCTTACCCTTTGATGTGACTAACGAACTTCCCCTCGGGTGTGACGTCGCTGAATTTGTTCAGAAGGTTTATCCTCGGGACGCGGACGTGATCGAAGAAAAGTTTCGCGTTATCCACTCCGTTGAGCCCCATTTTATGACCCATGTCTTCCACCCGAACGTTAGGCATCACCTTGTTAAGCAAACAAGAGGGTCTTAACAAAGGCCTAACAACCAAAGCCCCGTTTCCCTTACCAAAACAATTGATCGAAATACTATCGCTCACCCTATGGACGATCCCAGGAAATTTACCTTTAGATCATCATCTCGGATTCGCACCAAAATGGCGTGAATGCCGTAGTTTGTCCCGTCCACGTATGTCTGAGCAAACACTATCACGTGCTTCGCGTGCACGGCGCCATTGGTAATCCAGTACTTCTGCGCTAGCGGCGTGGGAGTGTCCACCACGAATTCTCCTGCAATCAGTGTGCGAGAGATTTAGATCCAAATCACAAGATAGAGGGAAACGTCGATTCGCCTCTCTCAATATAATTTATGAAGAGAAATGGATGGAGAAGCGAGACACACCGGAGGATTTGTCGTAGACAGCCGTCGTCTCCATCTGGACGGCGTTGTTCCCGTATCCAAGTTCGGTAAGACCGAAACAACCGATGTCGTCCAGAGAATCAATACCCTTCAAGAGCTGATCGTGGTGGCGTGCTGTACCCAACTTCAGCACAGTCCCACCGAACAGGTTGAACTGTAGAGAAAGGGATCAACGCAAAATATAATCATAATTTATCAACTAGGAAGACTCTCGTCAGAAAGTTTGTACGGAATACCCATAGCGAAAGGTGCGTGTCTTAGAAGACAACTAAGCATGGATAGGAGGCCGTTGGCCTAGAAAGTCGCGCCCCTAAGTGTTATCCCACAAGCCCACTACACATTGACGGTAATGGACGGGGATATGGCGGACCCCGTTCAGTCTGGCCAGGCCATCCGTGTCAATGTGTGAATCAAGTGGATGTGTGGAATGAGGGGTGTGTGTTCTTTTTTTCGTTTTTTTTTCTTTTTTTCATTTTAAGAGCTCATCTGGCGACTGCCTACTTGGGCATAAGTCGCCGTACTCACCACTGCCTAGTACTAGGCTACTTTAAAATAACATGCAAAACAAACAAAGGGGTATATGTAATGAGGGAGAGAGGAATGCGAGTTAATGTCTCTAAAACGCAAAATGCATATATTTGCACTATGCAAAATGAACATGAAAGGGAAAGAAGTGTGGGGGGGGGGGGGGGAAGGAATGTGATCAGGTGTAGTTAATGCTGGTCAGAGTGAGGATGAAGTGATGCATAATGCAATAGTTTGGATATGAATGTGTGAATTCGAGAATTATTTGGGTAAAGTTGACATTTCCAATGATGTAAAATGTCCGTAATTCTAGTGTATGGGCATTGTAATGATAGAAATGAGGCTGAGAAAGAGGTTTTGGAATGACTTGGTATAAGTAATGGATGGAGCTGGGAATGTGTATCGATTGATATTTGTAGGAGATATGAATGGATGAAGAGGTGGCTTGCTCCTACAAGGTTACATTTGAAGCTCTCAGACCGATTTGATATTCATTATAATTAAGAAGTGCTACTTTGATTTGGGTGTCTAGTTTTGTATATCTCTGAGAATGATACAAGTGTCTATTAATTGTTCTTTGTTGGTAACAAGGTTAACAGACCTAAGTCGTGTGCTCTCAATTATTTCAATAATTTAGAACAAAAAATTAATTAAATGTATTATCAATTAACAAACATATCATCTGACCTTAAGACCTTCAAAAACTCTTTGAAAAGTAAAATAGTTTACCCTTTGACCAACCAACATTGTCGTGGGTTAGCCAAGATTATATTTTTATTTTTATTATGATTAATAAAGTGGGTTGTATGTTCGTACTTCCAGTGATCACTTCAGGATCGATCTCTAAGAGTGCTTTTCTTATTTTTATTCTATTGAATGAATAAAAAAGGGAGTTCTCTCTTTAATATACTAAATACTGAAAACACAACTCATTCAAGGATAATTTAAACACTTCAACCAAAATAGACCTTTACTGTACATTAATAAACTTAAACAAAATTAATATATACATGTACAAAATACAACTTAAAAATGGTTCTTAAGTCTCGTTACTGACACTCAGTTTCTGGTTGCTTTAAGGGACAACAATTTACTTTTAGAAAAATTTGTCTTTAAGATATACAAATAATTTACGTTAAACACACGGGGACATGAATATAGAATTGATTACTCACATAAGGTGTTGAGGTTTACCTAGAGAATCCCAACGAAATACCCTTATTCGAATCTTGTTCAGGAGAGGCATCATGAGTGTAGTTTATTTGCTTCTCAATAGAGGGCGTTACTTAGAACGAGGGGTGGACGAGTGACATCACGCAGAATTTTGAGTGGGCGGAGGAGAAGGAATCAAAACAAAACACTGATTGAAGAGGCAATGTGTCGGGTGTTTATGACCTAGAAAAGGTTTTCTCAGATGAGGCTTGAAGATAGATGGCTGTATGATTTTCTAGTGATTTAGTTTCGCTTGTAGAGCTTCTCTTTTGGGTGAGAAATTATCTAGTTTGGTGTGTCAAACTCAGATAGGGCAAGATCACTTGACAATCTTTGGTAATCGAACTGTGCCGACGGTACTTGGAGGTAAGATCACTTGACGATCTTCGGAATCGAACTGTGCTGATTATACTTGGTGCAATCTGGTATTGCCCAAGAAAATGAAAGTCCTTCTTAACTTGCTGGGGGAATTCTATCCCAGCAAGTTATCGATGTCGTGACAAAACGAGAATTGTTCTCTTCTTCTCCTGACAAACAATTTTATACTAGAATTACTCCCACGGGGGAGGGTGATAGGAAGGGGAGACCCGAGGGTGCCCTGGCTTTTGGGCGTCTGTTATTTCTCTTCCTAGACATTTTGCACTTAGGGAAACTGGCTCTCATTTTGAATCAACAGAAGTGGGTATCAATTCAGCCGCGCTTGGCATTGTGTCGCTCTGGGAGAGCATAATACAAGATCGACAGTTTGAATTTTTTACTTGTTTGTTTATAAATACAACCTTGGAGGGTAGGCCTTTGAGCAGAGGGCAGAAATAACTGTCTCCTAAATTTCCCATTTTTATCGTACTTGTATGTTACCGGAGACTGGGTAGAGTGGCTTAGAGAAACCTAGGTGGATTTTGTTTTTCTTTCATTGTTTTTCTTTGCCATGAGCAAGAAAAACAAAATATATATATATATATATATATATATATATATATATATATATATATATATATATATATATATATATATATATATATATATATATACACACACACACACACACACACACACACTCGCAACTTCTTAACTGCCTTGGTTAACTCGTATATCTCTACAACATAGTAACTTATATAGAGTCACATGAAAGTGACTAAAAAAAAGGGGGGTTTCTGACATTTAAAGAGCGACGTACGCATAGAATCTCCGTAGAGTTTTAGTCTGGAAAAGGTTTAGTTTCAAGATTGAATAAAGTTTGATGCCTTGATATATGTAATTCTGCAACTATTTCTCAAAGGCTGATTTAAATTTGATTTAAAAGTAAATAAATGCTTCTTTTTTTAATTATAGGTAGGTCAGCCTCATATTTTAGGGATAGGAATTTATGTTCAGGTGGAGAATGTTAAAGAGCAAAATGCTGGTGTGGTTGCCCAACCCTTGCAGACTGCAGCTTTTTAGGATCAGTGCTCGCCTTGCTAGATACCCAGGTTAATTCAAATAGTGGATTGTTTTTCTTTTCAGCTCTTTAAAGTGTGATTTTGTGTGCTTTTTCACTCTCGTGACTGCATTTATCTTCTTTTTTATATAATTCAAGGACCTTTTTTAATATTAATAAGGCAAAAATGACTAAATGCAACGAGTTGAGAGAAAGGTGGATGACTGAGGGTGAGCATTTGGGTGAAAGAGAGAATGAATGTTAGGATATTTGTGCTGGATTTAGAATGGTATGAGTAGGGACTGCATTTGTTGTATGTGAGCTGCGAAAGTGTGTAGGGGACGGAATTCGAGGAGGGAAGAGTGCAGGATTAGGAAAGAATAGCTATGTTGGAGGAGCTAGTCACTGAGCTTAGGAGGGATCTCAGCACTAGGCCCAATGGGAATTCTGGGGATCGTAAGGTTAGCCCATTTTCATTAACTAGGAGTAAGAATAGTAGAGGAGAGTAGTGATGGAGTGGCTAGTAAAGGAAGGAAGGAATCAAGTACATAGTGAGCATCTACTGTTAAAGATGGAGTTAGGGATGCCGGTGTTAATGATGTGGGGAAAGTAGAGCTAGGTAGAGTCTAGGATCAACAGGTTCGTGTGAGGAGATTTTAGAGAAGGGAGAGTTATAGGTGCATGGGAAGCAAATTAAGTGCCCAAAGTACTTGTGATGGATAATTCACAGGTTAGTATTGATTATTTCTTTTTAGCGTCCAACTGGCGAGTGCATACAAAGGTATAAGTAAATGTAATCAACTTCAGGTGTAATACTAGACTACATTAAAATCAAAAGTAAAAAAACACCAAAGCCATCCAAAAGCAAGACATAAAAAAGCAACCCCCCTCTCCCAAACAAAACAAGTCTGTGTGCATAAACTCGTCCCGAGTACAAGGGAGAAGCGGTATCGACCCCTCTCGTCCCGGTACTGGGAGAAGTAGCATGCGGGCGAAGATCACCCAGACTGGGACATTGGACGAGAATGTCCCGACCAAACTGGGGAACAACGCAGTCGTCACAAGAAGGCGCAGGGAAGCGCTCCATCAAATGGCGGTGCGTCCCGTGAGTGTGTCCAATTCGAAGACGACAGAAAACGACCTGAAGGCGTCGCGGCATTGGGGTAGGACCTTTAGAGCAGTCGTGGCGCAGTGGCATGTAACCTAAGTGACCTTTGGCCGTTTCCCATCTTCTTTGCGAAGCAGCCCAGCAAGTGCGGATACTTTGGCGCCCTCATTCCCTGCTATTCCCACATGTAGAGGAAACAGGCATAAGATAATCTCAACATCTGTCCGGCTCACGGCAACCGTGGCGTCACGGATACTGCAAACCAGGGGTTGTGGAGATTCCAATGCCCGGGAGTACTTGGGGTGCTGTGTGAATCGCTTAAGATCACAATCAGGTCGCAGAACCGGGCACGACGCGTTTTCTTCCATAACGAGCAGTGTATTGCAACCAACTCGGCCGTAAAGGGAGACGCAGCGCCTGGCAGATCCACACTGACTTCAAACAGAGGGGATACGGCGTGGAAACCGATCCCCTCCTGGGACTTGGAGCCATCCATATACACTGGCACAGTTCCAGCATGACACGAAGTGTGTTCCCAAAAGGTTAAACGCAATACTCGCAGCGCAGTGGAAGCTTTGGGAGCAGAAGCATGCAGATAAATAGTCAAAGGTGGTACTCTCCAAGGTGGCTTCCTGTGAAGAGCCTGATGCGCCACTGGGCCGAGAATTATACCGAGCTCTCGGAGGAGTTTCCTAACCCTATATCCAAAGAGCTCAGAGTATAACTGGCCACTCTCGCCGGTTTAAGTACCGTCAAAATCGGTCGCGAATTCGGTGAGAGCCGTTGGAGACTGAGGGAGGCACTGTGCCCGCACGTACAAACGCAAATGCACTCTGTAGGGCGCAGAGCGAGTGGTATCTCTCCGGCATCGACAAGAAGGTTCTCAATGAGAAAAGTGCGGAAGGCACCGCTCGCCAGGCGGAAACCAGTGTGGTGGATCGAGTCCACTTTCCGCAATATACGCTCGGCAGAGATACGTAAAACTCGCATCCGTAGTCAAGCTTCGTACGAACAGAGGATCGGTAAAAAGTAAGACAGTAGCCCTATTAGCACTCAGGCGCTGAACGTCACAGAACGAAGAATGTCCAGGGTGCGGGTACAAGAGACCCTAAGGCTGCGAATATGAGCCTCACAAGTGAGGTTTCAGTCGAAAATAAGACCATGGAAATGGTGTGAATCAACCACTTACAGGCGAACCCCGTTTAGGAATAAGTACTTGGCTGGATGGAGCCGTGGCTGGCATTAGAAATGCGACACCTTAAACTTGGCCAGGGAAAACCTAAACCTGTGCGCTTCGGCATAACGAAAGTGCGATTCAATGCATGTTGGAATCGACGCTCCAGTGTTGGCATCTGGGCTGGACCAAAATAGATGGAAAGGTTGTCCATGTAGAGCATAGCAAGAACATCATCTTGCAGCAGGTAGGCCTACGCCAAGACTAAATGTCATCCAAAACTGTTACACTCGCAAATACAATGTAGGCCAATATGATAGAACATCGCGACCTGTGGTTGTGCATACTTACAGAAGCTATTTTAACATTTAAATAAAGTTTTAAAAGAATAACATTAAAAAAGTTAACATTTAAATAAAGTGAGTAGTTTACAATTTTATAGTTATTTTTAATGAACAACATATTTACTTTAATAAACACTTATTTTTGTAAAACTTGAATTGCTGCCTCATCTTCAAAAGTCACTGCACACCACTGCGCAATACACACACTGCTATGGATGCGTAGGCTACGAGTGGAGTGGGTGTGTAGTGCATACAATGGGCATTGCAGTTTGCTGAAGAAGTGTGCACCTATCATGTTTAGGTGATCTTTGATTGGGAGGGCGAGAGGTAGTGTATTGGCTTGGTTTTCTTGCAGCTAGTTACAATGTGGACCCCAGTATTTTGAACAGTTTGTATCTTGCGCAGGTGAATACTAGATATGGTTGGAGACTAGGCTGCGGCTGAGTAGTTGTGTATGGATGAACTGTCTGATAGTACGTTCCGCATCTCTTTATCTTCCAATTGCCAGCTGCAGCAAGGTTTACCATGGTACACCTAATGATCCTTTGCAGGTGGTGTGCAAAAGGACAGATGAAAATAAAGATGGAGGGCGTAGTAAAGACAGGAAGAATGCAGGGATGTGACACCCCTGCCCCCTAAACTCAAAACAGGGAGGGGTGAACTACCACCACCGCACTCTCAATCAGGGATAAATGAACGAAAGCTGGTTTGCAACTAACCTATCAAGAAATAGGTGACAAGAGGCTTGTAAAGAAAGGGAGGGAAAAGGACAACATAAAAATATCTTGAAGGAATAAAACCTAGGTAGTCTCAATCTAGGTTGAAACTGCTAGAACACTTGGGTCGAGAGGATTTTCGTGCCCAGTTGTCTAACAGTCTAGATGGGTTATCTCATCGCTTGGGTACATAGGTGGGATGAATCCATGCCATTATAATTGGGCATTGGGAAGGGTGGGGCTTGAAGATCTCACCTGAACCGTCATCTTGGTGGTCATGGCCGGGTCGATGATAGCAGCGAGTTCGTGGGCCGCGAAGATTCGGAGCGGATTCTGCTCAAAGTCGAGCACAGAGATGAAGCCGGCATCGCAAATGCGCTTCATCCTCTTCAGAGCAATGTCACGTTCTTCATCCAAAGGAATGTTGTAACAGGGAGTCATGATCTTCTCACTGATAAATTCCCTGTAAAGAGGACCACAATATTACCAAAGGGCCAGCGGGTAAGGTCTTTTATTAAAACAGGCCACCCTGGAGGGCAAGAAAAAAGGTTGAAGAGGGGTTAGTCATTCCCAGGTGGATGTGACACGACCACCCCACTCGGATGTATTGTACACAATAGAACTCCTGCTTCCTACCTGTTGTATGGACTGCTAGCACAATGGAGTGCTATAAATTTCCCCCAGCATGCAACAGCCTCACTCCACTTTAACCCAGTCCCTCAGGGCAGCCTCACAGAAAGCACGGACCTACTTAATTGGGGTAATGTCGCTGGGCCCTACAGCACAGGTTGAAGAATCAAAGCTTTCTTCCTTAATCGCACAAGTGGTCAGAGGGAGCAGATATGACATCTGCACCCAGGAAGCTATGAACAACATCATTACCATGCATTCGGAATTAAATAATAATAAAAATAGGGAACTAAAGAGAAAGACAAAAAAAAAAAAACAGGTGAAAGGAGATTTAATTTGGAAAAAAATAAAACTTTTTAATATCAGTGTTACCCTCCATTTGAAGTTTCTAAAAATATTGCTATCATTTTTTTTCCGGGGGGAGGGGGGCAAGAATTAACATTGCAGGAATAGAATATAATGGCTTAAAATTCAAATTTTAACACAAGTAGTTTTGCCAGTTTATCTCTTCTAGTCTTTGCTCTACAAGGGGGGAAGAGAGAGAAAACTATACTAAGACCTTGTATCTCTGCCAGATATTCTTTTTAAAAGTACAGAAATAAAGTTCAGGAAAGTAAAATTGCTTACTTATTCTTCCTACCTGCGCCTCTCATTCCAATTAAGTTTCATAACACCTTCAAAATTCTTGCCTCAATGATTATGAAGCCTTCTCTCAAAATAATTGGTTATTTACCGACCTCCTGATCCCACATCAAGCTACTTTGTTGACTCGGTGTGAACTTCTAAACCAGTCTTATTCTACCCTCAACCTTGCGTATCCTTGGTGACTTCAACATATCCCCTACCATACACCCTCATATCTCCAACTTCAGGACACATTTAAGCCTTACTCCCTCTCACATAAACTTGTCTCCACTCCCACCAACATACATGGAAATACACTAGATTTTCTGGTTTCTTCATTCTCAATTCATACCAATGCCATAAGGAAGCCATGGACAGCAATCTGAACTTATTTTATCCAGTTCTGTTTCTCTCTTTCCTTTATGACAAACCTTCCCTTCCAATGACCCCTCTCCGCATCTTGTCAACACCGGCTTTCCATAAACAACCCACAACACTGGTAAACAATTTTTGAAAAGTTGTGCTTCTTAAATTGAGATTAGTTAATTCTTATGTATTTTCATGCACTAAATCCAAATATCACCTTGAAAAATGCTTGTTGGCTATAGGTTTAAAGATATGCAGCATGTAATATTTTATTATTTTATTATAAAGTACAGTATGTGTGATTATGTTTTAAACTCTAAACCATATCTACTCTCTGAAGAATCATCTCTAGCCAATGTCCAGCAATAGCCTGTAAGCATTGTTGTGGTCCATTTACCCTGGTACCGCTTTTCCATGGTTGAAATATCTTGCTGGAACCTTTCACTACGTTTTACACTAATTGCCTCACAGTTTGCTAGAAAAAAGTCTGGATACAAGTCCCAAAAGTAGATTTTAAGTGACATGTTACATCCCATGTTCTTGTAAGCCTTGATGAGGTTTTCCACCAATTCTTCGTAGTTTCCTTCCCTTGTTTCTGAGAAATCTCTTCACCACTAACTCAAATGCTTCCCAAGCAGCTTTCTCCTCCAAATGAAAGGCTGATTCAAAGTCACCATCTTTAAGAAGCTCTCGAATCTGAGGACCAATGAAAACTCGCTCTTTTATCTTAGCATCACTCAAGTGAGGGAAATTTTTATGTTAAATACTTGAATCCCTGACAAGATTTCTCCATAGATTTTACCTGAGCCCCAGTTTTGTCTAGTGGTGGTAGCAAAATTTTGTTGAACATTTTTCATTCCATGCTCCAAGGATTGATGAGGTGTCCAGTCTTTCCTGATATAGTAGGAACCTCTTTCACGGCTGTCACATTCACACAGAAAGCAGCAGTACTTGGTGTATCCACCCTGCAAGCCCACCACAGAGCTGCCACTGATGCTCACCATATTTTATGCATTGCAACATAGGCTTTATATTCTCATACGTTTTTTTCATATGTGGTGCATAGCACACAGGAACTGATGGTTCACTATTGCCATTGTGCAGCAGCAAGACACCTTTCAGACTCATCCTTGATGAATCATTGAACAGCCTCCAGTGTCTGCATTTGTATTCGATCGATGCCAAGTGATTCCATCAGACCATTAATGTGGTTGCAGACTACTAAATCACCTCCCATTATGAAGAAATCGTTGAACTGCTGCTGATGGTGATGAAATTTTTCAATTTTCACATCAGCTGTTAGGAGATTCCACTGTTTAAGACAAGAGCCTAGCAGTTCTGCCTTATTCTTGGGTAGTTGCAGATCCCTGACAAGGTCATGGAATTTCCCTTGTGTTATGAAATGTGCCCAAGGAGTGTGCTTCATCAAAATTTGGTTCACTTTGTAATCCAGCAGTCATCCTTCTCTGCTTCCACCTCGCTACTTTCCTCATCTGACTCGAAGGATGCCAAAGTTAGGGCATCAGGAACAAGTAGACCTTCTCCATGTGGAACTAGGTGAATAGCTGATGGAATGTTTGGATATTCAATGAACTCCTTTTTCTTCTTTGACAAGACTTTTTGTAATGTAGGTACCATACAGAAATAATAATTGTTGGTATGGTCTGTTGGGTCCCGCCATGTCATTGGCACAGCAGAAGGCATTTCAGAAATGTTTTCATAAATTATCATTAAAATACAGAGCATGACAGCTTAGCAGAAGTATTTATATCATTCAGTAGGAAAATAAAATTAATATAAAATGCGTCACATGCATATCAATAGCTTGATCTCAATGCATATTTATTATAGGTTTACAAAGTGTTTGACTATGAAAATCACCTACCTTTCACCTCAAAATGTAAACTTGCACAGCACAACCACCTTCAATGACTGCTGGAACAATACTGAAGTGCAGTGAAACTGAGTGTGGTAAGAAACACACTGGTGCAAGCCTGTTGTGACACATAGGTGTATCTTGAAAAGTAGAACTAATAAACAATTTTAACCATGATATTCATTATCAGTGACCTAAAATTAGTTGAAAATTGCTACTCTGGTCTTGGAAGCATTTTGGTTTTTGACCAGTGCAACAAATAACCTTGGAATTGGCTTCCCTCTACCAAGCTTTATCACTCCTACAATTCACCTCAATGACTACCTTGACACTCTTTTTCACAGCCTTGTCACAGAGACACGAATCAAAGCTCCAACAGGGACTTCATCGGAGATAAAATTATCATATTTATTTATTTAAGAGAAAACAAGGTGGCAGCCACCAATCCTAAGGGACTCTCATTGGCCTCACTGATAAAATGGGGTCATCCAAAAAAGGTCATAAGGGGCGTGAAAACACTCAATAAAAATGGGGAAAAGCAAAGGATTAAAAGAAAACAGCACAACACACACAGATGCACACTTAACTTACAGGCATACAACACACATTCTAAAAACAAGGGTGGCTGGGGTAATAAACAAATGACAAGCGCCAGCCGCACAGGATGGTGCAAGGCAAAAGATAAAACAATAAACTTAAACACAAAAATGGAAAAACAATTTATAAAAGGGATAAAACACCACTTTGCGATAGAGATGTAAGAATGGAGGATGACTGAAGGGAATTCTCTGTTAAAAGAAAGCAAAGTTGAGCAAGGGGGGAAAGGGCAATGCCAGAAAGGGTAGGAAAGCGCAAGAATTTCAAAAAGAAGCAAGGCGGGGGACAAACTACTAAGATGTGAGCCACAGACAGCTCGCCACCGCAAAAGGGACAACCAAGGGCAACTCGGCCTCTGCCCAAAACTAAATAGCCATGGGTGAGTCATGTGTTCCCAATTCTCAACCAGCTAAGAGCAACCTCCCAAGACCGGAGTCGCTGAGAGCTAGAGGAACAGGGACGGACAGAGTTTAATAAAGGACAGCTTAGAAAGAGGGGAATGAATCCCACTCTCTCTGCCACAAACAAAAGGTATATGCCCTGATTACGGGGTAGGAATCCCTAAAGGGCAGAGGGGCAGCATCCAAGACCTCGAGGGCTGCCGAACAGGCTAGCCAATCAGCCTCCTTGTTGCCCAGGACCCCAACAGAATGCCACCCTGTAATGGGAGGCATTTTTAACCAGCCAGGAACGAATCCCTAAAACCAAAGGGTGGGTGGACGTAAAAGAACGAACCACTTCCAAAGCAGGCCGGGAATCACTAAAAACAAAGTCTGAAGAATTGAGGGATAAAAAAAAAATTAAAGGACAAAAGAATGGCCGTCCTCTCTGCGGTAAAAACGGATGCTACAGAAGGGAGAGCAGACCGAAGGGAGTCTGTAAAGGACAGCGTGGCTGGCCCAACACCGAGGTCCGACTTTGAGCTGTCAGTATAGATGGAATGCTGGCATGCATGAGAACACGCATGTTCAAGAAACAGGCATATTAATAGACGAGGGTCAGTAGACCCTTTCCCGAAATGCCAAAAGTAAGTACAGACCTCAGGAGGGCGAATGCTCCAACACAGAGACGGCGGGAATGGGAGGGCCAAAACCCCAGGAACACCTAGAGAGGCGAGGTGGTCCCAAACCCAGAGCCCCAGAGGCCAGGGTAGAGATGGCTGCCGATCAAAAGATGCCGGGGCAAAAAGCACTTATGGACAGAGGACTAAGGTACTGCTGAACACGAAACTGAGATGGTAGGCACACCTGCAGCCGGTGATATCGCAAGGGAAGCATGCCACTCTCCACAAAAAGGCTAGGGGTAGGCAAGATGCGAAAGGCTCCACTACTAAGACGAGCCCCAACAGAATGAACAGAGTCAAGCAACTTCAAGGCCGAAGGAGACGCTGAAGAGTACACCTGGCAACCGTAGTCCAGCCGGGATTGAACCAGCGCCGAATAAAGCGACCACAAGGTGCACCTATCACCACCCCCAAAATGGTCTGGGATAAAACCTGAAGCAAATCCATAGCTTTCGAACAAGAAGCCCTCAAGCGATGCAAATGGGGCTCCCAAGTGAGCTTGCTATCAAGCATTAAACCCAAGAACTTAAAAACGGGGACATATTCAATTGCCGTGCCATCCAAGAAGAGGGAAGGGGGATCAAGGACACCACGACCCCAATAAAAATGCATAGCCTTCGTTTTGAGACCGAAAAACGGAGACCCTTGGAGACAGCATGACCTGACATGGCATCAATTGCCAGCTGTAATCGACGGGCCAGGTCATCCACGAGGAGAGAAGCCAAAACCCCCTCCAGAAGAGTGGACACCAGACTATTAATAGCAATGGCAAAACATGTCACACTTAAAACACACCCCTGGGGAACACCCTTCTCATGAACCCACAAGCCTGATAAAGCATCCCCAATACGGACCTTAAAATTACAGAACAATAAAAATTCTTGAGTAAAAACCAGTAAAAAGCCCCTCATACCCCAATCATATAACTGATGTAAAACACCATATCTTGAGGTGGTATCTTAGGCCTTCTGAATGTCGAAGAACACCGCTAACATCTGATGCCTGTAGGAAAAAGCCCATAAAACGAAGTCTTCCAAATGGATGAAGTGGTCAAGAGTACTGCAGCCACTGCGAATCTGCACTGAAATGGAGAGAGTAACAACAAGGAAAGAAGGTACCCTAGCAGACCTTACGGTCCATTCAATGAGGGTACCTTTGGACTAGCAGTCGAGCGGGTACATCTCTGCTCAAATGCTTTACGTCCTTTCACAGCCATTTTTCAAGACCCTGCCTAGTCTTGACTTGAACTGGTCAACAGATTCACTGTTGACAACTTCCAATGCGTTCCAACTACCGCAGATACTGTAGGTGAAAAACTTTCCACACAGATCGCAGTTGTAACGCTTCAGTTCAAGTTTAAAGCTGTGATTTCTTGTTCTGCTCTCAACAAGTGTGAAAATATCCCCGTAGTCAACATTGTTGAACCCTCAAAGTATTTTGGAAACTTCGATGAGCTGACCACGCAGTCTATGGGTTTCCAACGAGAACAGATCTAATTCCCTTAATCTATCTTCATAACTTTTATGTCTGATAGAGAGAATCAGTTGGGTTGCCCTGGCTTGCACGCGTTCCAATCTCGCGATGTCCTTTCGAAATAAAGGACTCCAAAATTGTACGGCATACTCCAGGTGCGGTCGGAAAGAGAGTTGTACAAACACAGTACAATCTCCTTGTTCCGATATCCAAACTGGCGCTTTATATAGCCAAGCATCCTTTGGGCCTTTTTCTCCGCCTCAATGCACTGTTTCGAGAACTTGAGGTCACTAGTGATTGTTACACCCAAGTCCTTCTCAGTGTCGGTGGATTCAATAGCAGTGCCCTTAAGGATATACTGAGATTGGGGGGTTTCTGTGGCCGATATGCATCACTTTGCATTTGTTCACGTTAAAAGGCATTTGCCACGTGTCCGACCACTCCCCAATCTTCCCAAGATCTTCCTGCAGGCGGGCAGTATTTCCATCCTTTGCAACGTTCATACCAAGCTTGGTATCGTCGGCAAATTTGGAAATCTTGGCAACCATGTTACCGTCCATGTCGTTGACGTAGATGATGAATAGTAGTGGTCCCAGGACAGAACCTTGAGGCACCCCGCTAGTAACGGGCACCCACTCAGAAGCCTGTCCATTCACCACCTAACGTTGCCATCTGCCACTTAGCCAGTTCTCAATCCAGCCGGCTACTTTTCCGTCTATGCCCAGCACTCGCACTTTCCGGAGAAGGCGGCGGTGTGGTACCTTATCAAAGGCTTTCTGAAAGTCTAGGTAGACCACATCCCCCACCTTATCCCGATCGTGCTCACTGAAAACGAAGTGGAAGAATTCCACAAGGTTCGCCAGGCATGACCGTTGCCTTCGGAAGCCGTGCTGGGAACTCCTCAGTAGCAGATTTGACTCTAAATACGTCATTTTGTCCACCATCATGCTTTCCATGAGTTTACCGACTATCGAAGGACGACTGATAGGTCGGTAGTTTGACGGTTGGCTACGGTCTCCTTTCTTGAAGATAGGAGTCACCTCCGCTTCACGCCAGTCTCTAGGAACGCATTCGGTCCGGATTGAGATGTTGAAGATTGCGCTCAGGTGTTGTGACACTTGATCGCGAACTTCTTTTAACACTTTAGGTAGAAACCCATCTGGGCCAGGTGACTTATTAGTCATTAGGTCAGTGATCTTTTTTATTTCCCCTTCAGTGAAGTCCATATCCTCCAGCTTTTTCCCTGTGTAGGAATCCATTGGCTGGGGGATGGGACCACACTCTTCAGTAAACACTGAAGAGAAGTAGTCGTTAAGGAGGGTAGCATTTTCTGCATCTGAATGCTTTAATGCCCCCTCCTCATTTCTCAAAGGGCTAATCGTTCGATGGATTGGTTTACGGCTGTTCACATATCCAAAAAACTCCTTGGGATTCTCTTTACAGAGTCTCACCACTCGGAGTTCCTCAGACCGCTTAGCCGCCCTTATGCTGGACTTCACTCTCCTGGCTAGCCTCCGGTATTCGTCAAAGTCACCCGAGATCTTCGATTGCAAGTACACAGTTCTCTTCTCCCTAAGCAGTTGGCCGATTTCTCAATTAAACCACTTTGGTTGAACAGAAGACTGACGGTGACATTTCAGGGATATGAAACGCGATTGAAGACTCATGAATGTGGTTTTGAAACTGCTCCACGAGTCTTCAACAACATCGCACACTTCTAGCCTCGCGTCAGTCAGTCCAGCACGAAGACCTGTAAAGTCTGCTCTTTTCAAATCGAGTTTCCTCGATTTACTAGTTGCAGGCCCTGCCTTCGGGGCTTGGACTACAAATCTAATTAGTCGGTGGTCACTGCCACCGAGCTCTTCGCCAACAGAGAGGTCCTCAACGATGTCATCCTCAGAGGTGAAAACCAAGTCGAGGATATTGTCTCCTCTCGTTGGCTCTCTCACCCATTGAGTGAGGAACTCGTTGTTCGCGAACTCCAGGAGTAGTGCGTTCTCGCCTCAGGGACTCAAAAAACCAAGTAAAGCGAACTTGAACCATCCTTTTGAATAACTTACTGAAGCAGCTCGTAAGAGCAATCGGGCGATAGTGACTGGGGTCTAAACCGTCCCTACTGGGCTTGAGAAAGGGTAGAACAAGCCCCACACGCCAGGAGGACGGATAGATCTCTTTGACCCAAAGAAGGTTGTAAAGGTCAACCAAAAATAACTAGGAGTGGGGATGGAGACAACTGAGAAAGTCGTAATGGATGCAATCATCACCAGGAGAGGTGGAGCCACAGTGAGACAAAGCAGCATGGAGCTCCTAGACTGAGAAGAGCATCATAAGAGTAGGTGGCGCACGTGGTAAAATCTAAAAGGCGAGAGACTATGGCGACCTTATGATCAAGAAACCGTCGAGTATATCTACCAGCGCTACTCGCCTAAGCAAAATGGTCAGCCAGAAATTCGCTGACCAGCCGGCCATCGGACACAAGCAAGCCTCCGATGTACAGAGTGGGGATGGCATGACCAGAATAGCGACCACGGATCTTATTGAGCCGCTTCCAAACCCAAGTTAACGACGTGGACGAAGAGATGGAAGATACGTACCGACACCGAGACTCACGGCGGGCACGACGGAGGCTCCTCTGGTGGATGGTACGAACTCGGTTCTGATCGACCCTATTCGAGACGGTCGGGTTCCGCCTATAACGAAAATGGGCCAACTGATAGGCAGAAATAGCCGACGCGCAATCTCTCGACCACCAGGGGACAGTGGAGCGCCCCGCAACAGGGAACCTCCGCGGAACAAGGCACTCAGCAGCCTCGAAAATATGAGGCCGCTGAATCAACGGTATCGAAGGGACCCCAGGTGGCATCAATAAAGGAAACCTCCCAGAACCCAACCCAATTTGCTCGCCGCAGATCCCAATGAGAAGGGAGGGAAAGACCGGGCCAAGAATGGCGGCCGACAGGACGATCTGGAAGAGATCACTCCCGGAAAGGTTGTCCCGAATCGACCACCAGAAATCGAGGAAACAGTCGGGCGAACATAAGGACAAGTCTACAGCACTAAAAGAATCTGTTTGAACATGGTAAGAAGTAAAATCGCGGGAATCTAAAAGACAAAGGGAATCAGATAATAAGAGGGACTCAATCACTCCGCCCCGGGATTACGGGCAGTATCACCCCAAGCCGGGTGGCGAGCATTAAAATCACCAAGTAATAAAAATGAGGTAGGTAACTGACTTGTGAGCTCTAAAAGGTCAGACCGGCTCAAATTAAAATCGGGGGGGCGAAAGATGTACACAGAACAAACAGTTAAAAGCTTGGAAATAAAAACCCTCGCAGCAACAGCCTGCAAGGTAGTACGGAGGGGAAGTGGCGCAGAAAATAGCGAAGAGGAAATTAAAATAAGCACCACCATGGGACTTGCCTAAGGGGCAGGGAGGTGGAATTAAACATCCGGAAGACGAAAGCACCGGGAAGGGGCGAGTCCCATGCTTATTTTCTTGCAAACAGATCACCAAGGGCCGAATGCTAGAAAGCAAGAGCTGGAGTTCCTCCAACTTGGGAAAAAAACCCTTAACAATTCCACTGTAGGATGACTGACACTACTGTCGTCTCGACACCAACGTCGGGATGCTAGTGACGGAAACCGTCGAATGTACCTGACAACTAGAAGACCCAGAGAGAACAAGGTGCAGATCGCGGTGAGCCGGAGACGCACCCAGCACAGACTTGGCAGGGTGGACGGTAGGAAGCGACAGCAGAGAGCCAGACTGAACCCCCAACGTGGATGGCTCATCGCCCGGAGGGAAAGGAAGATCGAGCAGAGACGGACGAGAACTAAAATGCGAGGAAGATGGAACAGAAGGCAGAACATGGACAGAGGGTGAGAAGGGCACAGGGTGAGAAGGGAACAGGGTAAGGAGGGAATTGGGTCAGAAAGAGGTGAAGGAACAGGGTCAGAAAGAGGTGAAGGAACAGGGTCAGAAGGAGATGAAGGAAGAGGGGTAGGAGGCAAGGGAGGCGGAACTGGGGTAGGAGGCAAAGGAAACGGAAGTGGGGTAGGAGGCAAGGGAGACGGAAGTGGGGTAGGAGGCAAGGGAGACGGAAGTGGGGTAGGAGGCAAGGGAGACGGAACTGGGGTAGGAGGCAAGGGAGACTGAACAGAAGTAAGGGGCAAGGAAGAAGGAACTGGGGTAGGGGGCAAGGAAGAAGGAACCAGGGTAGGGGGCAAGGAAGAAGGAACCAGAGTAGGGGGCAAGGAAGAAGGAACCGTGGTAGGGAGCAAGGAAGACGGAACCGGGTGAACCTCCGCCCTCGCGATGACATCTGTGATACCAACGGGGGAGGACAGCGAAGAACAAGGAGGACAAGGCATCAAAACGGAGAGCGCCAGCAGCCGACTCTGCGACAAAACCAGCCTCATCAGAGGCAGCACGCTTGGACTCCGAACTGGGTGAGGAGGAACCCTTCCGTTTGTGCTGAGGCAAAGGAACGAAGGAACAGCGGGAGTAGACGCCTGGAGGAACTGCCGGATATCTTCCAAGGTCTCAGCTCGGTCGCTCTCACGTTCCGCGACAGAGGGAAGAACTTGAGAAGAGACCAAAGGCAAAGGAGAGGGCGCAACGGAGAAACCGAGGGAAGGCACCGAAGGCAAAAGAAAGGGAGCAACAGAGCGACCGCGAGAAGACAAAGAAGGACTGGGGCGACTGGGAGGACGGCGGGAACCTGCCTCCCGGAGAACGTCAAAGAGACGGTCGGAAGGGCGAGCTGCCCCCACACCCTACGATGGGCCCCTAGGAAGTCCAGCCTGAGGGAGTCTCAAAGAGCCAGGACCTCCTTCACAAAAAAAAATACAGAACAAGAACGCGAAGCCGCGCTATGGGAACCTCCATAATTGGCGCAACATTCATGATTCCCACAAGAGGAGCCATGATACGCCAACGCACAGGCAACACAGCGACGAACCTGCCTACAATTGCTGCTCATATGGGCCAAACTGGTGCCAATTAAAATGTCTGGGGAGCTCGACATAACGGGACACATGGACACGAAGATAACCAGCACAAACAAACTGGGGCAGATCCTGACGCTCAAAGGTAACGATGAGGGTACTCATAGGAACCTTAGTGGGACCAACAGACTTAGAAACACTATAAACGTCCATAACCCTCTGAGATGAAAGTTTATCCTTTAGTCTCGAAACATCATATTGCAATAATTCGTTGGAGCGAATCACTCCCTTAACAAAATTAATGTGGGGGTGGGGCACAGCCGAAACCAGGAGCTCCGAAATGGAGGACAAATCCCGCACGGCGTCACACTGCTCTCGCGAAGATACCTCAACCACTATATCGCCACTACCAAGGGCCCACATACGACGGGGCGCACCACAGCGGGACTCAAACTCCTTATTTAAATCAAACACGTCCAATTTCGAAAGCGGAGACCCGGAACTCGAATTCAGGACCAGAAAACATGGATAATCCAAATGAGGATCTATCAAACATGGAAAAGAGGACTTATTGACAGGGACAGTACAATAATTTTTTATTATTAGCCATATAAAGTAAAGTATAAAAGGGAGGGCAAACTCACGCAGCATAGTCACTGTCTACCGTCACGACACCTACTTGAAGCGCCGGCCCAACCAGAAGGGTAAGGCCCATCGACACCTGACCCAACCATCGTTTTAAAAAGGACTGGCTAGCCTCGGAAATTTACCGGTTGGGAAAGCAAAGACCCCCACCAAGAGTGCCACTCCAGCTTAGGCACCCACCAACCAACACAGGCAGGACCCAGCCATGGAGTTGCGACTCTGAAGGACATCACTGTATCTAGATGGAAGGATGATGCAAGGTGAAAGAGAATTAGTACAGAAGATGAAGTAGGGGTTAGCGGAAGAAGAAAAAGAATGTCGAGCTGGGGCTTGAGGGCAGGATTGGAAAATCAAAAAGCCCAGGGTTTTGAGGGGCTTTTTCAAGTAAAATTTGAAAAACCCCAGGTTTGGGGATTTTTTTCAAGCAATGAATGATACTTATCATTATTTTATTCAAAATTTATATTTATGTTTATAATTTCAACAAATATATATGAAATTAAGGTTATTTCTCGGATACTGACTCATAATAATTCATCTCTCCTTCGACAGGTTATGGCTATCCTGGGTACCCACAATTCTCAATCAGTGATCTGTTCTTACTATAATATAATTATTAATATTATATAAAAATGGAGATAGCTATTCTTTTTCTATGTTATTCTAATGCTTTAACATTTAAAAAAAAAAAAAAAACAGAATAAAACACAGGTTTATAAAAAACCCGGGTTTTATTGGGCTTTTGGCCAATCCTGCCGGACAGAACACTGAGTCCTGTCAGCTCAGTAGCCATGAAAGCAAATTGCCGTGCCCCTTACAGGAAAATTATCATATCATGAACTATGGAAGAGAGATAGGATTAGAAGAAATTAATAAAGAGAGTCAAAGTAATTAATAAAGAAAGGATTAGAAGAAATTAAGAAAGAGAGTCAAAGTAATTAATAAAGAAAGGATTAGAAGAAATTAAGAAAGTAGAAGAGATTAATAAAGGATTAGAAGAAATTAATAAACAAAGGATTAGAAGAAATCAATAAACAAAGGATTATAAGAAATCAATAAACAAAGGATTATAAGAAATTAATAAACAAAGGATTATAAGAAATTAATAAACAAAGGATTATAGGAAATTAATAAACAGAGGATTATCGGAAATTAATAAACAAAGGATTAGAAGAAACTAATAAACAAAGGATTAGAAGAAACGCATAAACAGAGGATTAGAAGAAACTAATAAACAAAGGATTAGAAGAAATTAATAAACCAAGGATCACAAGGAATTAATAACCAAAGGATTAGAAGAAACTAATAAACAAAGGATTAGAAGAAACGCATAAACAGAGGATTAGAAGAAACTAATAAACAAAGGATTAGAAGAAATTAATAAACCAAGGATCACAAGAAATTAATAACCAAAGGATTAGAAGAAATTAATAAACAAAGGATTAGAAGAAACGCATAAACAGAGGATTAGAAGAAACTAATAAACAAAGGATTAGAAGAAATTAATAAACCAAGGATCACAAGAAATTAATAACCAAAGGATTAGAAGAAAATAATAACCAAAGGATTAAAAGAAATTAATAAAGAGTAGAAGAAATTAATAAAGAAAGGATTAGAAGAAATTAATAAAGAAAGGATTAGAAGAAATTAATAAACAAAGGATTAGAAGAAATTAATAAAGAAAGGATTAGAAGAAATTAATAACCAAAGGATTAGAAGAAATTAATAACCAAAGGATTAGAAGAAATTAATAGAGAAGAAATTAATAAAGAAAGTAGAAGAATTAATAAAGAAAAGATTAGAAGAAATTAATAAAGAAAGGATTAGAAGAAACTACTAAACAAAGGATTAGAATAAACTAATAAACAAAGGTTTAAAAGAAATTAATAAACAAAGGATCAGAAGAAATTAATAACCAAAGGATTAGAAGAAATTAATAAACAAAGGATTAGAAGAAAATAATAAACAAAGGATTAGAAGAAATTAATAAAGATATGATTACAGTCAACGTGGTTCTCATTTCAACCGCGTTTAGGGGACCCATATCATACCTCCCTAAAAAGAATCGCATGGGAGAAATTCACTAAGTGTTAAATTAAACTGCTCAAGAACAATTTAGCAGAGTGCTTCGCCAAAACTGGTTGTGAGGTCCTGCAGCAGGATGCCGCCCTTTGCCAAATCTTAAGAGAGGTCAAAAGTGGCTCTCTGACAACGAGGTCAAGTATATACAAGATTGGCCCAGTCAATCACCCGATATTTTCCCCACTGAGAACCTTTGGGGGATAATGAAACGCTGCCTTTGTCAGGAGGATACAGCAATGATTCCAAAGCTCAAAGCTGCAATCCGGAAAGTGAGGGAGGAAATACCCGCTTCCTGTAGGGGAGGGGGGGGATTGTAATTTTATTTCTTAGAAGAGGACATCACAACAGGAGTATAAACAACCACCGCCGTGATGTCCTCCTCCAAAGGGAGTAGAGTTTTTGCATCACCTAATATCCTGCGGGGGAGGGACAATTGCCCTTCATCATGGTCTCTTGAAGGCAGATAACTGCTAAGGAGGAGTCTCTGACCAGAGTGGCAAGTTCCTCCCAGTTTGCTCTTAGACCACAAATGTTCCACTGCAGGATCGTGGCCGTATTTATTTTGATCAAGGTTTAAGGACTACTAGGACTGTTTTTTGAGCCACTGTTCCTGTTCACTGAGGTGAAGGTAGGAGCAGGGGGTGAGGGTTGGAAACCTTTTATTCTTTTCATCTTCCCTATTCTTTATAGGGAGCTTGGATCTTTGTGAAGCCACAGGACCCCTTTGTGGAGGGATTCACTGATGGCTGCTTGTCCCCTGTCTGTGGGCTGCACCAAAAGAGATGAAAGGTCATCCACATTGAACAGAGTGAAAACATCTTGCTCCATTGGGCCAGAGAGGGCTCCCCCCATCCATACACAGAGTCAATGACCTCTCAGAAATAAAGATTGGGAGATATCTCCTCACCTGCATTGTATTGAGTCTCCATGAAACTGTATTATGATGGAGCAATATCATAAGCATTCTCCATATCAAAAAACACTGCCACATAACACTGACAGAAGACCTCGCAGATAGTATTTTCAAGTTGAAGCAGAGCATCAAACATAAAGTGGATGCTTAGGAAAACCACCGTGCAGAAGACAGGAAAAAGGCTAATCTAACATTTACCAATTTCGCCATCAACTTGCACATGTGGGAGGTTAAAAAATTGGCCAAAACAAGCTGGGGTAATGAACTCTCCCCTGACTGGAGCTTGGTCACCTTAGGGACCATGTCCATCTCAAGCGGGGTTTCCATGTGGCCATCCTCCCCAAGGCATCACAGATCACATTTGAGATATCTTCTGTCACATTCATCTCTGGCAGACAAACCGACCTCCATCGAGGAAGCGAGGAAGGCAGTCACGCTGACCCCCTGCAATACCAAGATGCATGATGGCAGGACTGCAGGGGGTCACAGCCTGACACGTCCCTCTTTCCCTTGCCCCCCTAAGGCGGTTAGCCATATGGGGTCTCTGTCAGCAGGAGCAGTCGATTTGGGGCTGCCTGACTACTGTCTCCATAGGATCAGAAATTCCAGAATGCGGTCATTTACACAAATAATCAGCCCCGGTCCAACAGTGATGGACTTTGCCAACCGGGCCCACCATAAAGGCAAAATTGTCCTGGAACTTTGGCCATAGAGGATGGAGCCAGCGTAGCCATCTTATATAGGTACTCGATGAAGGTGAGCAGAGTCAACAGTCCAGCACACCCAGTACCTAATAATTGCACTAGCCAGCAGGCTTTCAGCCCTCACAGTATACAATAACATTCAATTCAGGCTCATATGAGGATGAAAATGCGCCAGACAGCCAGAACCTCAGTGGATAGGAGAGCAAGTGTGGAAAGGGGTAGGAGGGTATGTAATAAAGAGAAGTACAGATAGGTGGGTCTACTAAAGAGTAGTGTGGGTGATTATCTATTATCATACCCTGGTGTTAAGTGATTCCAGGATGGCATGCATTCCTCCAAGGCACCATGACTACCGGACCGAACTACTCTGCACAGATGGAAACACCCCTCCTGGTGCAAAGCGAAGGGAAAAAAATATTGAGTGGAGAGACATAAATAATAATACTGCCATGTATTCAGTGTGGGGAAGAGCATGATACTGGTTTTGTCAATCAGTCCTCACAGATTTAAGCGGGGGGAGTGTGAAGTCGGGGGGAGTGTGAAGTGGGGGGAGTGTGAAGTGGGGGGGAGTGTGAAGTGGGGGGGAGTGTGAAGTGGGGGGAGTGTGAAGTGGGGGAGTGTGAAGTGGGGGGAGTGTGAAGTGGGGGGGTGAAGTGGGGGGGTGAAGTGGGGGGGAGTGTGAAGTGGGGGGGAGTGTGAAGTGGGGGGAGTGTGAAGTGGGGGGAGTGTGAAGTGGGGGGAGTGTGAAGTGGGGGGAGTGTGAAGTGGGGGGAGTGTGAAGTGAGGGGAGTGTGAAGTGGGGAGGAGTGTGAAGTGGGGGAGGAGTGTGAAGTGGGGGAGGAGTGTGAAGTGGGGGGGAGTGTGAAGTAGGGGGGAGTGTGAAGTAGGGGGAGTGTGAAGTAGGGGGGAGTGTGAAGTAGGGGGGAGTGTGAAGTAGGGGGGAGTGTGAAGTAGGGGGGAGTATGAAGTGGGGGGGAGTGTGAAGTGGGGGGAGTGTGAAGTGGGGGGAGTGTGAAGTGGGGGAGTGTGAAGTGGGGGAGTGTGAAGTGGGGGGAGTGTGAAGTGGGGGGAGTGTGAAGTGGGGGGAGTGTGAAGTGGGGGGAGTGTGAAGTGGGGGGAGTGTGAAGTAGGGGGGAGTGTGAAGTAGGGGGGAGTGTGAAGTAGGGGGGAGTGTGAAGTAGGGGAGTGTGAAGTGGGGGAGAGTGTGAAGTAGGGGGAGTGTGAAGAGGGGGTGAAGTGCAGTGAGAGAGAGAGAATATGTGTCTGTGTATGTGTGTGTGTGTGATCCCCTATCCTATTTTGTGTTGTGTTAGTTTTAGCTATAGGTGAGGGTAAGGACTTGTGCCACTGAGCTACCACTTCACAAGAAGAGGCTAGAGAGGCCATGTGAAACCAGTAATAAGACTTTTATGTTGTCCTGAGGCAGGTGGAGACAGATACTAGGATTACAGCCAAGGAAATAAAGGAGAACTAGTGTCTGTTGAAGAACATCGGTTAAAACAAATGCACACCCCTCAGGAAACTACTTGTAACCTCCTCCCCCCAGAAGAGCCGGTGCTTTGGCTAAGAAATACTTAGCTGAAGACCCAGTGAAGTGGCAGAAGGTCTTGTGGAGTGATGAGGCCACATTTACTGTTACGAGGAAACAGGGGGTTACGTAAGGTCAAGTTGAAGTGTGGGTCAGATCATCTCAACTCCACGTTCACTCAGGCCACCTTGAAGCACCATGAAAAAGTTATGGTCTGAGGTACTTTTTTGTATCACAAAACTTGTGGTCTGGGAGGAAAGCATTACTGTGAACAAGAAGTACTTAGAGCCGTCCTGTGACCACCTGGAAGATCATCTTGATTTTTGCCAGTGAGGTGTTTATGCAGGATGGTTCTCTTGCATATACAGCTAAGCTCATTAAGGAGTAGTTTGATATCTGTGAGTTGGACTACATAGAAGGCTAGCCAAGGAACAGACTGGATTTGAATCCCATTGGGAACTCTGGCCCATCATAAGGCGGCGGTTACATAGCCATGACACCTCTGTGCCTAAGCTCATTCATCATCTCCAGGAGTTATGAAGCAGTTTTTGGCACTCCTTTCTCCAGAACCTTGCAGTCAGTCCCTAATGTCTCCAGGAGTGTATCAATAGGAAAGGAGCCCCCACCAAGTATTAATCCCTTGGTAATACCCAAATAACCTTTTATTTTTCTGACTGCCAATTTCTGAGTTAAGGGGCCGGGGAGATTGTGCCAAGTATTACGGCACTGACTGTAATAATAGCTGTCTGGGAAGAGGTGATTTGGTTCATTACCTTAGCTAAAGCCAATCTATGATAGAAACTGTGAATTTTGGCCAGCATGCTGCCATCAGTGGACCAGATGATTAGGAAGCCTTTGAAGCCAATGGGTTCAAAAATTACCAGGATCTGAAGATCTGTTGTAGGGGAGAGAGAGATCAGGCCGCCATGACTTTTAGTTGGCCTGGCCACCAACAAGGCGGTAAAGCCCACCTGCCACACACCCTAAGAATAGTGCATAGAGGTGGTCAGCAGGAAAGGGATTATTTGGAGGGACGAGGGGGGGCATAAACTGCTCTTCCCATTAATCACACACAAATCATCCTAGACATTTTTTTTTTTAAGAGCTCATCTGGCGACTGCCTACTTGGGCATTAGTCGCCGTATTAAAACTGGCCTAGTTCTAGGATACTTTAAAATAAAATTAAAGACAAAAAAAACACCCCAAAAAGGGAAAAAGGAAGCAAGCTGGTGCGTCGGGGTGAGGTCCCACAGCGCAGGAGCGTGCAACCTAAAGGGAAAAAAAATGCAAAAAACAAAACAAAACAAAAAAAAAACCCTGCTTAAATAATAGGGAGAGGGCCGGCCTCCCCCAAGAAGTCAACAAGTCCACCAGTCAATGTGCATGCACTCGTCCCGAGTACAAGGGACAGGCGGTAGCGACCGCGCCCATCCCGGTACCGGGACAGATAACGTGCGCGAAGATCACCTAGACTGGGACATTCAACAAGAATGTGCCGAACAATCTGGGGGACGACGCAGTCGTCCCCCAGATTGTTCGGCTTAATCCACGCGAGGGAGGATCAGCAAGGTTTGCTTCGGACGGTACCCAAGCTACCGCCGGCCTGTGGGAAATAAAAAGGTTATGGAACATGAGTAATATTACAGGTGAAATAAATGGCAAGAGGGAAGATAAAATGGCCCCCTTGCTTAACAAAATTACGCCCGCCATGGAATCAGAATATAGGAAATAATTAGGGCGGCAAACATAAAGGACAAAGAGGGCGGCGAACTCCGCCTTAACAGCATGGGTGGGAGCTGAAAACCTAAGACTAGCCTGCCTTTGGGCAAAAACCCAACCCATAGCCCAGGGAGTGGCGTCGCTGAAGGCGACGGGGAGCGAGGGAGGGGCCCACCCGACTCGTGCCCCGACCCAGGGTACCCAACCCGAGGGGAGAAGGATCGCCAGAAGGGCAACCCGGGACGACCGCGCATAGGCCAACTGGGCCCCAAAACGAGGGAGGCCTATAGCCATACCCACGAAATTTAGAAGCCCACCCAAACGAGCCCAGAAGGGAGAGGACGAGGGAACACGTGGGGCCCAATTCAGAGCAGCCGTTGTCTTCTTTCTCATCCTGGGGGTGAGGCGGGTCCTGTTGGCGCGCAGGTCAATATCAACGCCAAGGTACACGAGTTGGCGGGTAGGGGAAAGCACGGACTTCTTCTCATTTATTTTTATGGAAGAGTTGCGGACCCGGTTGACAAAATCAAGGAGGGCGGCGGGGCGACCTAGGCCCAAAATGTCGTCCAGGTATGTATAGACCACAATGCCGGCCTGTCGGGCAAATTCCGCAAAAATTGGTGCCATGCAAGCTTGCATAATGTAGGGGGATCCGGCGAAACCGATGGGCAAGCGCTTAAAGCGAAAACGCTCACTCCCACAGAGCACGCCGAACCAAGGCCGGGCATTTTCATGCAGTGGGATATGATAGAACCCATGCTGGAGATCTATCTTAATAGCCCACGTGGCCTCTCCCGCATCACGCAAGACCTTTCCAAGGGAAGGGAGCTGGAAAGTAGGGGGGGGGTATATAAACCCGACACGCCCAAAGGGGACATGTCGTAAATGAGCCTATCCTCGGTCTCATTCTTAGGGACTAGGAACACCTGATGGGCGCACCTAATCCGCTCCGAGCGTTCAACAACGCCGGCGCGTTCAAGGGTATGAAGCACCGGGAGCATCAGCTTATTGCTGGGGGCGAAATGACGATACTGGCCGAGGAACACCCGCACCCCTTTTCCTCCAGCAGCTTTAGCCACATTAGAGGGAAGGGGAACGTGGTGACACACATTGCCAGGGAGGAAGTCACATATGTGTCTCTGGAGGGGGTCCTTGTTAACCCGCGCCAGCGGGTCGAAGACACTCCCCGCCTCACCCTCGGCGTCGTTATCCTCAGCGTTGTCGTCATCACCGTCGTCCCGGTCCTGACCAGACTCAACCCTGGCTGCCGGGGGCGCATCCTGAACAGGAGCCTCCACATCCGGTGAAGCAGGGGGGTCGTCAGGGACCGGTTCCGGGACGTCTTCTATGATATTCAAGACATCACGGAGTTGGGGGTCAGCGTCGATAAGGGCCTGCGTGTTGTCATCCACAGGCACTACCATGTTTATGGCATCAACGGCGGCGGCGAGTCCAGGGTCAGCCGCAAGGAGGCGTTGCTGCGAAGTTAAGTCGAAATCCTCCAAATCCCGATCCTCGGGAAGTACCTCGGCGCCCCATTCTGGTAGGGCATCTATGTTGAAACCGAGAGGGACCTCACCATCCCCTGACCCATCGGCGAGAGGGAGGTCTGCCCCAACCCCAGGGAACCCATCAACCCAGGAAGGGGGGGGGGGGAAAGGACAAAGGGGGACTGGGAGCAAAATTGAAAACATCCCTAACTGCCCACATCTCGTCCTCCCAAGAGTCACATGGTGACCTACTTTCGGCCATCCTTAGCCTTACTTCTGGCCCTAGGTCTGCGACGAGGGCGGGCAGCCGGAGCAGCCGGTTGGGGACGGGGAGGGGCGGGACGCGCCCAAGACTCCCTTAGGACTGTGCGGTTATATATAACCGGGTCGATTGGAATGCCCGCACCCTGGGTAGCCTGGAGGCGGTGATCCTCCAAAGCGTACCCCCACCCAACGTAGGAGACCAAGTAATAGAGCCGCAGCCTGGTATGCAGACGTGCGGTCTCCTCCTCCAAAAGATGCTCCCTGAGACGGAAGGCAATGAAGAGCAGTTGGAGCTCTTCGATGTCCCTAGTTCTAAACACAGGGGGGGTGGAAGGGGTGGATACGCGGGCACGTAGGTGTGTTACCACAAGTGGCCAGTCCGGGGTAACCCGGCGGGCCTCCACAATCTGTGGAACACTCTGGTTAGGCTGAAAGCCTAACACTGGCTCATCAAACCCCAGCACTCTGCGTGCGTCGGGGGGTTGGGAATCCCACGGGGTGGAAGCCCTGGGAAGGGGCGGGACCTCCCGAGTGCCGATACTGTCGAGGGCCTGGCGTCTAAGGGTATCCAACTCCTCGGAGTCGGAAGGAACACTTTCAACGGGGGCGGGAGCAGCAGCGGTGCTGGAAGTACTGGCAGTTGCAGTAGGGAGAGGTGTCGGCGAAGGGTCCCGTGCCGGAGCCTGCGAGGTCGGCCTGGAGCGGGTCTGAGCACCCTTAGAGGGTGTTCTTTTACTAGGGGTCCTTTTAGGAGCCATAAGAAGACGGGTCTTCTATTAATAGAATCCCGTAAATACGCAGCGCGGATAAAGAACTTCCTATGGCTTTTAGGCCTAGCACAAGAACTGCATCAGAGACTTACCCCAAGGTCAAAGGTTAAGCAGAAAATATTAAATGAATCAGTGAAGCTGATTAAGAATAAGGTATAAATTGCGCCTTTATTCACTATACATTAATAAGTTTAAGCAACTGTGAACATATTAACACAAAATGAAGTTGCTTCAGAGAAAAACAATATTTATACAAAGGTTTAAATGTTTAACCAAAGGCAGGCGGAGCACGAGTAACGGTCGAACCGCAAAGCCTTGCATTTATACCCTCCGACCAGGCGAGCGCTCCATCAAATAGCAATGCGTCACATGAGTGTGTCCGATTCGGAGACGACAGAAGGCGACCTGAAGCCGTCGCGGCATTGGGGAATAGGTCCATGGGAACAGTCGCGGCGCAATGGCACGCAACTTTAAGTTCCCTTCGACCGTCTCCCATCTTCTTTGCCAAGCAGTCCGAAGAGCTGCCCGTATTCCTGCCATGTAGTCGGTGTGAGGAAGAGCGACACGCTGGTCCGGTCGCAGAGTCCTCGCGGACTCTTTGGCGCCCTCATCGGCGCGCTCATTCCCAGCAATTCCTAAATGTCCAGGAACCCAGCAGAAGATAATCTCGACATCTGCCCGGCTCGCCAAAACCGTGGCGTCACGGATATCGCGAACCAGGGGATGCGGAGATTCCAATGACCCGAGAGTACTCAGGGCGCTTTGTGAGTCGCTATAGATCACAATCCGGTCTCCGAACCGGGCACGTCGCGTAATCTCCCGTACCGAGTGGTGTATTGCCACCAGCTCGACCGTGAAAACAGACGCAGCGCCTGGCAGAGCCCCGCTGACTTCAAACAGAGGGAATACGGCGTGGAAGCTGACCCCCTCTTGGGACTTGGAGCCATCCGTATACACTGGCACGGTTCCAGCGTGACACGAGGTGTGCTCCAAAAAGGTCGAACGCAATACTCCCGGCGCAGTACAAGCTTTGGGAGCAGAGGCGTGGCGACAAATAGCCAAATTTGGTACCCTCCAGGGTGGCGTCCTGGGCAGAACCAGGGGCGCCACCGGCCCGAGAGCTATATCTACCTCTCGAAGGAGTTTCCTGGCCCTAAACCAAAAGGGCTTAGGGTATGACTGGCGTCTCTCGGCGGCATAGGCACAATCGAGATCAGCTGCGGATGCAGTGAGAGCTGTTGGCAACTGAGGGAGGCGCCGGGCTCGCGCGTACAGGCGAGTGATGCACTGCACGCGGCGCAGAGCGAGTGGCATCTCCCCAGCAGCGACCAACAGGCTCTCAATGGGGAAGTGCGGAAGGCACCGGTCGCAAGGCAAAGGCCCGTGTGGTGGATCGAATCCATCTTCCGCAATAAACGCTCGGCTGCGGATGCATAAAACTCGCATCCGTAGTCGAGCTTCGAACGAACAAAGGATCGATAAAAAAGTAGGGCAGTAGCCCTATCAGCGCCGCAAGCGCTGAACGTTGCGGAAAGGAGAATATCCATGGCGCGGGTACAAGAGACCCTGAGGCTGCGAATATGAGCCTCCCAGGTGAGGCGTCGGTCGAATACAAGTCCGAGGAAACGGTGAGATTCCACCACATCCAGGCGCACCCCATTAAGAAACAAATCTGGGTCGGGGTGAAGCCGTGGATGGTGACAGAAGTGCACCACCTTAGTATTGGCTAAAGAAAACCGAAACCTGTGCGCTTCGGCATAGCGATAGACGCGGTTCAATGCCTGTTGGAGTCGACGCTCCAGAGAGTTGGGATGGGCCGCGCCAAAAGAGATTGAAAGGTCGTCCACGTAGAGCGTAGCGAGAACATCTTCCGGCAGCACCGAGGTGATGCCGTTGATGCTCAGGGCAAAGAGTGTGACACTGAGGACACTTCCCTGCGGGACACCCTCTTCCTGCTCCTTTGGGCCGGAGAAGGCTCCCCCCACCCGTACGCGGAATCGACGATCTCACAAAAATTCAGATATAAACATTGGGAGGCGTCCCCTCGCCCCCATCGTGTGGAGAGTCTCCATGATACCGTATCGCCATGCGGTATCATAGGCCTTCTCCAGATCAAAAAACACCGTGGCGTAGTGCTGTCTACGAAGGAAAGCCTCGCAGACGGCATTTTCCAGTCGCAGCAGAGCATCCGACGTGGAGTGGAACTTACGGAAGCCGCACTGTGCAGAAGACAGATGGCCTCCACTATCCAGGAAATAGGCTAATCTAACATTTACCAATTTCTCCATCAACTTGGGCGGAAACCGGTCGGAGTAGAGTGATCTCTCCCCGGCTTGCGAAAGGCGAGCACAGTAGCGATTCGCCAGGAGTCTGGGAGAAGACCTTCCACCCAGATCCTGTTGAACAAATCTAACAGAAAGGCCATGCCTCGCTCACCCAGGTGTCGAAGCATGGCGTACGGGACATCGTCCGGACCATGGGCGGTGTCCGCGCACGAAGCGAGAGCGGAACGCAACTAACTCACAGTAAACTTGTCATTGAAGGGTTCTCCGCCTCTGGAGGTAAAGTTCAGCCGGCGGCCTTCCGCGACATCACGACCTGCATTGAATGCTGGCGGAGCAGCATCCCGGCTAGAGAATGCGGAAAAAGAGGTCGCTAAGGATTCCGCCACGGACGCGGGGTCCGAGATTGCGGTCCCATTCTCCTGCGAGAACTTGCCCCGAATCCTTTTGACTCGCTTCCACACCTCTGCTAAAGGGGTCTTCCCGTTAAGTGAAGTCACGTATGCCCACCCAGAAGAGCGGCGGGCGTGCTTCGAAATATACCAGAACCTAGCCTTAGCCCGACGAAATTCACCGAGAGTGAAGTCATTCGGGCGGCGCTTATAGCGCATGTAGGCATAACGCTTCTGTTGGAGGGCCGTCTCACACTCGGCCGACCACCATGGGAGTGGTCGGCTTGCAAAACGGTCAGACGTTCTGGGAATAGTAGTCAGGCCCACGGCGATGAGGTTGCCAGAGAAGAACTCAACGGCCTCAGCTACCGACCTAAACTCCTTGACTGAGATAGAGAATTCAGTCATTTCCTGAAATGCAGGCCACCGCGCCCGCACCAAGCACCACCGAGGTGGGCTCTCAGGCGTCAGTTGCCCTGAAAATAATATTTGAATGGGAAAGTGATCACTAACATGGAGGTCATCGACCACCCCCCAATCAAAATCAGGCAGTGCATCCGAAGAGCACAAAGATAGATCAAGGCAAGAAAATGAACCGGTTCTCGGACAGTGATGCGTAAACTCATCCACGTTTAGGACACCTATCTCAAGCTCTTCGATCAGATTGGCAAGGACTTGTCCCCTGGGATTTATTGAGTAATCTCCCCAGAGAGGATGCCTGCCGTTCAGATCTCCAAGCAAGAGAAAGGGCCTCGGCAACCGTGCCATGACGCGGCGGAATTCCCCCGTGTCGAAGTCAGCTGACGGTGGAATGTACGCAGAAATGATAGTATACCTCCTATCCAGGTGCAGCTGCACAGCCACTGCCTGAAAGGAGGTATCTAAAGAGAAAGGAAGAACGGAGACATCATGCCGGGTGTAGACCGCGCATCCCGCGGTGGTGGGGTCGCAAGACCCTTATACCCCGGGAGGGCGGGCAGGGGGCACGCGCCTAGCATGCTCTCCTGAAAAAAGATAGCTAACGGGGAACGGGACGAGACGAGCCTCCGCAGCTCCACGGCAATTCCATTGAAGGAATATGCCCTCCAGGCCTAGCTTGGAGGAGACGCGGGAGCCCTCCTCGAACAGAAGACCCTCACGGGAATGGCCGTACGCTTCCCGGGGGCAGAAGCCCGGGCGCTGTTGGCCGGACAAAGCGCTGAAGGCGCTGTCGCCTTCGAGGACTTATTGGGGGAGGTTGGGCTCGCCATGCGAGTCTTTTCCTCCCTCCGCCTCGAAACCTTAGGCGGGCGTTGCGGCTTGGGAGGCGGGGGGCCCTTTTTTCGAGGAACCACCGTCTCCGAGCCACTCTCTCCACCACTAGGCGTGGGCGAAGGAGCCGAAGCTCCTTTGTTGCTGTCCTCCTTTTGGTCGACAGCTTTAGGAACCCCGGAACATGGCCTAGCGACCATCTTCAGGGGTGTTGCCTCTTGTGAGTCTAACGACTCGTTGAGGCGCGTGGCCGTTTCGCCTTACAGGAAACGGTCACGCTGGGGGAAGAGGGGCGAGCCCTGGTTTTAGCCGGGGCTGGGTTTGAACACTTTTTGCGGCCAGCTTTACCATGGGAGAGCCCAGGTTGAGTAAAACCCGCAGAAGGGCTCCGAATGGGCGCAGAAACAACCGTGCTCGTTGGCCTGGATGGGCCAGGAGCAGAGGGTGTCTTTGTAACTATTAAGGCATATTACGTCCCAGGCAGAGCCGGGCGCGCCATGACCAAGTCCTTAGCCTCGCGGAATGAGAGTTGATCCTGGGCCTGAACAGCCAGGATTTCTTTCTCAAGGAGATATGCACCACATTGCTTCCAAGAAGCGGGGTGCGGCTCTCCGCAATTGACACACTCACACTTGGCCACACATGATTTGGACTTATCGTGTGCGGCCTTGGAGCAATTTACACAAACTTCGGGTGACCCCGACTTTGCACATCTACAAGAACGATTTGTATGGCCGAAGCGGTGACAGTAATAGCACCGCCGCGGCAGTGGCACAAATGCCTTCACGCGGTAGCGGTACCAACCGGCACACACCGACTCAGGGAGCTTGTCACAGTCAAACGTGATGAAGAGTGTAGGGGTGGGTCTCGAGGCCCCTCCCTGTTTTCTCATCACACATTCGACCTTGACCGCCCCATGGTCGGCCAGCTCTAGGGTGATGTCCTCAATGGAGTAGTCAACGAGTTCCCTCGCATAAACTACACCTTTCACAAAGTTCATGGTAGAGTGCAGAGTCCTACTCACCAGGGTGCCATGAAGTGTCCAAAGAGCACTTATCCTGGCTGCCTCGGCGGGATTCGCCAGAAGGCTCTCGTACCAATTGCACTAGTTAATCCTCTCCTCTGATGGATCATGTTGCCCTTGGCCAACATGGTGCCATCAGTGGATCGAATAATGAGGAAGCGTTTGAAGCCAGCAGGCTCGAAAACGCCAGGTAACCTCTGAATCAGGGGCCCCGATATCATCGAGGCTCCGCCCTGTGCACTTTTCGTCTTTGTCATAGTCAGGGGCTCCGCACCCAGGGGGGGCAGAGGGGCCGGATGTGCCGATCTTGGCTTGGTCCCTTGCCAAAGTGGCAGCAGACCCATCCATCCTAGTAGCCCCCGCGGATGGAGAGGAGCCCCGAGTCTTTTTAGTCTTTCTTGTCTTTTTCTTCTTTTTAGGAGAGGAGGGTGGGGAATGAATCCGCTTCTCACCTCCGCTGACAGAAGCCCCTAGGCCAGATGGACCAGCCTCAGCCAGGTCCTTCTCCGAAATGGAAAAGGTCCTGGTGGTCGCAGGGGCACCGGTCAGAGGAGATCCCTCCCCTCCTTGTACTGCCTTGGAGCCCTCAGCCGCTTGAGGAGGACCTTGCATAGGGGTGGATTCGGGTTCGGTGCTTGGTGTCGAGCCCGGATTCCTTCCCATGGAAGGCCCTACCATCTGAGGCTGGGTTTTCTCAAGGACCATGTCTATCACAGGAGGGGCCTCCAGTTGGCCATCCCCTCCCAGGACATCGCAGGTCCCCTTGGCAGCGTCACCAGTCTTTTGTGGGGAGGCACCGGCCTTGACTCTGGCAAGGTTTAATATTCTTGCCAGCAGGTCTTTTGAGGGAAGCAACCGAAGGGGCCTGGCTTCCCTCTCCCCACTAAGGGGGTTTGCCCTACCGAGCCGCTTACACGAGTGGCAGTCAGCAATGGGCTGCCTGCTGGCTTTCTTGGCAGTCCCCTTAGAAAGAAAAGGAGGGACTGCCACTGGAAATAGGGAGGTGCCCAAAAGCACCTCCAGAGAAGGTGGTGAGGGGGAGTCCCCTTCACCCGTAGGCGTAGGAGAGGAGTAAGCCTCCTCTCTGGTTAAAGAAATATGGAGGGTCCCCAGCGCAAGCACAGGGGAGGGGACCTCCATTTTTTCGGTGGAGCTGCCCGAGGGTGGCTCCGTGGATGATCAAGGGGGAATTAGGGGGAGATTTTTTTTTTAACATCATTGGGCATGGTGACCCTAAATTTTCTGCGGAACGCAATAGCTCACCACCTCTCACAGTTGCCCGCATTGCAAGAGGTGCTTACAGGCCTGGCAGAGCCAGGCGCCGCCATTTGGGACCACCCTCTCCCGCCTGGTGGCCTGGCAGTCCATCGGCATGGTGGCTCCACCTTGAACATGGCGTAAAAGGATAGATTGTGAAGAGGAGAGGAAAAGGGATGTGAGGAAGGTATGGGTGGGGATGAAGCAGGTTGTTAAAAAAAAACATCCCAAACCGGAGCTCAGGGGTTAGGGAATGTTGTCCCCTCCCCCCTCAGCCCCGATCCGGGACGGTTGATTGAGAAGAAGGTCAGCATCTACCCTGTGAAATTAGAGGCTGACCAGAGAAAGTTGTGGGAGAGGTTGTATGAAAAGCGAGGAAACAAGTGCTTTGAAGGAAGGAAGAGAGGCTAAGCTGGGGCCGGACAGGGTGCTGAGTCCCGTCAGCACGGCGGCCAGGATGGCAAATCGCCGCACCCCTTACGGGGTCATCCTGGACACCTCACAAGTCATGGTCTCTTATGAATGTAAACATTAACTGATCATGTTGGTATGGTAAATGGGTTACCTTGGCGCTCAAACCATTAGCATAGAAAAATTAAGTAGACAATACATTCTTCAATTCAAAGCAATCAATTTATTCAGAATTTTCTGCGAAAAACAGGCAAAGCTAAAGAATGAAATCTTGACATCACAGTCACACCCTACCTCTGTACTTTCTATTTCAAAGACATTGGTGCTATTTTATTCATCTAAATTGACTAGAACAGATGAAATGTTTGAAAACTATTCACTTTCATTTCTAAGGTTACTAAACTTGTCGGGGTCAGTTTAAGAATGAAACCATTTGCTACTTTTGTCTTTTTAAATGAATTACCAGGAGGTACAAGGTTAATAGGGCATTTATTTTTTAAATATAACAATGCCTCCAGTACTGCAGCCTAATACATATGCCTTTGAATAAGGCTGACAGAAAGGTCATATTCCACTTACTGCCTTTTTATTTATGTGATTATAGGAAATGTTACCACAATGCTAATCCAAGTACTGTGTCACAAAACAATTCTATTTTAAAAAGTACCTACCTAAATTTGTTGCGCATTTCATGATTATCATGATCAAGAAGAGATACCATAGCTGGTATGCTGAATGAAGGCTTCTGAATATAACTACTTCGTAATTCATTTGGAGATATTTGGTTATTCACACCAGTTGACTGATGGCGAACACTTGGTGAATGATACCTTTAATAGAATATATCAATGTGAAGACCATATCTTATTAATAAAATGCCAGGTGAGAAATGAAGAACATTTTAAAATGCCATATAAGATGAAAATATTAATGCAAATAAATAATTGGAAAATTATATAGATTCACTTATGGAAGCGATTCTTCAATAATACATTTATAGATTTTAAAAACCAGAACACTTTATAAATTAAAAAAGGAAACTTGCCTAATTAAATTTGTGAAGAGTAAATATAAGGGAGAATAGAAGAAAAAACTGGTAATATGGAGGTTTTTGAGAAGAAAGGAAACTGCTTCCAGTTAAATTATGGTTAAGACACATCAGGCATAGTAAGTTAATCAATGGAGTCATGATTCAAGGTCTTTATAGCATCTGCCATATGCTGTAGCGACCTGTAGTTTAGATACTATAAATTGTAGGTCCAAACTGAGGGAAAAAAAGTGCACATTGGTGATAAAATCCTATCAAATTATTTAATGTCTATTGTGTTTGAGAGTTTATAGAATGATGTAAGGGGACTAGGTAGTGTCTGGTTGATTGACTTGGATGACCTTTGATAGGCCAAGTGGCTTGAATCTTTTTAATTTGTAAACTAGTTTCCTATGTGGAACCTTATCAAAAGCTTCGCTAAAATCCCCACAAATTACATCAACATTCTCTCCCTTATCTAATTGTTTATTTACATAATCTATTAAATTTGTTAAACACGATCTACCATAACCCTGTATTTATATAAAGAAATATAGACTTAGAAATAAAAACCATGTAATTCATTATTGATCCACAGAGATCCTAGGACCGGCCTCAATATCCAACTCTAATGTGTATTTGTAATATAGTTTATAGATTCTTAAATGATATTATAGTTTTAGCATTTACAATGTGTTCTGATAGGGAGTTCCAGTCATTTCCCACTCTGTGTGTAAATGTGTATTGCGATTGTGTTTCATTGCACCTTTGTTTGACAACTTGTTTCGTGTGACCTCTCCTGTTTATGGTTTTAATCTGGAAAAGGAAGTCTTTGTTGATGTTATCGATGGCAGTCATTATTTTGTACATCTGTATCATGTCTCCTCTCTTTTGTCTATCTTTGAGCTTGGGGATGTCTAGTTTTTGGAGTCATCTTCATAGGGGAGGTTATGTAGTGATGGGAACAATTTGGTAACCATCCTTTGGACTTTTTCAATTATATTTTTATTTTGTCTTCCTTAGGGGCTCCAAACTTGTATTGTATACTCCAGGTGGGAACGAATGTAGGTCCTGTATACCAGGGTGGGCAAATAAAAAAACCCAGGTTTTATTCCCGGGTTTTGTTGGGCTTTTTCAAGTGAAATTTGAAAAAACCCAGGTTTGGGTTTTTTTTCAAAATTACTTCTTTTTTTTTTTCAAGAAATAAATGCTACTTATCATTATTTTATTTAAAATTCATATTTGTTTATAATTTCAACAAATATGTATCAAATTAAGGCTATGTCTCTGATACTGACTAATAATTCATCTCTCCTTCTACAGGTTATGGCTATCATGGGTACCCATAATTCTCAATCAGTGATCTGTTCTTACCTTTATCATGGGTACCCATAATTCTCAATCAGTGATCTGTTCTTACCTTAATATAATTATTAGACTAATTAATTATCATTATAAAAATAGAGATTGCTATTCTACTAATGCTTGTAGCAATTTTTTGGGGGAAAAACCCAGAATAAAACCCAGGTTTATGGAGGGGGGTCAAAATTATAGTCTTTTTTTTTAAGAAATAAATGCTACTTATCATTATTTTATTCAAAATGCATATCAATGCTTATAATTTCAACAAATATGTATCAAATTAAGGTTATTTCTCTGATACTGACTCATAATAATTCCTCTCTCCTTCTACAGGTTATGGCTATCATGGGTACCCACAATTCTCAATCAGTGATCTGTTACTGTCATCTGTTCTTACTATAATATAATTATTAATATTATATAAAAATAGAGATAGCTATTCTTTTTCTATGTTATTCTAGTGCTTGTAGCATTTGTTTTTTTTTTAAAACAGAATAAAACCTGGGGGTTTTAAAAAACTCAGGTTTTATTGGGCTTTTTCAAAATTTGGGGGAGTTTTGCCACCCTGCTGTATACAGTAATGAACCATTCCTCTGTCCAATGCCTGAATGATCTTTTAATTAGTGCTATCATACAATTGGCCCTGGCTGTGATTTTGTTTATGTATTCAGTAAATTTTTAATTTTTTGTGAAGAGAACACCAAGATCTTTTTCTGCTGTCACTTTTTCAATGTGTGTTGTCCATTTTGTATGTGTGTGTCATTCTGGTGCCTTACATGCATTACTTTAAATTTGGGGATATTAAATTTTAGGAGCCATGTCCGGGATGATTCCATTAATTGGACAATATCCTTTTGTATGGTATTCCATTCTGTGACTGTAAGGGCTGGATTATATATTTTGGTGTCATCAGTGAAGAGTTTACATTTAAATGCATTGTTGTTTGGGAGATCATTTATGTATACCAGGAAAAGCAAAGGGACAAGGATTGACCCCTGCAGAACACCACTGGTAATCTTAGCTTTGGTGGATGTGGCTCTGTTGACTCTCTCTCTCTCTCTGTATGGACGATCAAAAAGTCTTCTATCCAGCGCAGGATTTGTCCTCTTCCACTGGCTTTTTGGAGTTTGTAGAGGAGTCTCTTGTGTGTAACTGTATTGAATGCCTTTTCAAAGTAGAAATAGATTATATTGAATACACAATTCTTGTCATGTAACTCTGCCCAATCATGCAATGAAGATAGAATGTTTGTTACGCATGATCTTGAACTTCGGAAACCATGTTGGTTATCACAGAGAATTTGTTGTTCTTCAAACTTTAAGATTAAGGTGTCTCTGATGATTTCTTGAAAGATTTTACATAGAATACTTGTGAGGATTATTGGTCTATAGTGTTGTGGTAGATGTCTGCTTCCATTCTTGTGAATACGTGAAACAATGGCCTCTTTCCATGACTGGTACTTTTGCTATTTCTATTGATTTGCTGTACAGTATGGTCAGGGGACTACATAGTTCATCTGCTAGTTCTTTTAATAGTTTGGGATGGATATTGTCTGGTCCTGGAGTTTTGATTTTGCTTAAGGCTCTTTTAATTTCTTTTTGACAATGTATCAATTCGGAGATTTTTTATTTCAAAGTCTGTCATTTCCATGTTTATTGTAAATGGGTCTAGTCTGTTTTCATCAAAAGGTTGGTAGCTGGAATCATTGGAAATAAGCTCTGTTTGCTCATCTTCATTTTTAAATACTGATTTGAAGAACGAGTTTAATTTGTTTGCCATTTCCTCATCATTTGATGTGTAGGTATTGTTCCTTATCTCTAGTTTGCCAGTATTCTTTAATGTTTATTATTATTGATATATCTATAGAGTACCTGGGATTTGTTTTTATATCATTTAATAGTTTTTGTTTGTATTCTTTTCTTACTTTCCTTAGTGTCTTGGTACATTCATCACTTTCCTTAATATATTCTCTGTGGGCTCTTCTTGATTTGCTTTCAAGGTATTATTTCCAAGCAAAATGCTTTTTCCTGAGTTCTTGTGGCCTAGTTATTAATATTAAACCAGGGTTGTTTGTCTACTTCCATTATCATAGTTTATTTAGAAATGAATTGCTCCATTCCTGTCTTGACAAGGGAATATGAAAAAAAACTGACTTTTGCCTGACTTGCTTTTAAAATTACCTGACCTTTAAGTCGATAATTTTCTACTACCTATTATGAAATAATAGCCATATAGTAAACTTTAAAGAATAACTGAAAAAAAAAGTACTTCAAGAAGAGAAAAACAAAAAAAAACCCCACTAAATCTGTAACAGAATCTTTTAAAAATGCTATAGGATCCTTCTTGTGTTTTTTTTCATTTAATGTTATATATATATATATATATATATATATATATATATATATATATATATATATATATATATATATATATATATATATATATATATATATATATATATATATATATATATATATATATATATATATATATATATATATATATATATTTATTTATAGAAAAAAATTACAAATAGCATAAGGAATATAGGTATTACAATTGATTTTACAGAGCTAAAAAAGATTTTAAAAAGGGAAATTTTCCTTTTTTTGTTGATATTTTTGCATCAAGCTCTGACAATTTATGTTCTCATTGATGTTTCAAGCATTCTTTTTCTTCCTGGAGAATTTTTAATTCATTGAGAACTTTCTTCCTATGTGAACTTCCTTTTCTTTTTCCACATTATTTTTGTTTATTTTTTGCAGCTCTAATTATATACAATACCTCTTATTTGAAGTCTTAACATAGTTAATCATTCGATTATTAATGTTGATACTTTGAAGACCACCATAAAATTTATATGCATTAATTATTTGCCTTTGGGAGATCAATGAATTTTCTAATTGATTTTCAACAAGAAGAGATTTCTTTATGGAAAATCCACATTCCACATCTGCATTCCCATGAGAAAAAATTAGTAATATTTGGATGACTTTATAAATATTACAATATTGCTTATCACTTTTTAATATTTTAGAAAAAAATTTGTCCATTCTTCCTTCTTCTGTGAATGCATCTGTAGTTTTGAAATTCTGGAATTTTTCTTTAAATTTCATATGGGCCTCATCACAAAGTTGTATACTGTTTTTTTGACATCTTCAGCAATGGTATCACTAATTCTGTTACTTGTATACAAAACATCTGATGCAACATTAAATCTTTGAAAGGCAATACTTTTTTTTGTCTCTTATTATGCATGGATCTAGAGAAGAAAGTCCTCTAGTCATTTTATATCCTAAAGGACTTTTTTCAAAAGGTTTTTTAACAGTAGCAACAAATATTCCTCTACATTCCACCTTAAAATTACTACTTGCATCATGGGTGATAGAATCACTAAGATTCTTCAAATATTTATTCGCTCTAAAACTAATATCTAATTTATTGATATCTAGAAGATTTTCAATTTCTATTAAATCTATTTTAATTAAAGATGTTCCATGAAATTGTAATACTGATGGCTTCACAAACCTCACTAGTTCATTTAAATTACTATATAAAAATGGTCCTAAAGGAAGAGGTGCAAAACTGCTTCAGAAAAGAATGGCATTCATACAAAATAAGTCTAAAGAAAGCCAACTTGCTTTAAAGAAATGCATCATTTAGCATTTTTTTTTATGTTTATAACAGGTTTTGTCCAGGAAGTTTGACAGTTAAAAAAAAGCTTAAGTTCATCAAATATTTCCAGACATCGATCTATGCAATCAATATTTTCTGTCCATCTAACTAACAGTATTTTTTAGGAAACTTTGTACAGATGTCAGTGATGTTCTTAAAGTCTGCTCTTCTAGACAAAGCTCCATTAAAAACAAAATAAATCTCTTAAAAAAGATTCTAGATGCCATTTTGCTTTTAAAAATCTGGCTTTTACCGAACCATTTACTACATGGAGCCCACAAACTCCAATTTTAATGTGCTGTTTCCCAACTGATGAAAACTCCTGCTCTTGGATCTTCTTCATAAAAGATAAATTGACATTTGGCCCATCCATGGTGATTTGTAACATATTTTTTACAGGAAGCATTTTAATTCCTTCAAGAAATGACTTTACCAAATTGTCAGCAGTAGATCTATCCAAAAAAAAACACTGATAATGTATTCTGTTTGAACTCTGCTTGTTATATCATTAAAATACTTTATGTGAATATCCATTTGGTTTCTGTGTGTTATTTTGTTAACACATTCATCAAATAAAATAACAAAATCCTGACATTTTAAAATGCTTTCCTTTAAGAATTCATTAAAGTAAGGATCAATGCCATCATGATTTATATTATAATATATACATTCACTACTTCCTAATTGAAATTGTTTGGCAATTTGAGTGTCAAAAAACATCATTTTAAAAGTCTTGAAAACATCCAAATTCGAATTCATTGAAGATCTCTTCATGACAGTACATGTAGCCCATATTATTTATGCTCTGGTAACATGTGAAATGTTAACAGTGAGGCCTTCAGTGAGTGATGATTGCTTTAATCATGTATTGATTGTTGATGCAGTAGAAGATGTAGAAGACTCGGGAACAGAATCTGAGCTGGTCTTTTGACTGATTGGAGATGCAGAATAAAATAAATTGAATGAGGGAGTTATTGATCTAGTTGTTATACTTTCTGTAGGTTTTTCAATTTCATATGATTAACTATAGCTCTTTTTCCCATACTACTCAGTTGTATGTTTTTGAAACAATTTACAGTAAGCTAGTTTACTATCTGTAGCAACACTATCTAACCATCCAGAAAATTGAGGAAATTTTTCAGCAATTAACCAATGATTATTAAAATATGTTTGCTTTGTACTCATTTTTCTATATATAATTAATAAAACCAATCTGAAAAAAAGAAACAAACAACTTAATATTTATAAATAAACCTAGATAGTATACACAACTTCAAAACTCAAAGTCCGAAAAATTGTAGACTAATCTACAAACCAAACCACTTAAAAAATTTTTTTATTTTTTTCCTTAGATCTGATGTATCTGCCTAAAATATATATCGATTTGCAAAAGTTATTAGCTTTGAAAATATTTAAAAATGCTAGATGTATGCAATAAATTTAGGGGTTTTCATCCTGTTTCAGACATTTACTATTTGATCAGTTTATTTATTTCATTGACGTAAGTATAAAGTAATTAAAGAAATATAGGTAGGACAGAATATTAACATAAAAAAAATGAATATTGAAAATATAAAAAAAAACTTGTTATCTAAGCAGAGGCTAAGGACCCAAGCATGCTAACGCCATTGAGCTAGTATATACCAGCCTCCCTTACCTCCTGGGGAAATTAATGTCTGCGAAATTTTATATATGGGTGAGAAATTAAGTTAATATTAAATTAAACTAAATGAATTAGATATTAATATGTACTATATTTTTGCCTAAAATGTGTATGCAGAATGCAGGAAAATATAGCTGTTACATAATTAAAGAGTGGACAGCATAAAATCTGATATAAAAAAAAAATTTACCTGACTTTTTTAGAAATTTGCCCAAATTACGTGACTTTTTTCTTAAAAAAGTGACTAACTGACTTTGCCTGACCTGTGGGAACCCTGTTGAGTATATTTTCTATAGTACTGTTTATTTCAGCCACATCTTTGCCTTGTAGAAGAGTGTCCCGGTTTGTTTCTCTAAGGCTCTCCTTAAATGATGTGGTCTCCTCTGAAATTTTGTAATGATCTTTGTCTGTGCTTTGTTGTGCTGGGGCTTGGTAGAGATACTCAAAATCGAATACACAGTGATCAATTATATATATATATATATATATATATATATATATATATATATATATATATATATATATATATATATATATATGACTAGGGGTCACCACTTAAAAATTAAAAAACAGATGTGCGGTTGGATGTTAGAAAATATTTTTTCACCAAGAGTGGTAGATTACTGGAATAGTTTACCATCCGAGACAGTAGACAGTCCAAACTTGAATGTTTTTTAAACGCAGATTAGATAATTATATGGGGAAGGAGGATTAACTTGGTGGGGCGGGGGTATTCTGGACTCATTCCTGTGGCTGTTTTTTTATTATTGTATATTATGTGTGATTTGGATTTTGATGAGCCTTGATGATGAAGCTTTTTGTTTTTGATGTATTCTGGCAGATGGTTCATATTGTAAATAGTAGATGCATGATCTTACACAATCCTATGGATGCATTTTGTGGGTGGGTTTTGACAGATGTGGATGACCTTAGATAGGCCTTTGTGGCTTTTGTCATCTGTGAAATTATGTTTATGTTATATTAACAAGAAATAATTTTGAGCAACAAACAAATATTTCCAATCATAATTCTAAATATATATGACTATTAATATTATTTAAGTTAGATCAATAGAATAATTCTTTACAATTACATGATATATTATTTGATCTATAATAAAGGATTTAAATATTTTATTTTATTATTTTATCTAATGATGTACAAAGGCTAATTTCAGCCCAGGGGAATTTCAAGCAAATTAGTTGGGTGCTTTAAGGGTTAAATTCTATTTTTCATATTAAATATATAATAAAATTTCCCTTACCTATTATTCAATTTGTATACATTTCTTCCAGAGTACTGAAAAAGTACTTTTATATAAGAAAGTAGTTTTAGTGATTGCATTATTAAATACAGAATATAATTTTATAAATTATTGCCTAGAAAGGTAATTTATTGAATTCATTGGAGCACCTGAAAAAACATTGATAAGATACATTTATAAAAATTGAGAATTATTTATAACAATGAGACTTATGGTCCTATATTCACTAATAAATACTTTACCTTTTACTACTAAATTCCAACCTTCAATGCATGTTATGACTCAGAAAACAATTACCAAACAAACTAAAATATAAACAAAGCTATTCCTATAGAACATATTTTATCAAGACTTGTAAAGAAAGTGGAGAAAAAGATAAAGATTCATTTTAACACATTTTCGCAAATGAATTTAAAAATGTGTTTTTCTTGTGCAGTTTTGTGTGTACTTTTCAGATCTGACGCTAATTCTTTCCGAAAATGCATACTTTTCCCATAATCGACTGAAGTCCATACTAGGAAAAGTATGCATTTCCAGCAAAAACAAGTTTCAGATCTGAAAACTACACATAAAACTTTTTTTTAATAATTAAATAGCCGGATAATAATATGAAGTTGGTTCACAAATACTAGGTGAAGTGGCCCAGTGTCACATCCCGGCATGGGGTATGGCTAAGAAAAGCTCAGTTCAAAGGACCTTTATTAACCCGAGAAAGACAGAGACAAAGGAATAGATAAAATTCAGGGGTCAAAGTCCAGGCCCACACCATGAGCAACTCGGATCCTATTCAATATACTAATTGCATTGCCCCACTGAACAGCAATGCTTAGTCTCTGCTTAAACCAACCAGTAGTCTCCCTGAGAAGAGAACCTATTTCTTTAATTATCTGTGCACTTGAAGGGCCAAAGACCCCACTAGTTTCAATAGCTATTGGCTCAAACAGAAACCTCTCAGTCAGGGCAAAATACTTTATCCTTTTGGAATTTTCTGCAGCTGTTGCAGCTAACCTGTTAATATGCTCTACATAAGTGTTGACAGGTAACATCCCAACACAGACTTTTTCCATTCCTAAAAGGAAACATTGTTATCCCATCTGGATGCTTACCATATCCTTGATCAAGTCCAACTGGCTCCAAAACAACTGGCAATCCCACTCTTTTCAGGGTTCGGCATACTATATCATTGAGGGCAGAGTGTCTGGGGATCTTTCCAGCAACCAGCTGAGAGGACAAGAGGTGCAGACCTAGAGGATCAACACCAGATCCACATTTACACTTTTTGTGGCACATAAATTAGTGCACCCACTCTCAAAACTATGGCAACTCTCTTGGGGTTTCCGGATCCAAATGAGTTGCAAGAAGGGCACTAACTGCTTATATTTCCATCCAATCCTGTGCAAATTCTCCACAAAGAACCATCTATGTACAAATCTTGAGTGTACATATATACACCTTAAGGGAACCAAATGGAGAGAAGAGGATATTCCCCTTGAAAATGTCAACATAGGCCAAAGAGATGGTACATCAGACTCCAGAACTCAGAGAGCTGAACCTCGACAACAGTCAAAAAACGGCTGGACCACAATGTTGGAAGACATGATACTTAGTCTTCGGAAAGACATAGAGAGAGACATGGCAAAACTAAAATTAGACATCTCTTCAGTACCAGACATGGATGAATTTGATGCCCAATTACCGTCAAGTAGTGCACCGAGGGTGGCAGCTCAGTCCAACCTTACTGCCAATGCAAGCTGCACACCCGAACCAGTCACTAGAGATGACCAATCAAATTCCATCCAATACCTATGGGTGAAGGATCGGTGTGCAAAGTATGAAAGCAACCAAGCCTGCTTCCTACTACTAAATACCAGATCCATCAACCCTAGTGCTTTCAGCCAATGTAAATACAAAATCAAGGAGATCGAAGCACTACTTGGTGATGAGAATGAAAATGGCAACTTTGTACCCTTCATTGACATAACTGAGTCCTGGCTGGATCAGTACATAACTGATGCCCAGTTATGTATAAACCAGTTTAACATCACAAGATGCGACCATAATGGTAGAGGTGGAGGGGTCCTCCTATACTCCCATGGAGAGCCTGCCCATTACTTCTATGAATTTGTATGATGATGGCACATGTGGATGCATCCCAACATTCTTCTCCACTATAAAAACATGTGTAGTAGTAATATATCGCCCTCCTGAAGATGAGACGACTAGTTTTTCAAATATGCTAAACTTTATATCCCAGTCAATCAAAGATAATACTGATTCATCTTACCAAGTTTATCTAGCTGGTGACACAAACCTTCCGTTTATTGACTGGTCTGATGAATCCTTCAAACCAGGAACTATGTCACTAAATCAAGTGATGGGTGGTTCTGTGCTTCAATTTCTCTCTGAAAAGATGATGAACCAATACATTCACATCCCAACAAGAGGTAACAATGTCCTTGACATATTTTGCACTAACAATCCAAACTTGGTTTTATCCACCGCGACTGTCGATACAATGATATTTGACCATTTCTTTGTTAAAATACAAATCCAAGCACAGTATGAAAATCATAGACCAGACACGTCAGACAGGTCCTGTGATGATTTCAGAGGACTTGATTTTTCCAGGGGTGACTATGAAAAGCTCAACACTGCCATCTATGAAACTGATTGGCAGGCATTTCGCAATATGTGTTGCTTCAAAGAGTTTCCTATCCTAGTCACAATGATTCTGCTTCAGTTGGTTATGGAATATATCCCCAGAAAGAGACCAAGAAGTGGAAAGCCCAAAAAAGCACACGCCTCAAGAAGAAAAAAGAAGAGAATCCAGAGCAAGCTACAGAAAGTAAAGAGGACTGCTTTAAATGACAATAGAATCAGGAAATTAGAATGAGAGTTGGCACTTTGTGTATTTGACATAAAGGAATGTCACCTAAAACAACTAGAAAAAGATGAAAAAATTGCAATTTCTAATATAAAAAAAAATCCCAAGTGCTTTTACTCCTACACCAAGACTAGATTAAGCATGAAGAGTAGGGTCCACCTTATCAAAAGTAATGTGGGAGACCTTGTTAGCAACCCTACCAACATAGCAAATATACTCCAATCATACTTTTCAGATGTATACAGCAACCCTGATGCTGAGGGCTTAAGATTACCATACTTTGCCTCCCCAAATATTGAAGAACCCACAACAGATGACAAAATTAATCTAACAGAAGCGGAGATCTTGGAAGCAATCAGCAAGATCAATAATAATTCCGCTAGTGGACCAGACAGTATCTCAGCAAAATTTATAAAAAATTGTGAGAGTTCAATTGTACAACCTCTGTTCATTATCTGGAATGAATCTATTAAATATGGAATAGTCCCCAAATTCTATAAAATGGCTTATATAACTCCAATCCACAAAAAAAGGCGACAAAATAACTGCTGGAAATTATAGGCCCATTACACTGACCTCCCATTTTATCAAGATTTTTTACCGTTGTCTCGGGAAAATTATGATCAAATTTCTGGAAAATAACAAAATTATAACAAAAAATCAACATGGCTTCAGATCCGGTCGTAGCATGCTGACACAGCTGATAGCTCATGTTGACGAAGTTTTAAGTGGTCTACTCGATGGAGCTTTGATTGAAAAACTGAAAATATATAAATTCTATGAAAAGATAATTAACTGGGTAAAATCACTTCTATGTGATCAGACACAGGTTGTTGTCATTGATGGACATCACTCTTTACCTGCTCCAGTTAAAAGCAGTGTCCCACAAGGTACAGTTTTGGGTCCCATATTGTTCTTGATATTTATCAATGACATGGAATCTGTCATCCAAAACTCAACAGTCAGATTTTTTGCAGATGACACAAGAATATCCAAAAAGATAATGAGCAGTACAGATAAGGCCTCCCTCCAAGATGATCTAATGAGGGTGATGGAGTGGTCGCACAGCAATAATATGGTGTTGCATAAGAAAAAATTTGACCTGATTGTGCATGAAACTCGACGTGAACTGTGGATAGCTGAGATGCCCTTCCTCACAGATCTCCAAAGCTACGTGGTAGACACGGATCTCCAGTTGTACCCTGTGGATAAATTGAGGGACCTCGGGATTATTCTAACTAGTGACCAGTCATGGACTCCCCATATATGAACGATGTGTCTGAGAGCAAGAAATGCAGCTGCCTGGGCACTTAGCGTATTTAGGTCTAGAGATTCCCTTTCTATGTTAATTATTTACAAGTCCATGGTCCAGTCCCACCTAGAATACGCCTGTCCTCTGTGGAACCCAGTCAGGGTAGATGATATTCAGTATATTGAATCTGTCCAAAGAGAATACACAAGAAAAATTTGTGGATATCAAAATTTTACATACTGAGAGAGACTCAAAAAATTATGCTTAATGTCTTTACAAAGGAGGAGGGAACGTTTTATTATAAATAATATTTACAAGATACTACATGATGTATGTCCTAATGATCCCCAAATAAAATTCCCTCCCCAATCAAGACTGGGCATACAAGCAGTTATTCCCCCACTAAGAGGCTCCAACCCAGCACTTCTAACAAAGTACAACTCCTCCTTCACTGTAGTAGGTCCACGTTTGTGGAACTGCCTGCCACCAGAGCTGACATTGATTGGAAGTCTTAATGCATTCAAGGCGCAGCTAAGCAAGTTTCTCTTCTCTCTACCCAACAAGCCACCAGTACCTGGTCTCCCCAGGCTCACAGCAACTCTGTGACTGATTTAGCGAGAAGAGGATGGCAGTCTCAACAATGAGATGGCCAGGCAGGGTCCGTGCACCTTCTTCAAGTATTCAAGTATTCAAAGATGGGATGGGGATGGCTGACAACCAACAGCCACTATCAGGATGCCCCGTGGCTAGCAGACGGGCTCTTGCAACCCAATCTGCCCTCTCTTAGAGGCCATTCAGTTCGGAGAGAGCAAGAGGTAGATCCCAACATTTCTGTTTCAAGCGGTTCTCATTTACAGGCTCAAAGGCATTGTACCCAAGTATATAATTGTCTAGCAACCCTATCATCTTAAGCCAAACCAGTAACCAGTGAAAGAACAGCTCGCATTAAAGGGTTAATTGAAATCAAGGAGGATATGTACCCAGGAAGAGCAATGTCTTGTGTCAATCGTATTCCTAAGCCACCCATCCCAATTGCGAGAGTTGCCTGACTCCATGAATCCCTTGAAAAGTCAATGTTGATTAGTTTGGAGACATCTTTCACAGAGTCATCAAAAACTCCAAAGATGCCATCTCTCTGTAGGCGGGAGAGGATCTCAAGATGTACTGTAGCTTAGGTAAAGAAAATGAATTTTTTAATAGGACCATGGCTTGGTGTGGATCAATTAATTGGAGGTGGAATATCATTCGTTTTAGGGCTTCATGTTTTGTGTCTATTTCCTGTCAGATTGCTTCCCCAGTGATGGGAGAGCCCAATAGAGACAGATCATCCAAAGCTACAATCTTAACCCCTTAACTGCAGGATTTTCACATTCAAAACAGCGTCACTGTGTAGAGTTATTTTCTCGAATTTTCCCTCTTTTCATTGTTTTGCTCACTCAACGTCGGACTCCAAACTGGCATTTATTTCTGAATTGGTATCTATTTTAAACAATCAGCATACTGATGATGTATCTGGGTACAACTTATCAGCCAATCAGCCTTTAGAAAGCACAGTGTAACTCAAGAAGAAACAGAGGCGCACATATATGTGCATTCCGCAATAGCTAGTCAATTTACGAATGCACATATTTGTGCGCTCCGCAGTTAAGGGGTTAACATGGGGAGAATTGTTTTGAATTTTTGAAGAATGACATGAGTATCATCATCATTTACAATAGTCAACTCACATTTGAAGCTATTAATCTCTAGTCCTATTTTGTTAAATTCAGAAATGATAGACTGAAGGTCATCAAAAACTTTTTTGGTGGTATCAGCAATTGAACCATCATCCAAGTACCAGATATTAAGTTCTCCTTTTAAGGTTTTAATGATCTTATTTATACCGAGTGAAAACAGTGCAGGTCCCAGTGGGTCTCCCTGTTGTATACCAGTAGCAGAATTCAAAATCCTGGTGGTATCAGCAATTGAACCATCATCCAAGTACCAGATATTAAGTTCTCCTTTTAAGGTTTTAATGATCTTATTTATACCGAGTGAAAACAGTGCAGGTCCCAGTGGGTCTCCCTGTTGTATACCAGTAGCAGAATTCAAAATCCTACTGCCATACAAGTGAGGTTGGCCAGAAGTATGCTTGATTTAACATTTTGCTTAAAAAAGGCATCTGCTCATATGCAGCCCCAAGGAAAACATCCTTATGAATGAAATTAAAAGTATTTTTCACGTCGACCTTCAAAAAGACACCCCGGGGCATCACTAGTCCAATATTCCCGGGCTGAATGGGCAGCCACTTCATAACCTCTCTTAGTAGCAAATACCAGCTGGACTGGTCTGAGGTGAGCACCCAAAGCCTGAGAGACATGTCGAACACCGACCTTGTCTGCAAGGCAATGGAAGGAACTGCAATGGAAGCTAGTGCACAAAGTGATGCTCCATAAAAACATGCACCAGGCCATCAGGCACCACCCCTTGCAAGACCAAACTCACAAAATTTGACAAATTAGACAAAGAGTTGTACTCCCCACCTCGGCAGTTTCACAACACAACAAAGATTTAAGATGCCCCAGAGTTAACCCATCAGATCCTCCAGATGAGCCCAGAGGAAAGAAAGAAAAAATGGGGTTTTTACATCCTTACAAGTTGGTATGAGAGGTGCACTGTTTACAGTTAATTCAGGAAAATTTATGTGATCTAGAGCTGGTGGATATTTGTCCCTCAGCTTATCAGGGTCTCCTCAGAAAAAGGCACCAAGCCCTCATTTGCAGAGAGCTCCCTAATGGGTTCCCTAATGGCTCCCCAAATGTCAAAGTCTGCAAACTTTGCAGATATTCTCCTCCTCAGGGCATCATCTGGGTTTTTTACATTTTTCCTAGTCCCTCTGACTCTGAGTTGGTCTCTGCTGGGCAGGTCTAGACCAGCTGGGATTTTTTTTTTTTTTTTTTTTTAAGAGCTCATCTGGCGACTGCCTACTTGGGCATTAGTCGCCGTATTAAAACTGGCCTAGTTCTAGGCTACTTTAAAATGAAATTAAAGAGAAAAAAAAAAAAAAAAAAAAACAACACCCCAAAAGGGGAAAAGGAAGCAAGCTGGTGCGTCGGGGAGAGGTTCCCCCGGCGCAGGAGCGTGCAACTAAAGAAAAAAAAAACAAACAAAAACAAAACAAATGCAAAAAAACAACAAAAAAAACAAACAAACCTTGCTTAAATAATAGGGAGAAGGCCGGCCTCCCCCAAGAAGTCAACAAGTCCACAAGTCAGTGTGCACGAATCTGTCCCAAGCACAAGGGACAGGCGGTAGCGACCCCGCCCATCCCGGTACTGGGACAGGTATCGTGCGTGAAGATCACCCAGACTGGGACATTCGACAAGAATGTGCCGAACAGTCTGGGGGACGACGCAGTCGTTGCAATAGGGCGCAGGCGAGCGCTCCATCAGATAGCGATGCGTCACACGAGTGTGTCCGATTCGGAGACGACAGAAAGCAACCTGAAGCCGCCGCGGCATTGGGGGATAGGTCCATGGGAACAGTCGCGGCGCAATGGCACGCAACTTTAAGTTCCCTTCGACCGTCTCCCATCTTCTTTGCCAAGCAGTCCGAAGAGCTGCCCGTATTCCTGCCATGTAGTCGGTGTGAGGAAGAGCGAAACGCTGGTCCGGTCGCAGAGTCCTCGCGGACTCTTTGGCGCCCTCATCGGCGCGCTCATTCCCCACAATTCCTACATGTCCAGGAACCCAGCAGAAGATAATCTCGACATCTGCCCGGCTCGCCAAAACCGTGGCGTCACGGATATCGCGAACCAGGGGATGCGGAGATTCCAATGCCCCGAGAGCACTCAGGGCAGTTTGTGAGTCGCTATAGATCACAATCCGGTCTCCGAACCGGGCACGTCGCGTAATCTCCCGTACCGAGTGGTGTATTGCCACCAGCTCGGCCGTGAAGACAGACGCAGCGCCTGGTAGAGCCCCGCTGACTTCAAACAGAGGGGATACGGCGTGGAAGCCGACCCCCTCTTGGGACTTGGAGCCATCCGTATACACTGGCACGGTACCAGCGTGACACGATGTGTGCTCCAAAAAGGTCGAACGCAATACTCCTGGCGCAGTACAAGCTTTGGGAGCAGAGGCGTGGCGACAAATAGCCAAATGTGGTACCCTCCAGGGTGGCGTCCTGGGCAGAACCAGGGGCGCCACCGGCCCGAGAGCTATATCTACCTCTCGAAGGAGTTTCCTGGCCCTAAACCCAAAGGGCTTAGGGTATGACTGGCGTCTCTCGGCGGCATAGGCACCATCGAGATCAGCTGCGGATGCAGTGAGAGCTGTTGGCGACTGAGGGAGGCGCCGGGCTCGCGCGTACAGGCGAGTGATGCACTGCACGCGGCGCAGAGTGAGTGGCATCTCCCCAGCATCGACCAACAGGCTCTCAATGGGGGAAGTGCGGAAGGCACCGGTCGCAAGGCGAAGGCCGGTGTGGTGGATCGAATCCACCTTCCGCAATAAACGCTCGGCTGCGGATGCATAAAACTCGCATCCGTAGTCGAGCTTCGAGCGAACAAAGGATCGATAAAAAAGTAAGGCGGTAGCCCTATCAGCGCCCCAAGCGCTGAACGTCACGGAACGGAGAATGTCCATGGCGCGGGTACAAGAGACCCTAAGGCTGCGAATATGAGCCTCCTAGGTGAGGCGTCGGTCGAATACAAGACCAAGGAAACGGTGCGACTCAACCACATCCAGGCGCACCCCATTAAGAAACAAATCTGGGTCGGGGTGAAGCCGTGGATGGCGGCAGAAGTGCACCACCTTAGTCTTGGCCAAAGAAAACCGAAACCTGTGCGCTTCGGCATAGCGAGAGACGCGGTTCAATGCCTGTTGGAGTCGACGCTCCAGAGTTGGCATCTGGGCCGCGCCAAAAGAGATCGAAAGGTCGTCCACGTAGAGCGTAGCGAGAACATCTTCCGGCAGCACCGAGGTGATGCCGTTGATGCTCAGGGCAAAGAGTGTGACACTGAGGACACTTCCCTGCGGGACACCCTCTTCCTGCTCCTTTGGGCCGGAGAGGGCTCCCCCCACCCGTACGCGGAATCGACGATCTCGCAAAAATTCAGATATAAAAATTGGGAGGCGTCCCCTCGCCCCCATCGTGTGGAGAGTCTCCATGATACCGTATCGCCATGCGGTATCATAGGCCTTCTCCAGATCAAAAAACACCGTGGCGTAGTGCTGTCTACGAAGGAAAGCCTCGCAGACGGCACTTTCCAGTCGGAGCAGAGCATCCGACGTGGAGTGGAACTTACGGAAGCCGCACTGTGCAGAAGACAGATGGCCTCCGCTGTCCAGGAAATAGGCTAATCTAACATTTACCAATTTCTCCATCAACTTGCACACGCAAGAGGTTAGAGAGATTGAGCGGAAACCGGTCGGAGTAGAGTGATCTCTCCCCGGCTTGCGAAAGGCGAGCACAGTAGCGATTCGCCAGGAGTCTGGGAGAAGACCTTCCACCCAGATCCTGTTGAACAAATCTAACAGAAAGGCCATGCCTCGCTCACCCAGGTGTCGAAGCATGGCGTACGGGACATCGTCCGGACCATGGGCGGTGTCCGCGCACGAAGCGAGAGCGGAACGCAACTCACTCACAGTAAACTTGTCGTTGAAGGGTTCTCCGCCTCTGGAGGTAAAGTCCAGCCGGCGGCCTTCCGCGACATCACGACGTGCATTGAATGCTGGCGGAGCAGCATCACGGCTAGAGAATGCGGAAAAAGCGGTCGCTAAGGATTCCGCCACGGACGCGGGGTCCGAGATTGCGGTCCCATTCTCCTGGAGAACGGGAGGGGGGTCCTGCGAGAACTTGCCCCGAATCCTTTTGACTCGCTTCCACACCTCAGCTAAAGGGGTCTTCCCGTTAAGTGAAGACACGTATGCCCGCCAAGAAGAGCGGCGGGCGTGCTTCGAAATATACCGGAACCTAGCCCTAGCCCGACGAAATTCAGCGACAGTGAAATCGTTCGGGCGGCGCTTATAGCGCATGTAGGCATAACACTTCTGTTTGAGGGCCGTCTCACACTCGGCCGACCACCATGGGAGTGGTCGCGTGCAAAACGGCCAGACGTCCTAGGAATAGTAGTCAGGCCTACGGCGATGAGGTTGCCGGAGAAGAACTCAACGGCCTCATCTACCGACCTAAACTCCTCGACTGAGATAGAGAATTCAGTCATTTCCTGAAATGCAGGCCACCGCGCCCGCGCCAAGCACCACCGAGGTGGTCTCTCAGGCGGCAGTTGCCCTGAAAATGATATTTGAATGGGAAAGTGATCACTACCATGGAGGTCATCGACCACCCCCCAATCAAAATCAGGCTGTGCATCCGAAGAGCACAAAGATAGGTCAAGGCAAGAAAATGAAGCGGTTCTCGGACAGTGATGCGTAAACTCATCCACGTTTAGGACACCCATCTCAAGCTCTTCGATCAGATCGGCAAGGACTTGTCCCCTGGGATTTATGGAGTAATCTCCCCAGAGAGGATGCCTGCCGTTCAGATCTCCAAGCAAGAGATAGGGCCTCAGCAACCGTGCCACGACGCGGCGGAAGTCCCCCGCGTCGAAGTCAGCTGACGGTGGAATGTACGCAGAAATGATAGTATACCTCCTATCCAGGTGCAGCTGCACAGCCACTGCCTGAAAGGAGGTATCTAAAGAGAAAGGAAGAACGGAGAAATCATGCCGGGTGTAAACCGCGCATCCCCCAGCCCGGCCATCCCGCGGTGGTGGGGTCGCAAGACCCTTATACCCCGGGAGGGCAGGCAGCGGGCACGCGCCTAGCATGGTCTCCTGCAAAAAAATAGCTAACGGGGAAGGGGACGAGACGAGCCTCCGCAGCTCCTCCCAGTTGGCCCGGAGTCCACGGCAATTCCATTGAAGGAATATGCCCTCCAGGCCTAGCTCGGAGGAGACGCGGGGGCCCGCCTCGAATTGAAGACCCTCACGGGAATGGCCGTACGCTTCCCAGGGGCAGAACCCCGGGCGCTGTTGGCCGGACAAAGCGCTGAAGGCGCTGTCGCCTTCGAGGACTTATTGGGGGAGGTTGGGCTCGCCATGCGAGTCTTTTCCTCCCTCCGCCTCGAAACCTTAGGCGGGCGTTGCGGCTTGGGAGGCGGGGGGCCCTCTTTTCGAGGAACCACCGTCTCCGAGCCACTCGCTCCACCTCGGGGCGTGGGCGAAGGGGCCGAAGCTCCTTTGTTGCTGTCCTCCTTTCGGGGAACAGCTTTAGGAACCCCGGAAGATGGCCTAGCGACCATCTTCAGGGGTGTTGCCTCCTGTGAGTCTAACGAATCTGTGGAGGCGCGTGGCCGTTTCGCCTTACGGGAAACGGTCACGCTGGGGGAAGAGGGGGGAGCCCTGGTATTAGCCGGGGCTGGGTGTGAACCCTTTTTGCCGCCAGCTCTACCAGGGGAGCGCCCGGGTGTAGTAGAGCCCGCAGAAGGGCTCCGAATGGGCGCGGAAACAACCGTGCTCGTTGGCCTGGATGGGCCAGGAGCAGAGGGTGCTTTTCTAACTATTGAGGCATATGACGTCCCAGGCAGAGCCGGGCGCGCCAGGACCAAGTCCTTAGCCTCGCGGAATGAGAGTCGATCCTGGGCCTGAACGGCCAGGATTTCTTTCTCAAGGAGATATGCACCACATTGCTTCGAAGAAGCAGGGTGCGGCTCTCCGCAATTGACACACTTGGCCACACACGATTTGGACTTATTGTGTGCGACCTTGGAGCAATTTACACAGACTTCGGGTAACCCCGATTTTGCACGTCTACATGATCGATTCGTGTGGCCGAAGCGGTGACAGTAATAGCACCGCCGCGGCAGTGGCACGAATGCCTTCACGCGGTAGCGGTACCAACCGGCACGCACCGACTCAGGGAGCTTGTCACAGTCGAACGTGACGAAGAGTGTAGGGGTGGGTCTCGAGGCCCCTCCCTGTTTTCTCATCACACGTTCGACCTTGACCGCCCCATGGTCGGCCAGCTCTAGGGTGATGTCTTCTATGGAGTAGTCAACGAGTTCCCTCGCATAAACTACTCCTTTTACAAAGTTCATGGTAGAGTGCGGCGTCACACTCACCGGGGTGCCATGAAGTGTCCGAAGAGCACTTATCTTGCCCGCCTCGGCGGGATTCGCCGCATTCGCCAGAAGGCTCCCGTCCGAGAAACGGGTTACCTTCGGCTCTCTACCAATTGCACTAGCTAATCCTCTCCTCTGATGGATCATGTTGCCCTTGGACAACATGGTGCCATCAGTGGAGCGAATAACGAGGAAGCGTTTGAAGCCAGCGGGCTCGAAAACGCCAGGTAACCTCTGAATGAGGGGCCCCGATGTCATCGAGGCTCCGCCCTGTGCACTCTTGGTCTTAGTCAGGGGCTCCGCACACGAGGGGGTAGAGGGGCCGGATGTGCCGATCTTGGCTTGGTCGCCTACCAAAGTGGCAGCAGACCCATCCGTCCCCGCAGCCCCCGCGGATGGAGAGGAGCCCCGAGTCTTTTTCGTCCTTTTAGTCTTTTTAGTCTTCTTCTTTTTTGGAGAGGAGGGCGGGGAATGAACCCGCTTCTCACCCCCGCCGGTAGAAGCCCCCAGGCCAGATGGACCGGCCTCAGCCAGGTCCTTCTCTGAAATGGAGAAGGTCCCGGTGGGCGCAGGGGATTCATCCGGAGGAGATCCCTCCCCTCCTTGTCCTGCCTGAGAATCCAAAGCCGTTTGATGAGGACCTTGCATAGGAGCGGATTCGGGTTCGGTGCTTGGCGCCAAGCCCGGATTCCCCCCCATGGAAGGCCCTACCGTCTGAGGCTGGTTTTCCTCAAGGACCATGTCTATCACAGGAGGGGCCTCCAGTTGGCCATCCCCTCCCAGGACATCGCAGGTCCCCTTGGCAGCGTCATGAGTCTTTAGTGGGGAGGCACAGGCCTTGACCCCGGCAAGGTTTAATATTTTTGCCAGCAGGTCTTTTGAGGGAAGCGACCGAAGGGGCCTGGCTTCCCTCTCCCCCCTAAGGGGGTTTGCCCTACCGAGCCGCTTGTACGAGGGGCGGTCGGCAATGGGCTGCCTGCTGGCTTTCTTGGCAGTCCCCTTAGAAAGCATAGGAGGGACTGCCGCTGGAGATAGGGAGGTGCCCGAAAGCACCTCCAGAGAAGGGGGTGAGGGGGAGTCCCCTACACCCGTAGGCGTAGGAGAGGAGTAAGCCTCCTCTCCGGTTAAAGAGGTATGGAGGGTCCCCTGCGCAAGCACAGGGGGGGGGACCTCCATCTTTTCTGTGGAGCTGCACGAGGGCGGCTCTGTTGTTGTTATAGGGGGAATTAAGGGGAGATGTTTTTTTGTTTCATCATTGGGCATGGTGACCCTCTTTGTTTTACGGGACGCAATCGCTCACCACCTCTTGCAGTAGCCCGCACTGCAAGAGGTGCTTACAGGCCCGGCAGAGCCAGGTGCCGCCATTTGGGACCACCCCTCCCGCCTGGTGGCCTGGCAGTCCTTCGGCATCGCGGCTCCACCTTGAACACGGCGTAAAACGGATAGATTTTGAAGACGAGAGGAAAAGGGATGTGAGGAAGGTATGGGTGGGGATGAAGCAGGTTGTTAAAAGCCAACCACCCCAGACCGGAGCTCAGGGGTTAGGGGACATTGTCCCCTCCCCCCTCAGCCCCGATCCGGGACGATTGGCTGAGAAGAAGGTCAGCTTCTACCCTGTGAAATTAGAGGCTGACCAGAGAAAGTTGTGGGAGAGGTTGTATGAAAAGTGACGAGGTAGGATAGGAATACAGGCTATCTGAAGGAAGGAAGAGAGGCTAAGCTGGGGCCGGATGGGGCGCTGGATCCCGTCAGCACGGCGGCCAGGATGGCAAATCGCCGCGCCCCTTACGGGGTAGACCAGCTGGGAAGTCTGCCTCCATATAGGCAGCGATTTGAGCCTTGATTCTAGAAGTGAGAGAAGCCCCCCCCACCCCCATTAAAAGATTGTGCTTGTATGGCTGGTAGAGAGCCCCATAAGGAGAAAACAACCAGAACCAAGCCAAATTGGTTCTCAGTCAATTTAATAGACTTTTGTATAGATCATGGCCTCATTTTCAAAGCGAAGATTTGTGACAGACCTGTGGAAAAGAAGTACGGCTTGATTATAATAGTGAAAGGTAGTGATGATTTAGCTTTTGTTGTGAAGTGATTATTTGCTAAGTAATTTAAGATAATAGTACTTCCAACATTTAGCAATCGCATTTTGCATTCAAATCTGATGTTAGCCTTTCAAATTCGGAATAGTGAGGGGGCTAAGTTGCAGGGAGATAGGTGTGGAAACCCCCACAATTAAATGGGGGGGGATATGAAAGGCCCCCATTTCAAAAGTAGCTAAAAAATGTTAATTTTTGGTAGAAATAGCCTAAAGTAGGCAGCATTATTGTTTATTATTTCAATAGACATAGAGTCGATCACAGTAATTGTAACCGAGAAATAGCGCCCTCTAGCGTACGTCCATAAACTGAAGTATTACCAATTTTACTAATAATTTACTTAAAAGTAATATAGGGCACCCAAATTTAAAACTTGTCACCAGCATAAAACTGCATAAGAAAAACACATGTTGATAGACTAAACTCTCTAAAGCTTTTCTCCATAAAGGGTAGGCTACTTAGACATGACATGATTTATTGCTATTGCATTTTCCACAATCTCTGCTCTATCCATCCTTTTGATATTTTCACTTTATCCCCAGATGTAGGCACTAGAGGTCACAGATATAAAATTCAAGTTGAACACTGTCGGTCTGAAGCTTGTAAACGTTTCTTCTCTTCAAGAGTGGTGGGAAGATGGAATTCTCTGCCCTTGGAGGTAGTTGGTGTTCCCAGACTTTCAATGTTTAAATACAGATTACATTTCCTACATAATAAACTATTTTACCTGTAGCAATCAGTTGCCACTCCTATGTCTTTGTTTCCAGCAACCCCACAAGTTCTTTTTCCTGTTTTATTCCATAGGAAGATACACTCAACCAGTCACTTTTGTCATTTTTTTATAGTTATTATTACTCATTTGTCTGACTGGAGTATCTGTCTGAGACTGCGGGGTCCACCAACCCCCCCACTACCCAGCTCTGACTGGGTGATGGTGGTGAGGCCCTACCAGGTAAGAATTGGACTGAATGAGTATGTGAAAGGCCTGTGTGAGGAGTCGGGATTAGTGTTTGTAGATGTTTGGAATGGGTTTTATGGGAATAAGGCATTGTATGCATTGAATGGACTCCATCTAAGCCGGGCTGGGGTTGACGTGTTGTTGCAGGAGTTAGAAAGCATCATTGGGTATTTGCAGGCGGGAAACTAGTTACTAATAGTGGTCAGGGAAATATAAGAGTACAGGGTGGGTCAGGGAAAGGAAAGAGATGCAGAGGAGATAAAGTGGAAGGTATATATTCTAAAAGAGGTGCTTCAGGGATAGGAGGACTAAGTTATTTAGTTATATTATTGATGAAGGTATAGATATATGTGTAATAGAATCATAGGTTAATGAAAATAAATTTAATAATAACATGAGTGAATTTGAACTGCAGGGTTATGATATGTACATTAGTCAAAGGAGAGATAAGATGGGTGGTGGGTTGATTATTTATATCAGAAATAGCATTTCTTCAAATCTAAATAATTCTATAAAGCAAGAAGTTGAGTCACTGTGGATAGATATTAGGGTCAGTTAAAATAGGATAATACACTTGGGAGCCTTTTACAGACCACCTGGACAGACAGACTGTATTGATGAGCTAATGATCAGGGAAATAAGGAAAGGACGTGAAATACAGTTATTCTTGGTGACTTTAATTTAAATTCTGTGGACTGGGAAAATATGATAGGAAGGGATAGAGCAAGTTGTAAGTTTATAGAATGCTTTGAGGATAATTTTTTGATTAAATTTGTTAATAAGCAAACAAGGAATACCAATATCTTAGATCTGGTTCTTTCAAATGATGATCACTTGGTTCAGGAATTGACTATCAGGAAAGCATTGGGAAATAGTGATCATCAAGATGGTTCATTTTAACTTGGGAATAGTCAAAGGTAGAACATCAACAAACTCCACAAAAACTCCAAATTTTTATCAGGGAGATTACGATAAATTACAAAACTTGCTCAATCAGATTAGGTGGGATTTGCAGGCGGGAAACTAGTTACTAATAGTGGTCAGGGAAATATAAGAGTACAGGGTGGGTCAGGGGGAAGAATACTTATGAGATGTAGGACACTTTTAAGACTATACTAAACATAGTCCAGGAGCAGTGTATTCCAATCAAGGCTATTAGGAAGAAATGTAAGAAGCCGTTGTGGTGGAATCAGGAGATAGATAGGAAAATTTGAGAAGAAAAGGGCATACCATAGATTACAGAGACAAAGTACTTTTGACAATTTAAATCATTATCTGTCGACCAGAAATGAGCTAAATAAGATTATTAAGAAGAGCAAAAGGGCGGCAGAAATTAATTTAGCTCAAAATAATAATAAACATACAAGAAAATTCTTTAGCTATTATAGAATTAATAACAAATCTAACAGTGATTGTCAAGGAATAGGCTGAGGGGTGGTTGGAGTTTTCCCTGACTCTTATATATATATATATATATATATATATATATATATATATATATATATATATATATCCTATTATCCCAAATGCGGAGGAGTCATTGTACTACTCCTTATAGGTTTATTGACTTAGTGCTTAGAGGTTGGCTAAGGAGGTAAGGAAGTTAAATACACAACAATATAAAAATAAAGTTTTAAGGAACACTAAACAAGAATATATATATATACAAATAATGTGCTTTGAGAGATAAATCAATAAGTGAATCTCTGATATCTCACTTGGCTTGTAAATAACTATTCACTATGTAAGTCCCTATACACTTGTAATGTTGGTAAGCTTCGTGGTGAAGTTGGGGAATGTGAAAGGGAAGGGTTACCTTGGAACCTGATGTTCGGGTGGTGCTGGTGAGTGAAGGTGGTGAGATAAGGGGTGGAGATGATGAGGTAGGTTCTCCAAGGACCGCCCTTATCCCACAATTCCATCATGATTCTGCTGGAAGAAGGTGATGGGAGCTTCCTATTAAAGAGGACCCCACGCTCCTGAACTCTGAAGAATCTTGGGTGCCTCTGTGAGGGAGGGAGGCGAAGTGACCTATCAATGCGTAGGGTCACGGAGAAAAGCCAGGATGTAGATTTCTCGCTTAAGGAACCAGAGTGAGGCTGTTGGTAGCTTCAGCTCTGACATGTGAGTCTTGCCTACCAATGGGATAAGGAGCCTCCCTAACTGGGACCGATCTCCTCTCTGAAGACTTGGTGCTTCGATGATTTACCACTATACCGATAGATTGCTGGCAATTCCTGCCTCACCAGACGCTGTGCAAGCTCTACTACTGAGGGTTAAAAGAATTCATCTTTTATACTTAAAACTCGGGAGAGGTTCACATGGCTCTGGAAGTAGATTTGATATCAAGCTCCTCCATTTCATCCTTTGTAAACTTCCAGGAACCACTGGAAGCCAAGATGGGCTCCCATCTACCAATAACCAGTCGAGGAAGGAATTCGGTAGTTAGCTGAAATGGCCGGCAGTTTCTTCGGCGGGAGACCATTGGATATCAGGCCAGTAGGGGAAGGTTTGATAACCCACCTGCCCAGAAGGGAGGTGGGGGAAATGTGGGTGCATTATGCTATTCTCCTACATCAATGAAAGTGTGCCTATTAGATATGAAGGGGTTTTGAAAGAATCTGATGAGGAAATAGTAGATGTTTTAATGATCATTTTTCTTCAGTATTTACACGAGAGAATCAAGATAGATTAATTGATGATAATTCTAGGTCAAGGGAAGTAGTGTTGAATACCGTTAATGTCAACAGGGAAATAATTAAAGGGCTTATATTGGAGTTAAATACTAGTAAGTCCTATTCATTCTAGGTTACTCAAAGAAGGTGTAGATAATATTGCAGTAGCTCTTGAGAAAATATATACTAGATCACTAGAGTTTGGAGAAATACCTAATGATTGGAAATTAGCAAATGTAGTGCCAATTTTTAAAAAGGGAAGTAAAGAGGACTCGAATAACTTTAGGCCGGTAAGTTTAACTTCTATTGTTTGTAAAATTCTTAAGAAGATAGTTAAAAAGGGGATTTTTGACCATCTATAGTGTGGTAGGTTAATAAATGATGTTCAACATGGGTTTAGAAGAGGTAGATCATGTTTAACAAATTTACTGGATTTTATGGATTATGTTACTAAACAATTAGATAAGGGAGAGAATGTTGATGTAATTTACTTAGATTTTGGCAAAGCTTTTGATAAGGTTCCACATAGGAGATTAGTTCACAAATTAAAAATGCATGGGATATGTGGTAAAGTTTTGAATTGGAGAGCTGAATGGTTGAAAGACAGGAAAAAGAGAGTTGCGCTGAATGGGGTGAGGTCAAAGTGGAGGGACGTTATTAGTAGCAGACCTCAGGGATCCGTTCTAGGCCCTTTATTATTCATAGTTTATATAAATGATCTTGGGAAAGCTGTAAATAGCAAAGTGTCAATTTTTGCTGATGACATTAAATTGGAAGCTGTAGTCAAAGAAGTTGAGGGTAGCTTTAAAGTGCAGAGTGACTTAAATAAGTTATTGGCTTGGGCTCAGAAGTGGCAGATGACTTTTAACCTTAGAAGGTGCAAAGTTCTTAACATGGGGAGGGATAGTGGGGAGTTTGGCTATGAAATGGATGGGTGTTGGCTGAATTCAGTTGAGGATGAGAGGGACTTGGGCGTGGTAGTGCATGGGTCAGTGAAGCTTTCAAAGCAGTGTGTTGAGACAAAGAATAGAACATAAGAAAGTGACTCTACAACAGACCACTAGGGTCTGACAAGGTGGAGACCCCCCCTCCCCCCAAAAAAATTAATCCATAAATAATACAGCTCCTGTTAACAATATAAACAAAAAATGAGCTCATATCTTGCTCCACTAAGGAGCAATGACATTCATCTCAAACCCAACCCTCCACTATAAATTCAGATCCTCATCATTGTCCGCATTAACACATACACTTATATACACTATTGTACATTGGGAAATATGTTCGTTGAAAGAATTAATTTCATGTTTGCATGCCCGAAAGTGTAAATAGTGGAGTTCTCCAGTCTTTACTAATGTAGTAATATTGCATGCTTATCTTACCCTCTGGATAAAGTTCTCTTGCTTTATACAAGATTTAATCTATTAATTCTGCTTCAAGAAGCAGTGTCTTAAGTTACAAATATATATACATACATACACATAAAATAATTCTTATTATACTATATTTAAATTATCCATATAGATGTCTAACCTATTTTTAAAGTCTTTTGTGCTATTACTATTTACAATATCATATGGCAAACTATTCCAAAAATTGACAACTCTAATACTGAAGAAGTTCTTACGAAGGTTCAAATGGCACTGCTTTTTCTTTATTCTCTTATTATGACCTCTTGTTCTAGAGTTATTATCCAATTCAAAAAACTCCTCCCATGCACTTTCTCTTAAATCATATAATAACTTGAAAACATGAATCATGTCCCCTCTAAGAAATCTACACCTAACTGAAAACATATTAAGTTCCTTCAATCTATTTTCATAACTCTTATTAGTCAAACTAGGAATTAATCTGGTCGCCCTTCGTTGAACATCCTCAAGTAGAGCCTCATCCCCTACATAATGCTGGGTCCAGGCCTGAGCACAATACTCTATGTGTGGTCGAACATAAGAATTGTTAAAGTCTTGAAATTATCTCTTTACTCTTATATGAAACATTCCTATTTATTATTCCCAACATTTTATTTCCTTTATTTCTCGCATCAAGACACTGTTTGTGAAATTTCATATCATTTGTAATAGTCACTCCCAAATCTTTTTCTTCCTCAGTCACATTGAGCCAGTTACCATTCATTAAATAGCCAAAATTTTCATTATTAAACCCTAAATGCATAACCTTACATTTATTAGTATTAAAATTCATTTTCCATCTATCTGCCCAGCCAAGTAATATATCCAAATCATCTTGAAGCAAAATGAAATCAGAAATACTGGAAATTGATGCTGCTATTTTAGTATCATCAGCAAACTTCCAGATTTTATTTCTTAAACGTAATTCCAAATCCCTTACATAAATAATAAACAAAAGCGGGCCAAGAACTGAGCCCTGGGGGACCCCACTTACAACATTTTTCCATGAAGATTTCCTACCATTGAGCATAACTCTCTGCTTTCTGGAACTGAGCCAATTTGAGATCCAATTTCTGAGATAATTACTGAGTCCAAAACTTTTGAGTTTACTAATTAATCTTCTATATGGAACTTTATCAAATGCCCTTCTAAAATCTAGAAACATAACATCAACATTATTTCCTTTGTCCAAACTATCAGTAACAAATTCCAAAAAATTCAATAAATTTGTTAAACATGACTTTCCCCTCCTGAATCCATGTTGGGATTTATTTAGCAGATTAAATTGAATAGCATGATTCTCAATTTGGCCCTTAATCCATTTTTCTAATATTTTGCAAATCAAACTTGTTAAGCTTACAGGACGATAATTACATACATCTTCCTTACTACCATTCTTAAATATTGGGACAACATTAGCTAATTTCCAATCCAGAGGAAATTTGTTGTACATAAGATCTATTATAAATCATACTCAATGGCAGGGATATTAAATCACTTATCTTGTGTAACAATCTTGATGGTGCTAGGATACATTAATAGGAATGTTGGCTACAAGAGTGAAGAGGTTATCCTTAAACTCTACAACTTGTATGTTGGGCCAAATTTGGATTACTGTATGCAAGTGTGGTTACCACATTTTGGACATGACATCAACCTGCTCAAGTCAGTGCAAGGGAGGGCGACAAAAATAATACCTTCCTTGGGGCACCTTAAATGTGAGTATGGACTGAGGTTATTAGATGTGTTCTCATTTGAAAGAAGATGTGTGAGGGAAGATATGATTGAGCTTTTTAAAGTCTGTTTTGGGATGGATAAGTTGGATTTTAGCAAGTTATTTGAGTTGGAACGTAGTAATGGGACTGGGGTTCGCCACTTAAAAATTGGAAAACAGAGGTGTAGGTTAGATGTTGGAAAATATTTTTTCACCAATGGAGTGGGAGATTACTGGAATAGTTTGCCATCTAGGATGGTATACAGTCCAAGCTTGAATGTGTTCAAACGGAGATTGGATGATTTTATGGGAAGGGAGGGTTGACTTTGAGGGGGGTTCTGGACTCATTCCTGTGGGTGTTTTTTTATTATTGTATATTACGATTGATTTGGATTTTGACGAGTGTTGATGATGTTGCTTTTTGTTTTTGACACATTCCTGTGTATGCATCTAATTGTATATTGTAGATGCATGATCTGACACAATCCTATGGATGCATTTTGTGGGTGGGTTATGACAGATGCAGATAACCTTTGATAGGCCCTTGTGGCTTTTGTCATCCGTGAAATTATAATATGTTATGTTAAGAAGAGCAAAAGGGTGGCAGAAATTAATTTAGCTGAAAATAATAATAAAGATCCAAGAAAATTCTTTAGCTATTATAGAATTAATAACGAATCTAACAGTGATAAAATAGGACCTATTAGATATGAAGGGTTTTGAAAGAATCTGATGAGGAAATAGTTGAGGTTCTTAATGATCATTTTAATTCAGTATTTACACAAGAGAATCGAGATAGATTAATTGATCATAATTCAAGGTCAATGGAAGTAGTGTTGAATACCATTAATATGAACAGAGAAATAATTAAAGGGCTTATATTAAAGTTAAATACTAGTAAGTCATCTGGCCCAGACAACATTCATTCTAAGTTAATCAAAGAAGGTGTAGATAGTATTGCAGTAGCTCTTGAGAAGATATATAGTAAATCACTGGAGTTTGGAGAAATACCTAATGATTGGAAATTAGCGAATGTAGTGCCAATTTTTACAAGGGAAGTAAAGAGGACCCAAATAACTTTAGTCCAGTAAGCTTAACTTCTATCGTTTGTAAAATCCTTGAGAAGATAGTTAAGAATGGAATTTCTGACCTTCTAGAGAGTGGTAGGTTAATAAATGATGCTCAGCATAGGTTTAGAAGTAGATCGTGTTTAACAAATTTACTGGATTTTATGGATTATGTTACTAAACAATTAACATAAGAACATAAGAAAAGAAGGAGACTGCAAAAGACCATTCATGGCCCACACTTGGCAGCTCCTGTAATTAGATAAGGGAGAGAATGTTGATGTAATTTACTTAGATTTTAGCAAAGCTTTTGATAAGGTTCCATATAGGAGACTAGTTTACAAATTAAAAATGCATGGGATATATGGTAAAATTTTGAATTAGATAACTGAATAATTTAAAGACAGGAAACAGAGTTGTGCTGAATGGGGTGAGGTCACAGTGAAGGGATGTTATCAGTGGCATACCTCAGGGATCCGTTCTAGGCCCTTTATTATTCATAATTTATATAAATGATCTTGGAGAGGCTGTAAATAGCAAAGTATCAATTTTTGCTGATGACACTAAATTGGTAGCTGTAGTCAAAAGAAGTTGACAGTAGCTTTAAAGTGCAGAGTGACTTAAATAAGTTATTAGCTTGGGCTCAGAAGTGGTAGATGACTTTTAACCTTAAAAAATCCAAAGTTCTTAACATGGGAAGGTATAATAAGGAATTTAGCTATGAAATGGATGGGCATTGGCTGAATTTAGTTGAGGATGAGAAGGACTTAGGGTAGTAGTAAATAGGTCAGTGAAGTTTTCGATAAACATGTAGATTGGCAGCTCAGCTGAAAAAGTGGAATTTTGATTGTTTATATTTCATTCACCCCTGCCTGAATATTCATGCGTGTTGAAGTCCTATTTGAAATATACCCAGCGCCATTTTTTTTTTTAGAAAAATGCCCGAAACTAACCAAATGAAAAACACTGCCCCCCCCAGACACCACTCCAATTGATTGAAACTCAGGATCATCGTAGGGTGGTCTCCTGATTGTGTTTACCCCCACACAAGCCATCCCCTTAAATTTACTTAAAAAATGTGAAACATATTGGAACACAGACAAAATAGTTTATGTCTCATCATTCGAGCTGCCAATCTACATATTTACCAAGTTTTCAAAGCAGTGTAATGAGGCTAAAAATAGAGCAAATAGGGTGCTATGATAAATTAACAGGAATGTCAGCTACAAGAGTAAAGAGATTATCCTTAAACTCTACAATTCGTATGTTAGGACACATTTAGAGTACTGTATACAAGCATGGTCACCACAGTTTAGACATGACATTAACCTGCTAGAGTAAGTACAAAGGAGGGCAACAAAAATAATACCTTCCCTAAAGCACCTTGAATATGAAGATAGACTGAGGGTACTAAATATGTTCTCATTTAGGAGAAGATGTGTGAGGGAAGATATGATTAAGCTTTGTAAAATCTGTTCTGGGATGGATAAGTTAGATTTAATAAGTTATTTGAGTTGGAAGGTAGTATAGGACTAGGGGTCACCACTTAAAAATTAAAATACAAAGTGGCAGGTTGGATGTTAGAAAATATTTTTTCCCCAATAGAGTGGTAGATTACTGGAATAATTTGCCATCTGAGACGGTAGACAGTCCAAACTTGAATCTTTTCAAACGCTGATTAGATGATTATATGGGGAGGGAGGGTTAACTTTGGGGTGTATTTTGGACTCATTCCTATGGATGCATTTTATTATTGTATATTACAATTGATTTGGATTTTGACCTGTCTTGATGATGATGCTTTTTGTTTTTGACACATTCCTGTGTATGGTTCTAACTATATATTGTAGATGCATGATAACTTTTGCAAAGTTATTAACATGGGAAAAGATAATAGAGAATAGGAATAATTATCTATATAAAAAACAACATTGTTTCAAGTTTAAATACTTCAATAAAGCAGGATGGAGTTGAGTCACTTTGGATAGATATTAGGTTCAGTAAAAATAGAATGGTGCATTTGGGAGCTTTTTACAGGCCACCTGGGCAGACTGATGATATGGATGAACTAATGATAAGGGAAATAAGTAAGGGATGTGAAACAGATGCAGTTATTATTGGGGACATCAACTTAAACTCTGTGGACTGGGAAAATATGATAGGTAGGGATAGAACAAGTGGCAGGTTCATAGAATGCTTTGAGGATAATTTTTTGAATAAATTTGTTAATGAGCCAACGAGGGGGGACAATATATTAGATTTAGTACTTTCTAACAGTGATCATTTAGTTCAAGAATTGACTGTTGGAAAGCATTGGGAAATAGTGACCATCAGATAGTTCATTTTAACTTGGGAATTGAGAAGGGTAAAATAACTGAGAATGCTGAAAAAGTTCCAAATTTTCATAAGGGAGATTATGTAAAACTTTGAAGCTTGCTAAATTTGGTAGACTGGGATATAGAATTCAGAGGTAAAAATGCTTATGGGATGTGGGATACTTTCTTCTTTTCTTTTCTTTTTTTTTATGGAGCCCATCTGGCAACTACCCACTTGGGCATAAGTCGCCGAAAAACACGACAGCCTAGAACTAGGCTACTTTAAAGTAAAAATATGAAAACTTAACAATGATATAAATTGGAAAAACATAACAATCGAAGCAATCTCCGGCAGCGGGGGGAGGTCCCCATCACCCCAGTGCAGGAGAGTGCAACCTACAAACAAAACAATAACAAAAAAAAGGAACCTTAAATAAAGGGGAGAAGGCCGGCCTCCCCCAAAAAGTCAATAAGTCCACCAGTCATGGTGCACGCACTGGTCCCGAGTACAAGGGACAGGCGGTAGCGACCCCACCCATCCCGGTACCGAGACAGGTATCGTGTGCGAAGATCACCCAGACTGGGACATTCAACAAGAATATGCCGAACAGTCTGGGTGATGATGCAGTCGTTGCAATAGGGCGCATGCGAGCGCTCCATCAAGTAGCGATGCGTCACACGAGGGTGACAGCAACCTGAGGCCGCCGCGGCATTGGGGGATAGGTCCATGGGAACAGTCGCGGCGCAATGGCACGCAACTTTAAGTTCCCTTCGACCGTCTCCCATCTTCTTTGCCAAGCAGTCCGAAGAGCTGCCCGTATTCCTGCCATGTAGTCGGTGTGAGGAAGAGCGAAACGCTGGTCCGGTCGCAGAGTCCTCGCGGACTCTTTGGCGCGGTCATTCCCCGCAATTCCTGCATGTCCAGGAACCCAGCATAAGATTATCTCGACATCTGCCCGGCTCGCCAAAACTGTGGCGTCACGGATATCGCGAACCAGGGGATGCGGAGATTCCAATGCCCCGAGAGCACTCAGGGCGCTTTGTGAGTCGCTATAGATCACAATCCGGTCTCCGAACTGTGCACATCGCGTAATCTCCCGTACCGAGTGGTGTATTGCCACCAGCTCGGCCGTGAAGACAGACGCAGCACCTGGTAGAGCCCCGCTGACTTCAAACAGAGGGGATACGGCGTGGAAGCCGACCCCCTCTTGGGACTTGGAGCCATCCGTATACACTGGCACGGTTCCAGTGTGACACGATGTGTGCTCCAAAAAGGTCGAACGTAATACTCCCGGCGCAGTACAAGCTTTGGGAGCAGAGGCATGGCGACAAATAGCCAAATGTGGTACCCTCCAGGGTGGCGTCCTGGGCAAAACCAGGGGCGCCACCGGCCCGAGAGCGATATCTACCTCTCGAAGGAGTTTCCTGGCCCTAAACCCAAAAGGCTTAGGGTATGACTGGCATCTCTCGACGGCATAGGCACCATCGAGATCAGCTGCGGATGCAGTGAGAGCTGTTGGCGACTGAGGGAGGCGCCGGGCTCGCGCGTACAGTCGAGTAATACACTGCACGCGGCGTAGAGCGAGTGGCATCTCCCCAGCATCGACCAACAGGCTCTCATGGGATACTTTCAAGCATATAATAAATGTAGTCCAACAACAATGTATCCCAATGAAGGCCATTAGGAACAAAAGTAGGAAACCATTATGGTGGAATCAGGAGATAGCTAGAAAAATTTCAGAGAAGAAAAGGGCATATAAAAAATTACAGGTAGAAAATAATATTCAAAATTTAAGTGATTATAGAATGGCTAGGAATGAGTTAAATAAGATTATAAAGAAGAACAAAAGGGTGTCAGAAATTAAATTAGCTAAGGATAGCAACAAAGATCCTACAAAGTTCTTTAGTTACTATAAAATTAATAACAAGTCTGGCAGAGTTAAAATAGGACCTATCAAATATGAAGGGGTTGTGAGAGAAACTGATGAGGAAATAGTTGAGGTACTAAATGGTCATTTTGCATCAGTATTTACAAAAGAGAAACTAAATAGTCCTATGTATAGTACTCATGGGTCAGGAAAAGAGGTGTTTACTAACATTAGTGTGGATCGGAGGATGATAAAAGGACTAATAGGTGATTTAGATACTACCAAGGCCTCCGGCGCTGATAATATTCATTCTAGGATACTTAAAGAAGGGGTAGAAAGTATCTCAATAGCTCTGGACAAGTTATATACTAGGTCATTGGAATATGGAGAAATACCCGATGATTGGAAGAGAGCGAATGTAGTCCCCATTTTCAAGAAGGGTAGTAAAGAGGATCCAAATAACTTTAGACCGGTTAGCCTAACTCCTGTAGTCTGTAAAATTCTTGAGAAAATAGTTAAAAAAGGAATTTGCCAACATCTAGAGAGGGAGGGGTTAATCAGCGATGCTCAGCATGGGTTTAGATCAGGTAGATCATGTTTGACTAACTTACTAGACTTTCTGGAGTTTGTAACAGATCAAGTAGATAAGGGAGAGAATGTAGATATAATTTACTTAGATTTTAGTAAAGCATTTGATAAGGTACCACAAAGGAGACTAGTTCATAAATTAAAAATGATTGGGATATGTGGGGGTGTTTCAAATTGGATAGCTGAGTGGCTGAAAGACAGGAAGCAAAGGGTAGTGCTAAATGGTGTAAAATCAGAGTGGAGGGATGTTATCAGTGGGGTTCCTCAGGGATCAGTTCTCGGTCCATTATTATTTGTCATCTATATAAACGATCTTGGGGAGGCAGTTAATAATAAAGTGTCAATTTTTGCGGATGATACCAAATTAGCAGCTGTAGTTAAAGATAGTGATGATAATTTTAAAGTGCAGGGGGACTTAAATAAATTGTTATCCTGGGCACATACGTGGCAAATGACTTTCAACCTTGATAAGTGCAAAGTTATTAACATGGGAAAAGATAATAGAGAATTTAACTATGAAATGGATGGGCATTGGCTGAGCTCAGTAGAGGATGAGAAAGATCTAGGAGTAGTAATAGATAAGTCAATAAGGTTTTCTAAGCAGTGTATTGAAGCAAGAAATAGGGCAAATAGAGTGCTGGGTTTTATTAAGAGAAATGTCAGTTACAAAAGTAAGGAGGTTATAACTCTTATGTTAGGCCACATCTAGAGTACTGTATACAGGCATGGTCCCCACATTTTAGACACGATATTAACCTTCTTGAGTCAGTGCAACGGAGGGCAACAAAGATTATTCCTTCCCTGAGGCACCTTGAATATGAAGATAGACTGAGGGTATTAAATATGTTCTCGTTCGAAAGGGTGTGTGAAAGGGGATATGATTGAGCTCTTTAAAAAATTTTCCGGGATAGATAGATAAATTGGATGTAAGCAAGTTTTTTGAGTTAGATGATGGAAATCGGACTAGAGGTCACCACTTGAAAATTAAAAAGCAAGGGTGTAGGTTGGATTTAAGAAAATATTTTTTCACCAATAGAGTGGTAGACTTCTGGAACAAATTGCCGCAGAGGGTAGTAGGTAGTCCAAATCTAAATGTATTTAAGAGTAGGTTGGATGAGTTTATGGGAAGGGAAGGTTGTGATAGTTCCTAAGTTTTGTATATATTAATATTGTTTGTATATATCTATAGCTGCATGATTTAGTTCTTAACATAACATAACATAACATAATTACACGGATGACAAAAGCCACAAGGGCCTATCAAAGGTCATCCGCCTCCGTCAAAACCCACCCACAAAAAGCACCATCACCAGGGAAAGACAAAATCAAAGTCCCCCACAATATAATATAACGGATGACAAAAGCCACAAGGGCTCATCATAGGTCATCCGAGTCAAGCGGCCTCTTTTTCAAGGCACCCAAACTCCCAGGAAAACTACATCCAGAGGATTGCATCCAGAAACAAGGGTATCACCAATCAAGGCTTGTCAAGAACTAAATCATGCAGCTATAGATATATACAAACAATATTAATATATACAAAACTTATGTTATGTTATGTTATGTTAGGGCTGGAGGGCATATTCCTTCAATAGAATTGCTGCAGGCTCCAGGCCAACTGGGAAGAGCTGTGGAGGCTTGCCTCCTCCCGTTTTCCCTTAGCTATCTTTTTCCAGGAGACCATGCTGGTAGCGTGTCCCCTGCCCACCCTCCCAGGTTATAAGGGTTTTGACAAGCCTTGATTGGTGATACCCTTGTTTCTGGATGCAATCCTCTGGATGTAGTTTTCCTGGGAGTTTGGGTGCCTTGAAAAAGAGGTCGCTTGACTCGGATGACCTATGATGAGCCCTTGTGACTTTTGTCATCCGTTATATTATATTGTGGGGGACTTTGATTTTGTCTTCCCCTGGTGATGGTGCTTTTTGAGGGTGAGTTTTGACGGAGGCAGATGACCTTTGATAGGCCCTTGTGGCTTTTGTCATCCGTGTAATTATGTTATGTTACTTTCTACACCTTCTTTGAGTATCCTAGAATGAATGTTGTCAGGGCCAGATGCCTTACTAGTATTTAACTGCATTATAAGCCCTTTAATTTCTTCTTTGTCTATATTAATAGAATTTATCACTACTTCCCTTGACCTAGAATTATCATCAATTAATCTAACTGGTTTCTCTTCTGTGAATACTGAAGGAAAATGATCATTAAGGACCTCTACTATTTCCTCATCAGATTCTTTCAAAACCCCTTCATATTTAATAGGCCCTATTTTATCACTGTTAGATTTATTATTGATTCTATAATAGCTAAAGAATTTTTTAGGATCTTTATTATTATTTTTAGCTAAATTAATTTCTGCTGTCCTTTTGGTCTTCTTAATAATCTTATTTAGTTCATTTCTGGTTGACCTATAATGGTTTAAATTATCTAAACTACTCTCACTTTGTAATCTCTAGTATGCCCTTTTTTTCTCTGAAACTTTATTAGCTATTTCTTGATTCCACCATAATGGTTTCCTACATTTCTTCCTAATAGACTTCATCGGAATACACTGTTCCTGAACCATGTTTAATATAGTCTTAAAAATATCCCACATCTCATAAGTATTCTTTCCATGGAATTCTATATCCCACCTAATCTGATTTAGCATGCTGCGTAATTTATTGTAATCTCCCCTATAAAAATTTGGAATTTTTGTGGAGTTTGTCGTTGTTCTACCCTTAACTATTTGCAAATTAAACTGAACCATCTGATGATCACTGTTTCCCAATGATTTCCCTACACTCAATCCTTGAACTAAGTAATCATCATTTGAAAGAATTAGATCTAATATATTGGCACCCCTTGTTGGCTTATTAACAAATTGGGTCAAAAAGTTATCCTCAAAACACTCCATAAACTTACAACTTGCTCTATCTCTTCCTATGATATTTTCCCAGTCTACAGAAGTTAAATTAAAGTCACCCAGAATAACTGTATCTTCTTTGCATCCTTTACTTATTTCCCTAATTATTAACTCATCAATGCAATCAGTCTGTCCTGGTGGTCTATAAAAAGCTCCCAAGTGTATTTTCCTATTTTTACCAACCTTAATATCTATCCATAATGATTCACCTTCTCCTTGCTTTATAGGTTATTTAGATTTGAAGAAATGCTATTTCTGATATAAATAATCAACCCACCACCAGTCCTATCTCTCCTTTGACTAATGTACATAGTATAACCTTCTAGTTCAAATTCACTGACATTATCATTAAATATATTTTCATTAACCCATGATTCAACTATACATATTATATCTATATATTTCATTGTAGTTTTGCTGGGAGTTTGGGTGCCTTAAAAAAGAGGCCGTTTGACTCAGATGACCTATGATGAGCCCTTGTGGCTTTTGTCATGTTATATTATATTGTGGGGGACTTTGGTGATGGTGCTTTTTGTGGGTGGGTTTTGACGGATGCGGATGACCTTTGATAGGCCCTTGTGGCTTTTGTCATCCGTGAAATTATGTTATGTTATCTATATCTTCATAAATGATATAACTAAATAATTCATCCCTCTTATTTCTAAGACTACAAGCATTTGTGTAGAGACAACTCAGCCCACCTATCCCTGAAGCACCTGAGGACCTATCTCCTCTGCATCTCCATTCTCTCCTTACCCGACCCTGTACTCTTGTATTTCCCTGACCACTATCACTACTCAAGTAATTTAACCCTAAAGCACCTGCCTACCTTCTACAAATCTGTGTTCGCTTCCTTTCCCTGCCTCGCTTTGAGCCATTGAATTTCCCTGACCACTATCAAAACCTAGTTTCCCGCCTCTAAAGACCTAATAACACTATCTAATTCCCGCCACAAAACCTCAACCCCATCTCGGCTCAGATGGAGTCCATCCATCGCATACAAACCCTTATTCCCATAAAACCCACTCCAAACATCTACAAACACCAATCCTGACTCCTTGCACAAATCTTTCACATATTCATTCAACCCCATTGCACGAGACAACCATTCCATCCTCACATCCATTCTCTGAAGCAAACCTGAAACAACGCCTTTTACTCTACTTTCACACATCCTTTCAATCAGCCTTTTATACCGCTGTCATAACTCACAAGTACCCACTTTCTTTACATCGTTTACTCCAACATGTGTAATCACACAACTGTAGATTAGCGGCCCGGCCGAAAAAAACATTTTTGTTTGTAAATATTATCATTCACCCATGTCAGAATATTCATCCGCGTTTGAGTCCTTTTCGAATTATAGCTGGCGCAATTTTTTTTATTCTATAAACAATTAGGATTATATACTAGGGGGCTTTGCCCCCCAGACCCCCCCCAATTTAATGAAACTCAGGATCATCGTAGTGTGGTCGCCCCATTGTGTTTACCCCCACACGAGCCGTCTCCTTAAATTTACTCCAAAAACGTGAAACATTTTGGAACACAGACGAAATAGTACGTGCCATCGTTCGCGCTGATAATCAACATATTTACCCATTTGTGAAAAGGACTCGATTCGGAAATAGATTGCTAAGAAAAAAAAAAAAACGATAGGAAAGTAAATGCTGCAAGAAAGGGTATACCCAAGAAAGTTCAAGAAACATAAAATAATCGTTCAAGAAACTTGGGTTAAACGGAGCTTTTACTCAAAAAAAGACAAAGGGCTCAAGCAATAGGACGGCGAGTCGCCGACCATCGATTGCAGCTATCGACGTCGCAACGACAGTAGTAGGTGAAAATATGGAAGAGTAGATTTAAAATATAATTAAAATTGGAGCAAGCTTAAATTAATACACAAAGTGAAGGTTAGCGCTCAGAACAAAGGACAAGTAATCGTTATTTATTCAGAAGGAACGAATAAAGTCAGTAAGGATAAATTGGAAAAATAAATATTAATCTTGGCTAATCCCCAAATTGATAATATTTCATTGGTCAAAAGAGTGATATATACTGTTGTAGTTATTTTGTTTTATGATTTTAAAATGTTCTCGAAAAAATATGAAATTAATATTATAGTGCAATCAATGTATATATAATAATTACTGTATCAAAATAATAAGAACATAGACATTTCCGAAGCCCACTGCAGCCTCAAATAACATAATTTTCTTGATTAGTATTTAAAACCTGATTTTAGTTTTATTATTTAAGGTAAGATAGCGCCGTCATTCCCAAGGTTTTGGAGCCTTCTAATAAAAAAAAGGTATAGAGGAAATGTTATTCGGTTCATTGAATTACATAAGAATACCTATTTTATGCAATTCTGAAGAAACTTATTTTCTCAAAATTTTGTTACTTTTTCTAAGTTTGGGAGCTCTTTACTCCGTCTTCTCAGTTTGTCTTCCTTCCTCTTCCGCCGGGAAGCATACCGGCGACGCATGCGCCACTCGGCTTCGACCCACCAACACATGCGTGAGTCGGCAGCGAGACACTTACGCATGCGTGAACTGCCGCGACATCATTTTTGACCAATCGCAAGGCAAATAGCTTTAGACGCAATATGCATTTTCTACCGGCGATTTTTACTTTTGCTCGAGCGGTATGTTTAGTTACCCACGGTGTTCTTAAAGACACATATGCCTAAGTGTAACGCTATTCATAAATTAAATAATTTAGGTAAATTTCGGTGCGACAAACGTGGAATGTGGTTGCCACGTTATATCCGCCGGCAGAAACATTGCAAAGTAAGGAAACGAAACTGCTTTTGTCTTTTGTCGTCAAATAGAGGTAAGGCTTATATGTCTGTAGTCAAGGAACGCGCTAGAAAAACTATAAACCTAACTACATTAAGCGATCGCCTTTTGCATTCGAATCTGATGTCAGGCTTTCGAATTAGGAATATTACGAGTTTTTTTTACGTTGTAGGGGTGCACCCCCGCACAATTAAGTGGGGTACGGAGGGCAAATCCCCCTATTTCGAAAGTACGTAAAACTTTAAATTTGGGGGCGAAAATAGCCTAAGGTAGGTGGTGCTATCGTCGTCTTAAATTACCTTTTTTTTGTCTTGTTATTCTATAATTGTTTCTTTTCACTTAGAGTTACCGATTCAATCTTAATTAATTATATCACTCTCTGGCACTTACCTTATTTACCTCATTATTGTTTATGAGAGGTGTCCGACTGGTTATTAGATTGCCAGATAAATCTGGGCTATAAATAAGCGCCAGTCACAGTCAGTCATTTCCGTTCATTTTCCTCTCCAATTGCTTGATCTTTGTGGTTCCAACACTCATCCCTCCACTTTTCTTTGTATTCTATCCAGTCATTTGTGAGCGGCCATAATCCATTCGACGAACTGTGAAGCGAGCATATCTTTCCTGCTCCCCTCTCGGTAAAGGAAGCAGTGGTCTATGAAAATCTAATATGAAGGACACCCAACGGCATCCGCGGAATCTACCAGCTATCACGAACTAACGTTTTCCCAGGGATACAGTTGTAGCGACCGGCGTGTACGTCCAAAATAGGACACACGCGAGAGTCGCTACACACATAAAGTACGGGGAGAGAGAGAGAGAAAAGTAAAGTTAGCGCCGTTTACGAGAATGTCACACCGTAGTAAACGGAGTCCTTGCCAAAAGATTACGCGATAACTCGGTAATCTATCACCATTACTGGCAACCAGCGTCCCCCTTCCAAGGCTGTTGGGTTGTCCTCACGAGTACCTTTAAGGTTCCCCCATAATTAGGGACGACCTTCAAGAGCCACCCCCCGATATAGTAACCCCAAGCATTGCAAGGATGGCCCACCAGCCCAGTCCCTTCCACCCCTACATGAAATTCTCCCCATTGAGGGAAGAACTTACAAAAGAAAATTTTCCAAGGTTTGTAATTTTAACATGACTGCCTAATCCCCTCCCGCATCCCTTGCCCCGTCGTGACCTGCTCCATGAACGTGGACTCTACACATAACACCTCGTTGCAGGACATAAAAAGGGACATATTGTGGCATACAGATTACAAGGAAAGTAGGTCTGAGGCACCCATATTACAGGATAGATAGGCCCAGTGACAAACCCCCACAAATGGATACTCAATGGATCTATGAAATCCTAAGATTGAATACACACATTAATTAATTGAGTAATATGACATGTAATAAGTAGTAAACCATTGTAAAAATAGAGAAATGCCTATATCATAACTCTAAATTTATTAGAAAAACATAAGAAAGGCAAGCAAATAACTGGTTTTCCACGCGGCCACACACACACACATCCATATATACAAAAGAGCAGCTGCGGGACGTAAGATGCACACGCTTGATAACGGGAAGCCGAGTAAATACAAAAGTGGTATACACTTTGGCCGGTTGAGTTCTCGTGAAGGAGTCAAAAGAAAAATAAACAGTCGTATCTTGATAGGATCTGCCATCCTGGTCTGAAAATATGTACAGATACTCGAGAGACACACATACTTCTGACATCTCCGCCCAAAGGTCAGCGAAGAGGCTAACGAGTGTTTCCTATCGTTAGCTCCGCTACGTGCATTGATATGAGAAAAAAAGAGGTCACGCCCACCTTAAGCAAGGAACTATAAATAAATGAACTTAAACATTAAGACAGAGCAGTTAAGTCATTCAACCGGATACTCAAGTAAAGGCATCTGCCTCGTCCCATTAGTATTACTGACATCGCGGGGTTCGTTCCTCGCTCTTAAGTCCTGCCACTTTTGCCACAGCTACCACAACATTAGTAAAACTTACATGCCGCTGCATAGAATAAGATTTATTTCGCTTACACCAAATAAAATAGACGCTATTTCAAGACTAAAAAACTACTTATAGTCGCTTTGTCTTTGAGTTCTTTCCTCTAACTATGAGGTAACCAACGAACCTTCCGGAACCAAGCCTAGAAGCAGAATCTACGTGAAACCTTTGTAGTCCGAATCAAAATTGATTAGAGGACAAGAGTAAGCCGTCTACCCAAGAGCCATCGATACTCGCCACGTCGCCCTCTGCCGGACGCCATCACTCGCGCATCGCCACGATTAACGGGTTGTCTTCGAGGAGCGCAATTGCATCTAGGAGGCGTCCACCTTCCATTCCAAATTCTTCGTACCTAACGCCCTCACTAAAGGGGGGGGGCAACCTATATACTGGTAACCCCGGACTATAATACAACCGCATCTGTGTAATTTTGAATAACCAAAACCCGTAGAAGGGGTCTCCATCGATAATTAAGTTCACCAAGTTTTTACACCATCTGAGGAGACCGAAAGAGGCACTGATGCACCGGGAACACTAGTTTAAAGAGACTTCGATGTTATCACGCTCCTCGAAGTCATCAGTTAATCGTGGCAGCGCGTGAGTAATGGCGTTTGGCAGATGTTGACGTGACGGGTAACGAAGGTTTGTAGGTAGTAGGCCTCTTTTGTCCTGCAATCAATTTAGATTCTGACTCCTTAAGTTTTCAGGGAAATTCGCCTTCAGGCTGGGTTGCCGAAGGTGCTTCGGTAATCGTGGGAAAAGAAAAGGACTTCGAAACGAAGACGGCAATATTAGGCTTTATTCTTATTGAGTGGCCTACCAAACAGGGAACAAGCGGAAACGTTCGAATTCTGTGCGGGTAGATGTATGTGTGAGTCTTCCGCTTAAAGACTATGTAAGTACGTAAGAGGCGGCAGGAGGACGAGAGAACGGATTTGCGATGCTACTAAGGGCCACAGGCCACCAACGGGAGGCTTGACTGATCTCTCTCTCTCTCTCTCTCTCTCTCTCTCTCTCTCTCTCTCTCTCTCTCTCTCTGGTGGACAAAGTGACGTCGTATTTAGAGTCAAACCTGCTACTGAGGAGTTCCCAGCACGGCTTCCGAAGGCAACGGTCATGCCTGACGAACCTTGTAGAATTCTTCCACTTCGTTTTCAGTGAGCACGATCGGGACAAGGCGGTGGATGTGGTCTACCTAGACTTTCAGAAAGCCTTTGATAAGGTACCACACCGCCGCCTTCTCCGGAAAGTGCGAACGCTTGGCATAGACGGAAAGGTAGCCTGCTGGATCGAGAACTGGCTAAGTGGCAGACGGCAACGGGTGGTGGTAAATGGACAGTCTTCTGAGTGGGTGCCCGTTACTAGCGGGGTGCCTCAAGGTTCTGTCCTGGGACCACTACTATTCATCATCTACGTCAACGACATGGACGGTGACATGGTTGCCAAGATTCCCAAATTTGCCGACGATACCAAGCTTGGTATGAACGTTGCAAAGGATGGAAATACTTCCCGCCTGCAGGAAGATCTTGAGAAGATTGGGGAGTGGTCGGACATGTGGCAAATGCCTTTTAACGTGGGCAAATGCAAAGTGATGCATATCGGCCACAGAAACCCCCAATCTCTGTATATCCTTAAGGGCACTGCTATTGAATCCACCGACACTGAGAAGGACTTGGGTGCAACAATCACTAGTGACCTCAAGTTCTCGAAACAGTGCATTGAGGCGGAGAAAAAGGCCCAAAGGATGCTAGGCTATATTAAGCGCCAGTTTGGTTATCAGAACCAGGAGATTGTACTTTGCATGTACAACTCACTTGTCCGACCGCACCTGGAGTATGCCGTACAATTTTGGAGTCCTTCATTGCGAAAGGACATCGCGAGATTGGAACGCGTACAAGCCAGGGCAACCAAGCTGATTCCCTCTATCCGACATAAAAGTTATGAGGATAGACTAAGGGAATTAGATCTGTTCTCGCTGGAAACCCGTAGACTGCGTGGTCAGCTCATCGAAGTTTTCAAAATACTTCGAGGGTTCGACAATGTTGACTACCGGGATATGTTCACACTGAGTGAGAACAGAACGCGCAATCACGGCTTCAAACTTGAACTGAAGCGTTACAACCGCAATCTGTGTGGAAATTTTTTCACTTACAGTATCTGCGGTATGTGGAACGCACTTCCAGTGGAAGTTGTCAACAGTGAATCTGTTGACCAGTTAAAGTCAAGACTAGACAAAGTCTTGAAAAGTGGCCGTTTAGGGACGCAAAACAATTGAGCAGCCTTGTGCCCACTCGATTGCTAGTCCAAAGGTACCCTCTTTGAATGGACCGTAAGGTCTCCTAGGGTACCTTCTTTCCTTGTTGTTACTCCTTGTTGTTGTTACTCTCTCTCTCTCTCTCTCTCTCTCTCTCTCTCTCTCTCTCTCTCTCTCTCTCTCTCGATACTAATTATTTACACCAATGCGTGAGGGAGCCAACCAGAGGAAATAATATACTAGAACTAGTTATTGCATCCCAGGAAAATTTAATATCAACTCTGGCCGTAGCGGAACATATAGGTAGATGTGACCATAAAATAATCCGCTTTGATCTTAATGCCAGGTATTCAACTACCAATAACTATTCAAAAGTACCAGACTACAGTAAAGCTAACTTAGAGGGCCTCAGAGAAGCCCTGGGAAATATTCACGAGCAGCTGATAGAAATAGAAGATGTAAATCAACTTTGGAATAAATTTAAAGAGCTATTTTTTATAGCCCAAGAAAACCATGTTCCTCTTACGACAAGGAATAGTAACGCGGATAGAGGCAAGCCACCGTGGTTTAATAATGACATAAAACGAGCAATTAGAGATAGGAACCGTCTCCACACATTATTAAAACACAATAGAAGTTATCAAGTTAAGCAATAATATAACACTAGCAGAAGAAAGGTTAAAACACTCATAAGATCAACAAAACGTCAATACGAAATCGAGATAACGAAAGCTAGCACCACTAATCCCAAACACTTCTATACTTATATCAATAGAAATAGGCAAATGAGAAGCGGGATTGGCCCCTTGAAAAACCAGTTGGGTGAAATGATTTCAGATGATATGGGTATGGCTAATATCTTAAATGAGTTGTTTGGTTCAGTCTTCACCTTAGGATATACTAATAACGATAACAACGAGTCTATACAGGTCAAACACCCATCACTAAGGAGCCTGGAAGTAAATCCGCAACTAGTAATTGATAAATTAAAGAAAATGAACTCGTACAAGACTCCTGGTCCTGATAAATTTTACCCGAGAATCTTAAAACATGTCCATAATGAGTTAGCAGAGTCACTTGCTCTCATTTTTAACAAATCTCTCGAGCATGGGGTCGTCCCTGATGATTGGAGGGAAGCTAACGTCACACCTATCTTTAAGAAGGGATGTAAAAACTAGGCCAGTAATTACAGACCCATTAGCTTAACCTCAATAGTTGGAAAGTTGCTCGAAACGATCATTAGACACAAGCTATTAGAGTTCCTCGAAAACAATAACCTTATACGAGATAGCCAGCATGTTTTTTGGGTCTAAGAGATCGTGCTTAACAAACCTAATTAACTTTTACCATAACCTTTTCAACCTATATAACGATACTAAATCATTAGATATAATTTACCTAGATTTCAAAAAGGCATTTGACAAAATTCCCCATCAGAAACTCATGAACAAAGTGCGTACGCTAGGAATTAACGGTAATATATACGGATGGATTAGTAGCTGGTTAAAAAACAGGAAGCAGAGAGTGGTAATAAATGGCGTGGATTCGGACTGGGTATCTGTTACCAGCGGTGTTCCCCAGGGATCAGTCCTGGGGCCTATTTTATTTACTATATACATCAATGACATAGACGTTGGAATAAATAATATCATATCTAAATTTGCAGATGACACGAAAATAGGTAACTTAGTATTATGCGAAGAGGACAAGGCTAGCCTGCAAGCTGATATAAATAAAATTACCGAATGGTCTGAGAAATGGCAAATGCCATTTAATATCGACAAATGCCAAATCCTTCAGTGCGGAACAAAAAACAAAAAATACACCTATACAATGCAAGGCGGCTTAATAAGCACAACCCCGCAGGTTAAAAATTTAGGAGTAATAATTACAGAAAACTTAAAAACATCAAACCAATGCGCAGCTGCTGCAAACAAAGCTAACACAGCACTAGGATTTATAAAAAGAAACTTTACTTATGAAAGCGAGGAGATAATTAGGCCACTAAATAAAAGTATTGTCAGGCCCCATCTCGAATACGCTGTACAGTTCTGGGCCCCTTACTTAATAAAAGACATAGATAAATTAGAAGCTGTACAACACAGAGCGACAAAACTTATCCCGCCAGTACGTAACAAACCTTACCACGAGAGGCTAAAAAAACTCAATCTATTTTCCGTCAGAAAACGAAGGCTAAGGGGGCAGCTTATAGAGTGCTTTAAAATACTTAAAGGATTTAACAACGTTAATGCCAATAACTTGTTCACACTGACAGGGGAGTGTCCCACCCGTGGACATGATTCAAAACTTCAGGGTAAAAGAGCCACTATGGATGTAATAAAAAACTTCTTCACTTACTCGATTATTAATGATTGGAATAATTTGCCAAATGAGGTGTAGTGGACAGCAGCACTATAGATTCATTTAAAATGAGATTAGACAAACACTTAACAAATATTGGAATTGTTTAGCATAAGCTACAAAATAAAATAATATTACAAAAATATAACTCTTTCAGGTTTATGTAAGTGGTTTTCATATTCATTTCATTTAATTACTATTCAATGCAAATTTCCTTCAGGTACTGTCTTCTTACACCTGCAAGATACTTTTCCAAAATTATTTTATGTACGGCTTTTGCCAGAGGGAGTGGAGGGTGGGGAGAGCCTAAAACTTTTCTATCCTTTACTTCTACTATTCTATGTGTAAGTGGCAGTAGATTTAAGGCCAGATCACCTTAGTCTGGGCCGTAAGGCCCGTGTGATCTGTGTATCTATGTAACTCTCTCTCTCTCTCTCTCTCTCTCTCTCTCTCTCTCTCTCTCTCTCATTTTTAACAAATCTCTCGAGCATGGGGTCGTCCCTGATGATTGGAGGAAAGCTAACGTCACACTTATCTTTAAGAAGGGATGTAAAAACCAGGCCAGTAATTACAGACCCATTAGCTTAACCTCAATAGTTGGAAAGTTGCTCGAAACGATCATTAGAGACAAGCTAGTAGAATTCCTCGAAAACAATAACCTTATACGTGATAGCCAGCATGGTTTAAGGTCTAAGAGATCGTGCTTAACAAACCTAATTGACTTTTACCATAACCTTTTCAACCTATATAACGATACTAAATCATTAGATATAATTTACTTAGATTTCAAAAAGGCATTTGACAAAATTCCCCATCAGAAACTCATGAACAAAGTGCGTACGCTAGGAATTAACGGTAATATATACGGATGGATTAGTAGCTGGTTAAAAAACAGGAAGCAGAGAGTGGTAATAAATGGCGTGGATTCGGACTGGGTATCTGTTACCAGCGGTGTTCCCCAGGGATCAGTCCTGGGGCCTATTTTATTTACTATATACATCAATGACATAGACGTTGGAATAAATAATATCATATCTAAATTTGCAGATGACACGAAAATAGGTAACTCAGTATTATGCGAAGAGGACAGGGCTAGCCTGCAAGCTGATATAAATAAAATTACCGAATGGTCTGAGAAATGGCAAATGCCATTTAATATCGACAAATGCCAAATCCTTCAGTGCGGAACAAAAAACAAAAAATACACCTATACAATGCAAGGCGGCTTAATAAACACAACCCCGCAGGTTAAAGATTTAGGAGTAATAATTACAGAAAACTTAAAAACATCAAACCAATGCGCAGCTGCTGCAAACAAAGCTAACACAGCACTAGGATTTATAAAAAGAAACTTTACTTATGAAAGCGAGGAGATAATTAGGCCACTAAATAAAAGTATTGTCAGGCCCCATCTCGAATACGCTGTACAGTTCTGGGCCCCTTACTTAATAAAAGACATAGATAAATTAGAAGCTGTACAACACAGAGCGACAAAACTTATCCCGTCAGTACGTAACAAACCTTACCACGAGAGGCTAAAAAAACTCAATCTATTTTCCGTCAGAAAACGAAGGCTAAGGGGGCAGCTTATAGAGTGCTTTAAAATACTTAAAGGATTTAACAACGTTAATGCCAATAACTTGTTCACACTGACAGGGGAGTGTCCCACCCGTGGACATGATTCAAAACTTCAGGGTAAAAGAGCCACTATGGATGTAATAAAAAACTTCTTCACTTACTCGATTATTAATGATTGGAATAATTTGCCAAATGAGGTGTAGTGGACAGCAGCACTATAGATTCATTTAAAATGAGATTAGACAAACACTTAACAAATATTGGAATTGTTTAGCATAAGCTACAAAATAAAATAATATTACAAAAATATAACTCTTTCAGGTTTATGTAAGTGGTTTTCATATTCATTTCATTTAATTACTATTCAATGCAAATTTCCTTTAGGTACTGTCTTCTTACACCTGCAAGATACTTTTCCAAAATTATTTTATGTACGGCTTTTGCCAGAGGGAGTGGAGGGTGGGGAGAGCCTAAAACTTTTCTATCCTTTACTTCTACTATTCTATGTGTAAGTGGCAGTAGATTTAAGGCCAGATCACCTTAGTCTGGGACGTAAGGCCCGTGTGATCTGTGTATCTATGTAACTCTCTCTCTCTCTCTCTCTCTCTCTCTCTCTCTCTCTCTCTCTCTCTCTCTCTCTCTCTCATTTTTAACAAATCTCTCGAGCATGGGGTCGTCCCTGATGATTGGAGGAAAGCTAACGTCACACTTATCTTTAAGAAGGAATGTAAAAACCAGGCCAGTAATTACAGACCCATTAGCTTAACCTCAATAGTTGGAAAGTTGCTCGAAACGATCATTAGAGACAAGCTAGTAGAATTCCTCGAAAACAATAACCTTATACGTGATAGCCAGCATGGTTTAAGGTCTAAGAGATCGTGCTTAACAAACCTAATTGACTTTTACCATAACCTTTTCAACCTATATAACGATACTAAATCATTAGATATAATTTACTTAGATTTCAAAAAGGCATTTGACAAAATTCCCCATCAGAAACTCATGAACAAAGTGCGTACGCTAGGAATTAACGGTAATATATACGGATGGATTAGTAGCTGGTTAAAAAACAGGAAGCAGAGAGTGGTAATAAATGGCGTGGATTCGGACTGGGTATCTGTTACCAGCGGTGTTCCCCAGGGATCAGTCCTGGGGCCTATTTTATTTACTATATACATCAATGACATAGACGTTGGAATAAATAATATCATATCTAAATTTGCAGATGACACGAAAATAGGTAACTCAGTATTATGCGAAGAGGACAGGGCTAGCCTGCAAGCTGATATAAATAAAATTACCGAATGGTCTGAGAAATGGCAAATGCCATTTAATATCGACAAATGCCAAATCCTTCAGTGCGGAACAAAAAACAAAAAATACACCTATACAATGCAAGGCGGCTTAATAAGCACAACCCCGCAGGTTAAAGATTTAGGAGTAATAATTACAGAAAACTTAAAAACATCAAACTAATGCGCAGCTGCTGCAAACAAAGCTAACACAGCACTAGGATTTATAAAAAGAAACTTTACTTATGAAAGCGAGGAGATAATTAGGCCACTAAATAAAAGTATTGTCAGGCCCCATCTCGAATACGCTGTACAGTTCTGGGCCCCTTACTTAATAAAAGACATAGATAAATTAGAAGCTGTACAACACAGAGCGACAAAACTTATCCCGTCAGTACGTAACAAACCTTACCACGAGAGGCTAAAAAAACTCAATCTATTTTCCGTCAGAAAACGAAGGCTAAGGGGGCAGCTTATAGAGTGCTTTAAAATACTTAAAGGATTTAACAACGTTAATGCCAATAACTTGTTCACACTGACAGGGGAGTGTCCCACCCGTGGACATGATTCAAAACTTCAGGGTAAAAGAGCCACTATGGATGTAATAAAAAACTTCTTCACTTACTCGATTATTAATGATTGGAATAATTTGCCAAATGAGGTGTAGTGGACAGCAGCACTATAGATTCATTTAAAATGAGATTAGACAAACACTTAACAAATATTGGAATTGTTTAGCATAAGCTACAAAATAAAATAATATTACAAAAATATAACTCTTTCAGGTTTATGTAAGTGGTTTTCATATTCATTTCATTTAATTACTATTCAATGCAAATTTCCTTCAGGTACTGTCTTCTTACACCTGCAAGATACTTTTCCAAAATTATTTTATGTACGGCTTTTGCCAGAGGGAGTGGAGGGTGGGGAGAGCCTAAAACTTTTCTATCCTTTACTTCTACTATTCTATGTGTAAGTGGCAGTAGATTTAAGGCCAGATCACCTTAGTCTGGGACGTAAGGCCCGTGTGATCTGTGTATCTATGTAACTCTCTCTTCTCTCTCTCTCTCTCTCTCTCTCTCTCTCTCTCTCTCTCTCTCTCTCTCTCTCTCTCTCTCTCTCTCTCTCATTTTTAACAAATCTCTCGAGCATGGGGTCGTCCCTGATGATTGGAGGAAAGCTAACGTCACACTTATCTTTAAGAAGGGATGTAAAAACCAGGCCAGTAATTACAGACCCATTAGCTTAACCTCAATAGTTGGAAAGTTGCTCGAAACGATCATTAGAGACAAGCTAGTAGAATTCCTCGAAAACAATAACCTTATACGTGATAGCCAGCATGGTTTAAGGTCTAAGAGATCGTGCTTAACAAACCTAATTGACTTTTACCATAACCTTTTCAACCTATATAACGATACTAAATCATTAGATATAATTTACTTAGATTTCAAAAAGGCATTTGACAAAATTCCCCATCAGAAACTCATGAACAAAGTGCGTACGCTAGGAATTAACGGTAATATATACGGATGGATTAGTAGCTGGTTAAAAAACAGGAAGCAGAGAGTGGTAATAAATGGCGTGGATTCGGACTGGGTATCTGTTACCAGCGGTGTTCCCCAGGGATCAGTCCTGGGGCCTATTTTATTTACTATATACATCAATGACATAGACGTTGGAATAAATAATATCATATCTAAATTTGCAGATGACACGAAAATAGGTAACTCAGTATTATGCGAAGAGGACAGGGCTAGCCTGCAAGCTGATATAAATAAAATTACCGAATGGTCTGAGAAATGGCAAATGCCATTTAATATCGACAAATGCCAAATCCTTCAGTGCGGAACAAAAAACAAAAAATACACCTATACAATGCAAGGCGGCTTAATAAACACAACCCCGCAGGTTAAAGATTTAGGAGTAATAATTACAGAAAACTTAAAAACATCAAACCAATGCGCAGCTGCTGCAAACAAAGCTAACACAGCACTAGGATTTATAAAAAGAAACTTTACTTATAAAAGCGAGGAGATAATTAGGCCACTATATAAAAGTATTGTCAGGCCCCATCTCGAATACGCTGTACAGTTCTGGGCCCCTTACTTAATAAAAGACAGATAAATTAGAAGCTATACAACACAGAGCGACAAAACTTATCCCGTCAGTACGTAACAAACCTTACCACGAGAGGCTAAAAAAACTCAATCTATTTTCCGTCAGAAAACGAAGGCTAAGGGGGCAGCTTATAGAGTGCTTTAAAATACTTAAAGGATTTAACAACGTTAATGCCAATAACTTGTTCACACTGACAGGGGAGTGTCCCACCCGTGGACATGATTCAAAACTTCAGGGTAAAAGAGCCACTATGGATGTAATAAAAAATTTCTTCACTTACTCGATTATTAATGATTGAAATAATTTACCAAACGAGCTAGTGGACAGCAGCACTATAGATTCATTTATAATGAGATTAGACAAACACTTAACAAATATTGGAATTTTTTAGCATAAGCTACAAAATAAAATAATATTACAAAAATATAACTCTTTCAGGTGTATGTAAGTGGTTTTCATATTCATTTCATTTAATTACTATTCAATGCAAATTTCCTTCAGGTACTGTCTTCTTACACCTGCAAGGTACTTTTCCCAAATTATTTCATGTACGGCTTTTGCCGGAGGGAGTGGAGGGTGGGGAGAGCCTAAAACTTTTCTATCCTTTACTTCTACTATTCTATGTGTAAGTGGCAGTAGATTTAAGGCCAGATCACCTTAGTCTGGGCCGTAAGGCCCGTGTGATCTGTGTATCTATGTAACTCTATGTAACACTCTCTCTCTCTCTGGGATTTATAAAAAAGAAACTTTACTTATAAAAGCGAGGAGATAATTATGCCACTATATAAAAGTATTGTCAGGCCCCATCTCGAATACGCTGTACAGTTCTGGGCCCCTTACTTAATAAAAGACATAGATAAATTAGAAGCTGTACAACACAGAGCGACAAAACTTATCCCGTCAGTACGTAACAAACCTTACCACGAGAGGCTAAAAAAACTCAATCTATTTTCCTTCAGAAAACGAAGACTAAGGGGGCAGCTTATAGAGTGCTTTAAAATACTTAAAGGATTTAACAACGTTAATGCCAATAACTTGTTCACACTGACAGGGGAGTGTCCCACCCGTGGACATGATTCAAAACTTCAGGGTAAAAGAGCCACTATGGATGTAATAAAAAATTTCTTCACTTACTCGATTATTAATGATTGAAATAATTTACCAAACGAGCTAGTGGACAGCAGCACTATAGATTCATTTATAATGAGATTAGACAAACACTTAACAAATATTGGAATTTTTTAGCATAAGCTACAAAATAAAATAATATTACAAAAATATAACTCTTTCAGGTGTATGTAAGTGGTTTTCATATTCATTTCATTTAATTACTATTCAATGCAAATTTCCTTCAGGTACTGTCTTCTTACACCTGCAAGGTACTTTTCCCAAATTATTTCATGTACGGCTTTTGCCGGAGGGAGTGGAGGGTGGGGAGAGCCTAAAACTTTTCTATCCTTTACTTCTACTATTCTATGTGTAAGTGGCAGTAGATTTAAGGCCAGATCACCTTAGTCTGGGCCGTAAGGCCCGTGTGATCTGTGTATCTATGTAACTCTATGTAACACTCTCTCTCTCTCTGGGATTTATAAAAAAGAAACTTTACTTATAAAAGCGAGGAGATAATTATGCCACTATATAAAAGTATTGTCAGGCCCCATCTCGAATACGCTGTACAGTTCTGGGCCCCTTACTTAATAAAAGACATAGATAAATTAGAAGCTGTACAACACAGAGCGACAAAACTTATCCCGTCAGTACGTAACAAACCTTACCACGAGAGGCTAAAAAAACTCAATCTATTTTCCTTCAGAAAACGAAGACTAAGGGGGCAGCTTATAGAGTGCTTCAAAATACTTAAAGGATTTAACAACGTTAATGCCAATAACTTGTTCACACTGACAGGGGAGTGTCCCACCCGTGGACATGATTCAAAACTTCAGGGTAAAAGAGCCACTATGGATGTAATAAAAAACTTCTTCACTTACTCGATTATTAATGATTGGAATAATTTGCCAAACGCAGTAGTGGACAGCAGAACTATAGATTCATTTAAAATGAGATTAGACAAACACTTAACAAATATTGGAATTGTTTAGCATAAGCTACAAAATAAAATAATATTACAAAAATATAACTCTTTCAGGTTTATGTAAGTGGTTTTCATATTCATTTCATTTAATTACTATTCAATGCAAATTTCCTTCAGGTACTGTCTTCTTACACCTGCAAGGTACTTTTCCCAAGTTATTTCATGTATGGCTTTTGCCGGAGGGAGTGGAGAGTGGGGAGAGCCTAAAACTTTTCTATCCTTTACTTCTACTATTCTATGTGTAAGTGGCAGTAGATTTAAGGCCAGATCACCTTAGTCTGGGCCGTAAGGCCCGTGTGATCTGTGTATCTATGTAACTCTATGTAACTATCTCTCTCTCTCTCTCTTTCTTTCTCTCTCTCTCTCTCTCTCTCTCTCTCTCTCTCTCTCTCTCTCTCTCTCTCTCTCGCTAGCCAGGAGAGTGAAGTCCAGTATAAGGGCGGCTAAGCGGTCTGAGGAACTCCGAGTGGCGAGACTCTGTAAAGAGAATCCCAAGGAGTTTTTTGGATATGTGAACAGCCGTAAACCAATCCTTCGAACGATTGGCCCTTTGAGGAATGAGGAGGGGACATTAAAGCATTCAAGAAAGGAGACCGTAACCAACCGTCGAACTACCGACCTATCAGTCTGACTTCGATAGTCGGTAAACTCATGGAAAGCATCATGGTGGACAAAGTGACGTCGTATTTAGAGTCAAACCTGCTACTGAAGAGTTCCCAGCACGGCTTCCGAAGGCAACGTTCATGCCTGACGAACCTTGTGGAATTCTTCCACTTCGTTTTCAGTGAGCACGATCGGGACAAGGCGGTGGATGTGGTCTACCTAGACTTTCAGAAAACCTTTGATAAGGTACCACACCGCCGCCTTCTCCGGAAAGTGCGAGCGCTAGGCATAGACGGAAAGGTAGCCGGCTGGATCGACAACTGGCTAAGTGGCAGACGGCAACGGGTGGTGGTGAATGGAGAGTCTTCTGAGTGGGTGCCCGTTACTCGCGGGGTGCCTCAAGGTTCTGTCCTGGGACCACTACTATTCATCATCTACGTCAACGACATGGACGGTGACATGGTTGCCAAGATTTCCAAATTTGCCGACGATACCAAGCTTGGTATGAACGTTGCAAAGGATGGAAATACTGCCCGCCTGCAGGAAGATCTTGAGAAGATTGGGGAGTGGTCGGACATGTGGCAGATGCCTTTTAACGTGGGCAAATGCAAAGTGATGCATATCGGCCACAGAAACCCCCAATCTCAGTATATCCTTAAGGGCACTGCTCTTGAATCGAGTGACACTGAGAAGGAATTGGGTGTAACAATCACTAGTGACCTCAAGTTCTCGAAACAGTGCATTGAGGCGGAGAAAAAGGCCCAAAGGATGCTAGGCTATATTAAGCGCCAGTTTGGTTATCGGAACCAGGAGATTGTACTGTGCCTGTACAACTCACTTGTCCGACCGCACCTGGAGTATGCCGTACAATTTTGGAGTCCTTCATTGCGAAAGGACATCGCGAGATTGGAACGCGTACAAGCCAGGGCAACCAAGCTGATTCCCTCTATCCGACATAAAAGTTATGAGGATAGACTAAGGGAATTAGATCTGTTCTCGCTGGAAACCCGTAGACTGCGTGGTCAGCTCATCGAAGTTTTCAAAATACTTCGAGGGTTCGACAATGTTGACTACCGGGATATGTTCACACTGAGTGAGAACAGAACGCGCAATCACGGCTTCAAACTTGAACTGAAGCGTTACAACCGCAATCTGTGTGGAAATTTTTTCACTTACAGTATCTGCGGTATGTGGAACGCACTTCCAGTGGAAGTTGTCAACAGTGAATCTGTTGACCAGTTCAAGTCAAGACTAGACAAAGTCTTGAAAAGTGGCCGTTTAGGGACGCAAAACAATTGAGCAGCCTTGTGCCCGCTCAATTGCTAGTCCAAAGGTACCCTTTTTGAATGGACCGTAAGGTCTCCTAGGGTACCTTCTTTCCTTGTTGTTACTCCTTGTTGTTACTCTCTCTCTCTCTCTCTCTCTCTCTCTCTCTCTCTCTCTCTCTCTCTCTCTCTCTCTCTCTCTCTCTCTCTGGATTTCATCCAGTTGTCTTTGAGTCATTATCCCGTTCTGATGTATGGGCAGTGTTGCTCCCGCTACAATTTATCAATTTTTGTATTGAAAAGTGTTTTTCTAATAGTTAATTAATTCCTTTTTTTATAATTGCCTTTTTTGTGAATATAAGTTGTTTCTAAAGTGATTTCATTCAATTAATTATTTTATAAATTATCGTTAACCGTGTAAATTTTGACATTGGCGCCATATTTCCCCTAAAAGTAAAGGACCAATCAGAGTGCTCCCAAGACAAGTGACGTCAGAATTTTCAGCTAATCACCGATTAGCTTATTTCTCCCACAGTGAATTCAACTAATCACGAATAGGTTGGTTATGATTTAAATTATCTGCCGAGCGCCATTTTGGTCTCAAACGAAGAAAACCGTTAGCAAGTGTTTTACACATATTCTTCTAAAATACTTCTTTAATTAACTGTTTTCGCAAAACTTTTCACTTATTTACATATTACATTATTCGTAGATAAATCTGAATTAGTTTTAGGTTACTGATACTTAACAGTTAGTTTAATAGCAAATAGGCTAAATTACTAAGCTATACTTCAAAAGAGGTAACCTGGAGGGGTTAAAACAGAGCTTGTGTCATTACAAACTAAGTTTAGGCCATATAAATGAAATCTGGATCAATCATAAAGAAAATCTGATGAACAAACAGTCGCATTTCTTTTCATCAAAATCATAGGAAGTTGGTAGTGTCAAACAACCAAAATGGTTAACAAAAGAAATTAAGAAAAGTATTAGAGACAAAGATAGAGCATATAAGCTACTCAAAAATAAAAACTCGGGCAGCATCAAAGAAAAATATATCCAACTGAAAATAAAAGTTAAAAGGGAAATTATAAGAGCCAAGCGAAATGAAGACATTAGAGTGGCCATGAACTGTAAGACAAACCCCCAAAGAATTCTTCGCACTAGTAAACAATAGGAAACCAATCCAAAATAGTATAGGAGCCATCAAAGACAAGAATGGTGTTTTGCAATACAACGATGTAAAAATAGCAAATGTTTTAAACGAATACTTTCCAACAGTATTCACTAAAGATGAATCCGACGTAATTCTAACACCTAACAGCAGATATTCTGGCAATAATCCTCTAAAATCAATAGAGTGTTCAGTTAATGAAGTTAAGAGACTCATCGACAACATTAATAAATTTAAATCGCCTGGTCTGGACATGATCTTCCCAAGGGTCATAAAAGAAGTTAAAGATTTCATAGCCGAACATATAACACAAATTTTTAATCTTTCTTTCGAAAGAGGATTTGTCCCAGAAGATTGGAAATTGGCCCATATAACTCTAATATTTAAGAAAGGATGCAAAGAGTCAGCCAACAATTACCGCCCTATAAGCTTAACATCGGTGGTGGGAAAAATGCTCGAGCTCCTTATCGCAGAAAAAATAGTTGAACATATTGAAGTGAATGCATCATTACGTGACTCTCAACATGGTTTTACAAAACAAAGATCTGGTTGTCGGGAATTCGAAGCCTCAGGGACAAGTGGCGCAAGTGCATTGGAGTCGAGGGTAGTTATATTGAAAAATAATAAAACACTTTAACTCGTATCTCGTTTCCTTATATCCGAATTGCAAAACTTATTGACCGCCCCTCGTATATCGGGATAATGTTTAATTTTTTATTTCATCTATCCTTAGGAAATAAAAGTCCGTCTTTTTGACATGGAAATAACACACAAGAAAAAATTGTAGGAAATTATATATTTATAAACATAAATATAACAATCACTTTTTAGCATTACATGGCACACAAGCAAAATTATTGACTATGTCACTATCATGTATTGAAAATTCGTACAAAAACAAAATAGGAAAATGTTATTGAATCCACTATTATGGGGAAAAAATGTTTACCCTTTCTCGCATGAGAATGATACACAAATAAAACTAATGAAAAACTATTGAAAACTTGAATATATCAGCTCCCTCAGGCTTTGGAAAAATGATACTGTTTCATCTTTGATAGAACAATTTCAATATCAGGGATTTTTTTGTCACTGCTACTTAGATGCTGTATTCAGGATCCAACCGGTTTCTGTATTTTGTTTTTAGATTTACAAGGGTAGAAAAACTTTGTTCGCAAAGGTAGGTTGTTGCAGAAGGTAGCATCATTTTAGTTGCTTCCAAATGTGCAGTTTTACAAGCCTTTGCAGCTTTTGACATCCAAAAACTCTCCCTGATATGTCCTTGCTGACGCCATCTGAAAATGAAAGACAAATCTATCAATTTTTCAAGGTCTTTTTACTTCTATTTTTGAAAAATAAAAAATTATTTAGTGACGAATTTAAGAGTTTAAATTAAAACTTTAAAATAACATAACATAAAATCAAACCACAACTCACAACCATAAAAGTTCAAACAATAAGACTTAAAAAGCGTGAGCATTATATCTGTAGGGGCTTCATGAAATCTTCTTAAATAGAGTTAAAATCGTTAAAAAACTTACTTTTAATATAAAATAATTCATTAAAATAAAAATAAATAAATAAATGAAAAATATAATAGTTATCCCTAAAAATGTGATCGGACAATTAGGCCCTTTACAAATAAACTAAAATATCCTAAAGTCTAAACCTATCCATATTTATATATTTAACTTTTGTTGAATTTTAATCACAAAAGTCTATACAGAAACGTAAATAATTATTATATCACTTGATCACCTCAACTAATTCATTAACTACTCTGAAAGAGGCATGTTCAAAACATGGCAAAATGCCACTTAATTAGGAGAAATGTTGTAAGATTTTACAGAAAAATAGAAGAAAGGCTCCTCGATGCATTCTTTTTCTCCAACTTTCACATTCGTTTCTCTCACTTAGCACATTCACATCCATAGCACATCCATTACCCGCTAATTTTTCTAAATTACCCCATTTGGGGTAATTTACCTCTCTTCCCCGACCACTGGTCTACATCATTGATATAGACGAAGGACTAAAATGCTCGATAGCCAAGTTCGCCGACGATAGCAAGCTAGGAATTAGTATGAGCTGGCGAGAAGGAGTGGAACACCTGCGAAATAGCCTTCTCAGGATAGGTGAGTGGTCAGAAAGGTGGCAGATCCCATTTAACCTTGATAAGTGCAAGGTAATGCACATCGGCCATGCTAATGATCTGGAAAACTACTCCTCGCTAGGCAGACAACTAGATACCACTGACCTTGAGAAAGATTTAGGCGTGCTAATCAGCAGTGATCTAAAGTTCGCCAGGTGGAAAAGAGGGCCCAGCGAATGCTGTGGTACATAAAGAGGCATTTTCGCTTCCGAAATAAGCAGATTGTTCTCGCCTTGTACAACTCTCTAGTCCGGTCACACCTTGAATACTCCGTACAATTCTGGTCCCCAACTCTGTGGAAGGATATTGAACGCCTGGTAAGGGTACAGGCAAGAGCCAAAACACTGATCCCCTCCCTTAGACATAAAAGTTATCAGCATAGGCTACGAGAACTGGAGAGTTCGCCTTGGAGACGCGCTGGTTAAGAGGCCAGCTACAAAATCCTGAAACAACTTTATTTGAGATTTTATGTATGTAGTGATAATGGGGTCTAGCGTGAGCAAACCAGGGCTAAGATTGAAATTTGGGAACGCGTTAATGGAGATACATTCTAATATATTTCTCGAAATATAATCACTGCATTTTATGACTAGTTTGGCACTGTTCCAGTTAATGCTATGGTTAAGATTGTACATATGTAGAAAAAAACAGATTGTTCACGTTAGAATCCATTGTCACTACATACATAAAATCTCAAATAAAGTTGTTTCAGGATTTTGTACCCCCTAATTAAGGTTCACAGGTGAGTAGTCTAATCCCCCCTTCCACTATTTAAGGCACTCTATGTCCAGCCTACTGTTCATTCCTTCAAAAGGTCTTTAAGAATAAAGACGAAAGCGCTCGGAATCGTTTTTCACTTTTCCTTTGTGGGTGTATCTATATATATTGTAAAGGGGCCCTCTAAAATAGTAGTATTTCTCCACCTCTTAAAATATTACTTCGTGAGTGAAAGCGAGCCATTATTCCCTCCCCCCCTCCTCTCGAACTTCACCCTTTTTGGACATTCCACCAGGTCACTAAGAATTTCATACCAAGGCATGACACTGAGAGTGAAGGCTACCTCCCCGCCGTCTTAATCCCCCCCCCCCCCTCCTCGGGTCGGGAGATTATTCGTCTATTTGTAAGTTTGCCTCGAACACTTTTATGGCTCCAGCTGCTGGTCGTTCCGCCAGACTCTCTGATCCCGGCCTCTTACCCTTTCTGGTAAGTACGCGCTCGGTTGTCGCACCTGATAATGAAGGTTCGAAAAGGCCCCTCTCCCTCTCCCTGTTTCGGAGAAATCCGGGTATATATGCACCCTCCCAAAGATTATCCACAGATTCGGTTAGACGACGCTTCCCCGAACGGAGGTTCGCTTCAACGACGCTCTCTCCCAAGAAGTGTTTAGTGACGGTCGCAGGCCACGGAAGAGCTGGACATCATACTCGTATCTTCGGGTCAGGGAGAAGAGTCTCTTGAGGCAACGTCAGCCTTTCTCAACCACCTTCGGATCAAAGATTGGAGAAGCCTCCCCCTTTGAAGTTCGTCCAGTGACCTCTTGAGGACAAGAGGCCAGCATCTCGCTAAATCAGAGTTTGGAAAAAGTAGCACCACCCTCTTCGGGTCCCCAGCTACACCCGTGGGTATATATATATATATATATATATATATATATATATATATATATATATATATATATATATATATATATATATATATATTATCTCTCTGATTTTCTTTGGTTCCCTTTCTATTACATGGTATAATAGGGATGTTATCACACTCTGAGGTGAACACCACAAAAGCAAGCTGCTCGACAGAGTCATTAAGGTCTGTAGTACACAGCCATACGCACAAAACATAGACCAACAACATAACATAAATATACGCCAGTGTCGCTGTTGCTGCAAAACGGGACACAAAGCAGAACGCGTATGTTCCAAATGCTGTCTAGTAGGGCACCTCTACACTGAGTGTAAAACACAACCTTCTGCCTTAACTGCGGCGGCGAGCACGTAGTGGTAAGTATAAGGTGCCCTTACCTTGCCAAGGGCGCGGAGGTGCTGTTACAGAGCTAAAGAGGCCCGATAGTCTTCATCCCAACACACCTCCTCCTGCAGGCGCCGCGGAGACCAGCCAACCCCCCACTCAAGCCACCATACCGAAACCAACCAACACCCCAACTAACCCCAAAATACAACTACGTGCTTTCCATGTTAGCAAAATAGATGTCAGGATCGCGACCCTCACCTATTTGCCAATGTCCTGAACGTGTTTTATGACGCAAACAGAGTAGAACAAATCGTTTTCCGGAAGGTGTCCGCCCTTAGGCATGGACACAAAAACAAAACACCAGGGTGCATAAACCCATACCTACCCACTTCATCCTTCCCTAGGCCTTCCAACTACACCTCTCTTCATGCTTCCTATCCCACTCTTTCACTTCCCTTGGACCCAGCCTCGGTTCAGCAACCCCAGACCTCCTTCCACTGCCTCCCTCCCTCATACTCTACCCACTCTTCTTTCTACTGTCATCCCCCTACTGTCCACACCTTTCTTCCACTGTCCCCCCTCCTTCCACTTCCCCACCTCCTTCCACTTATCCCACCACTCCTTCCACTGTTTCCACCTGTCCTTTTACAGTACCCCCCTCCTCCTATTGTTACCTCCTCCAAACCAAATACCAGAATGCATGCCCTAGCAGACACGAAACTCACACCCTCCTTCCCATCAACCACCACCGCCGCCGCCGCATGCACGTGTGGAAGTAGCTGCGCCTGCCCCCCACTCTCATGGCGGACTGCCAGGAAATGAAGGAGATGAAAGTGGCTATCACTAATACAGCCCCACGCGATCTTCGTTCCCGCCTATAGGTCGGCCTACTGTGGTCCAACTAAACGTACGCAGTTGGTACGCTACTCGCCATGCTGTCTCCAACTAGGTTCTCAACAGAAAGAGACCTGTCATCTCACTCTTGAATTTGATCAGTCCACACCCTCCAAAAACAGACTTCGCATTGCAGGCTACCACACTTACCTTACTCCACAGACGCTGCAACTTGGATCAACGATTCTAGTTAAGCGCTGTATAAACCACACTCTCATAAATAGACAAGACGATTCATCTCTAGCCTGTAAGGTACACACAAACAATGGCCCTATTCTAATGGCTTCCCATTAAACCACACCACAACACTAATTACACATAAACGCCCCACCCCTGGCTCTATCAAACTACAACCTTCCACTCTTATTTGTGGGGGACCTAAATGCAACCTATCCCACACAATTTCGAACACCACTAATTATGTGGGTAAGTATCTGACTGGTGCCTTGTAGCGGTTCCGCTGCGAGCACATCGGCCCGGCCTTCCCCACATTCTTCGGGCATCGCGGAGAGACTACGTTCCCGGACATAGCCTTCCGCAATGACCAAACCGCACGCTTCCATACCCACATAACCTTAGGTCTCCACTCACTATCCGACCACATCCCTATATCTCTCCTAATATCCTCTTCACCATTCCTAATACCCCCACCCCTCTACGACTACACTAACACGAACTGAGGGGAGTTCAAGAGACCCATAATCATGAACGGACAACACAACCTCTATCTCCAGAACACCAACCCTACACACAGAGCCGTAGCAACCGCCCCCCGACCTCCCCGGCCGGGGGGGGCCTCGGTTCATGAAGAGGCCCCACTCTAGGCCCCCCAAAATGTATTTTATTAATAAAAATATAAAATTTTTAATTAAACATTTTCTGTAATTATATGATTTATTTCTTCCCTTCGACTGTGTCATTATGCAACTTACATACACCACACAGGACACACATGCATCAAACACTTCACATTCTCAATACACACACACAAAGACTCATTATACTATACAACAATCATTACAATAGAGGTCTACAACAACACAACATTACATTACTACCTGCCCATATCCTACAATGCGTGGATCTAGATAGGAACCGCTAGTGGCACGAGGTGACCCGCATCGCTGATGATGATCGCTACACGGACTCTTCCTTCTTCTATATACCCAACAAAACTAATTACCCTTCAATACAAGAACCACACAATCACCGAAACTAACGACATCCTCAACGCATTTAGATCCCAATGGGACACGATGCACACACACGACGCACACAAACCATACGCATAAAAGTACTTCCAGGCAGGAAGTCCGTGAATGGTGTCGGCTCCACGGAGATGAGCTTGGACCTACCTCCTTGGTACAAATGCTGATGCTCGACAACTATCACATTAATCCCTCCTATCACCGTTGAGGAAACAAAACACTACATTAAAACAACATCCAAACGCACCCCCGGCCCTTATAGCTTTCCAAGCACAATAATACATCACCTCCCAGAAAACATCTTCCCAACACTTACATTCCTATTTAAAGCCTCACTTGACCCAAAGCACTTCCCCACAACCATTTAAAACATTACACAACATACTACTACACAAACCAAACAAAAACCCCAAACACGCAAACAACTACAAGTCTATTACTCTGTTAGAGTAGCTAGGCTAGACACTTGAGTGAATGATGAACACCCGCCTCTGTAATTTTCTGGAGAGTAACTGGTTCCTCCACTGCCAATATGGCTTCAAGAGATGTCAGTCCACTCAAACAGTTGTGGCCATCGTTCATGACATTCTATAAAAAGCACGAGTACGACAAAAAACATTCTCGATAAGCAAGGACGTGCCTCCGTTGGAAACTCGCCAAGAACACTGAGCTCCCTCTTCACACAAAAAGGATTCTCTCACACTACCTTGCCGACAGGATATATCACATCAAATGCAAACAAATGATAGCTAACCTTCACACCACGCACAGGCGTGCCCCAAGATAGTGTAATGTAACCCACACTTTACATAATGTACACTAATGACATCACACTCCCACCAGAAAACTGCTGACATACACACACACACAGTTACTGTCCTACGCTGACGACGAGACCACTCTCGTCTGCGGACAGGCTTGAAACAGAATCGCACGCCACACACTAATAGTACTGGATATTAAGACAGAATATGCGAATAGATGGCTCATAGCTACGAATCCTTAGAAGAATCATGAAATATCTACCGTGCACGCGATCGCAAAACCACAACATACAAATATACACACATACACCAGACCCAAATCAGCCAGCTCCAATCAGACTTGCATGCAAATTTCACATAAACATACTAGGGGCAACATTTGGCAAGCTCTTAAGATTCCAGTCACACTAAAACCTCACAAATAATAGCTCATATCATAAAAAGGAAGCTGCGCAGGTTCTATACTGCCAGCTGAAAACTATGTTCAAATACACATATATAGAATACTAGCCTAAAACGCGCATACCGGTCTCATATGTGCATATACATATCCACACTACAGGAAAACAGCAAACTAATAAACTCAAAACATATACCCACACCTGCTGCTTAACACGATATTTGTGGAAACTCGTAAGAGGCACCCACATATATGCATATACAGTTATGGCGTTAAGATACCCCGGAGCCCTCGAAAACCATCAGCTAACATGAATAACATGTTTCCGCCACACGCGACTCTCTTTTGGCATACCCCCCCCCCCCTCCCCTCCTCCCAACGCCAAAGTCGAGCCCAATATCACTAACCTAAAACGCACAACAACACGACGCATCGGTCTCTACTCACCAACATTTCAACACCTCCTATCACCTCTAAATTATTTTCGGAAACCTTCCACTCCTACTACACGATTTCTGCAGTATACCACAATGATCCCGCTATTGTTCTGTTAATTCACAACTCGAATTCGAATCAACGGCCATTCTCACCTCCACTTCACAGCGATCTTTAAGGAAGGACCTTAGCTTAACTACGAAAGTTTAGAAGAAAAAAAAAGTTCGTTAGACTCAGTCGTGCTTTGCCTTAAATTCATCATTATTGCTGGGCTACAATTTTTCATATATATAATACTTATAATTGATTTGTTCCTTGGGAATCTAATACGGAGTAGGAATATGAAGACCCAGGAGATTACACTAATCATTTATTGGCCGGGCGTTTCGGACCTTCGCTAGGACCATGTTCAGCGACTATATCGACTAATGAGAAAGGGAAGAAATATTAACGATAACAGCTAAACAGTTAGAAACATGCATTATATAATGGCTAAAAAAACGGGTGAAGGCAAGTTAAATAAATAAAATTGACAATTATTGAGATGATTATGTTTTATTGTGTTTTATGTTGATTGTGTTTTGTGTTTATTGTGTTTTATTGTATTTTACTTTAATCTCAATAATTGTCCATTATCATTTCAGAAAAAATTCACTTTGTCTGAAGGAGAGCATAAATGAAGTCCCTGTGTCTTAAATTTAATTTAAAAAGATATTGTTAATCACCTGAAGTTTACTCCTCCATATTAATGTCAGTTGCTTGTTAATATATATTCCAGTATTTCAGTTTTTGTCAAATTCTTTAAGTTTACGGCTGAAAATGATATGGGAAACTACATATCGAATCGAAACTCATCTCGTTTTAATCAAATTTATGCTTTCAAACAGTGGTTTATTTGTACATTTAATTTACCCTTACCCGTTATTGAGTTAAAAAGTACTCTTATAAATATATATATATATATATATATATATATATATATATATATATATATATATATATACAAAGGAAGCAACTACAGGATCTGCGGGTGATTATACAACCACCACAGGGCTATGCCATTTTTATTTTCTGTCTTTCAAATAAAATTTGAAGACAGAAAGAAAGATGCAGAAACCTGGTGTAGCTGACTATAAATACATATAGTACAAGAGGAATAACTATATTTCGCTCAAAGCGTTACCCCCATCAAACCCAGTAACGCTTTGGGCAAAATATAGTTACTGTGCCTGTTAGCTTAGCGGTAAAGCATCTGACCGGCAATCAGCAGACCCGAGTTCGAGTCCCGGCCAGGAATTCAAAACTTTTTTCCATGGGGTTATTTCTGTCTTCTCGGTAAATGATCGCCTTCACTGTGCCGCCCTCTGCTCCCTTTGATTCTGGATTCTTCTAATGTCCCCTCTCTCTTGCCTTAACCCCCCCTAAAATAAAAACCCTCCGGTTTCTTGTCTCATTTGCTCATTCACGTCCAATTCTTATTACTCTTATATATATATATATATATATATATATATATATATATATATATATATATATATATATATATATATATATATATATATATATATATATATATATATATATATATGAGGAATTAAATACATTCTCCGAAGACAATTTACTCAGAACAGTTTCGGTGTATCTCACACCCTTTTTCAACTGACACTGGATAGAAAATATAAGAAAAGTGCATATAAGCATAACACAAGGTCAGGTCGTGAAAGATCCCCTCCTTTTTACACAACCCCCTACTTCTGGCTAATCTGGGGGGGGGGGGGGTTAGGCCAAAACATATTGAAGGGCTGACATTTTACTATTTTGTTTATTTGCTTTCTTATTACAGGATTAAAAGAAAATTGACCCTCAGATAGATTTAAATTAGGAACTGACGATATCAAGCTCGATTCTACGATTCTTCTCTTAACATAGTTAGCCGATTTAAATACCATTTTACTTCCATTGAAATCGATCGTATGATTCAAGTCTCTAACATGGCAAAATATTCCACTGCTTTCGCTGCCCACTCTAATATCTCTTTTGTGTTCATACAATCTCTTGTCTAGATTTCTCCCCGTTTCCCATATATAAACTTTATGGCAATCGTTGCATGGTATTGCATATACTCCTATGTTATGATGTTCTTTGGGTTTCCTCGCAATCATCAATTGGTTTAAGGAATTATTATATTTAAAGGCTAGATTAATACCCGCTTTTCCAAATATGTCCTTTAAACTATTTAATTTATTATTAAATGGCAATGTTATACATTTGTTGAAGTCATTAGTGCGGGGAGGCTTATTACCATAGAATGTTTTCCTAGCTGCAAAATGGGCAGACGACATGAACCAATCGGGGTAATACAAATTAGAAAAAATGGTCCTGATAATGACAATTTCTTCATCTAAATAGGAAGGATGACATATTTTGTATGCTCTAAGGAAAAGGTTAGAAATTACCGATTTTTTAACAGTATTATCGTGAAACGAAAAATAATGTATATAGGCATTCGAGTGGGTTGGTTTCCTATACACGTCAAGTTTTAATTCATGGTGATCTTTATAAATGTTATAAATGAGGACATCTAAAAAGGGTAATCTATTATTAGATTTCCTCATTAATAAAGATCACCACGAATTAAAACTTGACGCGTATAGGAAACCAACCCACTCGAATGCCTATATACATTATTTTTCGTTTCACGATAATACTGTTAAAAAATCGGTAATTTCTAACCTTTTCCTTAGAGCATACAAAATATGTCATCCTTCCTATTTAGATGAAGAAATTGTCATTATCAGGACCATTTTTTCTAATTTGTATTACCCCGATTGGTTCATATCGTCTGCCCATTTTGCAGCTAGGAAAACATTCTATGGTAATAAGCCTCCCCGCACTAATGACTTCAACAAATGTATAACATTGCCATTCAATAATAAATTAAATAGTTTAAAGGACATATTTGGAAAAGCGGGTATTAATCTAGCCATTACATATAATAATTCCTTAAACCAATTGATGATGGCCAGGAAACCCAAAGAACATCATAACATAGGAGTATATGCAATACCATGCAACGATTGCCATAAAGTTTATATATGGGAAACGGGGAGAAATCTAGACAAGAGATTGTATGAACACAAAAGAGATATTAGAGTGGGCAGCGAAAGCAGTGGAATATTTTGCCATGTTAGAGACTTGAATCATACGATCGATTTCAATGGAAGTAAAATGGTTTTTAAATCGGCTAACTATGTTAAGAGAAGAATCGTAGAATCGAGTTTGATATCGTCAGTTCCTAATTTAAATCTATCTGAGGGTAAATTTTCTTTTAATCCTGTAATAAGAAAGCAAAAAACAAAATAGTAAAATGTCAGCCCTTCAATATGTTTAGGCCTAACCCCCCCCCCCCTCAAGATTAGCCACAAGTAGGGGATTGGAGAAAAAAGAGGGGATCTTTCACGACCTGACCTTGTGTTATGCTTGTATGCACTTTTCTTATATTTTTTATCCAGTACCAGGTGAAAAAGGGTGTGAGATACACCGAAACTGTTCTTAATTAAATTGTCCTCGGAGAATGTGGTTTAATTCCTCATCTTTTCTTGCGATATTGCATTAATTTTCATCATATATATATATATATATATATATATATATATATATATATATATATATATATATATATATATATATATATATATATTGGGGTGTATGAGGCCATGTTGTATGACACATTTGTTGGAGTTACCCACTGCAGTCAATAAAATGGGCATCAATCAGTGCGGAACTAACTTGAATAACTAAGTTCCTCTTCAATCCTTTGGTACCCACTGAATCAGATCAACATCGCAATTAAGAGAAACATGCAGTAATCCATCCAATGACAGTATAATAACGCTAACAGACCGTTGTAAATTAAACTGTTCTAACGAGACTATTAATCCTGCTCACAAGGAAGACGAAGTAGCCCCTAAGAAAATTTTTGTGTAACGTCGCATCGGTTGACCCGCAAATGCAACTGCACCTCAGCATCTCCTCGAAGACCTAACGCACCTACCACCCAGCAACTTTAAGATGTATGCGCGGATCCAGGGGGGCTAGGGGGTGAGGTTTCTCCCCCGAAATTGACTCAAAAACGCCTCAACGGCATGGCGCTACTCGGTGTTCATAACGAAATTGGTTAGAATAGAGAGCGTAATCAATGTTTTTACCAAAAGGAACAAGAGGTTGATGTACGTTTGAAAAACCGTAACCAATGCTGTGTGTTATTAATGTGTGTTAAATGCTGGTATGAACCCTTTCAGATCTGTTTAACTTTATGATTTTTTAGCCATACCTATATTCTACTATTCAGAGAGTTATGTAATGATATAAAATATATATATAACAGTTTTAAAACCCTTGCGATTGAATATACCTTATATGATGCATGTATAAAATGCAGCAACTCTCAAAAATATTCATTAAATTCAGTATTATAGCTTAACTGACTCGCTAAAACTAAAATAAACTACAATTCATAATTTTCTGATGTGAGGAAAAAAAGTGGATCTAAGAGAGTTAGTCCTCATTCCTGTATGATATACTGTTATTTATTATCAATGGTGTGCTATATAACAATTATTAATGATCAATGCCCTTTTCTCAAACTACTCAGAGTGAGGAATTCAGGTTAGCTCCCCCGCTCCAATATTTATCCTGGATCCGCCACTGCCAAGAAGTCGATGTCATGTACCATTACATCTACAATGTTAGTGACGGCAAACACCGCTACTCAAGATACATCGCATGACCACAACTAACCTCTCCAGACGCCTCTCATCCCACCCACAAGACGGCACAATAAAACGCCACACCCAGAAACATTCCACTCTCCTCTCAAGAGGCATCCTTAACGCCAATGCCACCATCCTTCATCGCGAAAGAAGTATAGGTTTTAAATGAATAAATAGTGCGGCAATATCCTAGATAGCTCTCAGATCACAATAAACATAAAAACCTATATTTCGTTATTCAAGGTGAGTCTTAATTTTGCAGGCGAATTCCTTAGGCCTGATCTGGGCGAAGTTGGGAAAACGTGAATTAAAAACAAAGAGTTAAGAAAAATATATATTATTGAATAAACAGCTAGATTATTTAAGGGTGAATTTATCAAGTAACAACTCGTGATTGCATGAGAATTACACGTGAATTAAATTTAAATCGGTTAACGGGAATGGATTTACAATTGATAAATATGGTTTGGTAATTAGAGTAATACAATTGATAAATATGGTTTGGTAATTAGAGTAATACAATTGATAATTGGTAATTGGATAATTGGTAAATAGAGTATAACAAATCATGATTGATTATAAGTAAATAGTAATTGGTAAATAGATTGGAATATAAGTAAATTGTTAAATAGATTGAATAAATAGATTATAAGTAATTTGGTAAATAGTAAATTAGATTATAAGTTATTTGGTAAATGAAAATCCGGATTATAAGTAATTTGGTAAATAGTAATTTGGATTATAAGTAATTTGTTAAATAGTAGTTGGTAAATAGATTTAATAATTGTTAAATAGATTATAACGGAGTTGAATGGGTCTGTAAATGAGACAAAAGAATCAAGAATTAATTCGGGATTCTATATAGGAAATATTTAGCTAAACAATTACAATTCAAATATTTACAGACCTGTTTCACCGATGCAATAAAGCCGAGCGAGTGAAACCTCATGGCTTATTTTTAAGACGCTTGGGAGAGCGGGTGTACCAATCTCCTGATTAAAGTCAGGGTTACCAACCTTTCTTGAAATTATATATATATATATATATATATATATATATATATATATATATATATATATATATATATATATATATATATATATATACAGTTAAAATAAATATTTACATTTGTAGGGATGTAGACCCCTACAGAAGTTAGCAAAGCTCAGAATGACAAAAGCCGTCGAAATCAGTGTAATGAAACCCAAACTAAACATCCAGCTAAAACGACACCGGCCTAGCCTGCCCAAAAGACTCGTTGATGCCGTCTCTCTAGTTCTCTTGCCCACTTTATCATAATACAGCAACTTTTACGGCAACCGGCTCCTACTTATTCTAAACACTACTTCTATATTATTTTTTCATGTTATGCCCATATATATATATATATATATATATATATATATATATATATATATATATATATATATATATATATATATATATATATATATATATATATATATATATATATATATATATATATATATATATATATATATATATATATATATATATATATATATATATATAAGAAATAATTATTATATGTAGTTTTCATTCAAATTTCACAAGAGACTCAGAAAATTGTATCTTTTTTCGTCAGAAGCTTCACTAGACGGAACGGGCAAAGCACGCAAGGCCAAGTACAAGAAAGAATAAAAACATCATTTTTCATTGGAAAAGATTTCAACTGAAAAAGCTGTTTTGACTGAACTCAAACTTTCATTTAGCCTAGACCGACATCCTCTCCCTTTTAATGTAGAGGCGTCAACACAAGAAAAGTCAAGACAATAGAGAAAGAGAGAGGAAGTATATATATATATATATATATATATATATATATATATATATATATATATATATATATATATATATATATATATATATATATATATATATATATATATATATGGTGAAATGAATCCAGTATACCGCAAGAAACAGAAAAACAGGATAATTTTTCTTCGGAAAAAGTTATTTCCTAATTCGAAAAATTCCGTACATTTCGAACCAAGCACATTGAGGCAGCGAGGAACTGCTTTGATCTCAATTAAACTACCCATTATACCACTCGGCTACGCGGAAGACCAAACAAGCTTTTAAGTCACGCTTCGCAAGGTCGATCGGGACTTTGAAAGAGAAAGTAATTAATTTGGAATTCAAAGGACAAAGAAGAAATTGAGGTAAACACGTGGCGAATATGCAATATATATATATATATATATATATATATATATATATATATATATATATATATATATATATATATATATATATATATATATATATATATATATATATATATATATATATATATATATATATATGTGTGTGTTGAAGTTACCAGCGATAGCTGCATTGTTTATTTTTAACTTGGCCTTCTCAAGTTCCCTGAAGAACTTTTTCTTGTGGGGAGAAAGAGAATTAAAAAGCTCTTTGAGCTTTTCAGGGCCTGCATTGTCATCTTTGGCAACACGAATAAAAATTAGAATAGAAAGGGGAGTGTTATAGCAATGCTCCTTGGAGCATTCTTATAAATAGAATAATCCTAGAAAAATTATATTCCTATGTATATAATATGTAAAATTATCATCCCAAAATATAATCAATCAATTAATTTGTAACGCGAGAATATTCAATGTAACTTCACCCTAATACATCAAAAATACCTTTTCTTTAAAATTTCCTCTACACGAGCACGCACATACAAACACACGCCTTTCGCCATCTACCTTGAAACTCTGTACTCAATCCACTTGTGCAAAACGTCGCTTAGAATAAGGTTAGTTACTTTTTATCTCCCAATTATTCTCAGCAATCAGTCCATACGAGATTAGATCATAACTCATGTTCTTCTCGCATTGTAGACCGCAATTCACATTCAATCATATCTCTATCCCATCGCACGCCTCAGTAGAACATTTAAGAGGAGAGTTCTTTTTGGTCTTGGTGAGCAGAGGATTAATAGGTTGCATGACCTGGGCACAGTTTGGAATGAATATGTGGTATAAGTTGATCATACCACAGAAAATTCTCTGAGTGTTTGCGTGATGTGTGTCGAGGAAAGTTGCGCATCACGGTAACTTTATCTTTGAGTGGGCTAATCCCCGCACTAGAAACATGGTGTCCCAAGAAGGAGAGTTACGAGACACCAAAGAGAAACTTGGAGGTGTTGAGTAAGATACGTATTCTTGAAGACGAGAAAAGACTTGACAAATGTTGGAAAGGTATTCCTCCAGCAAGGAGGATGCTATTAGAAGGTCATCGATGCAGCAAAATATAAAAGGAAGACCCCTAAGGACTTAGTCTATAAAGCGCTGGAAAGTTTGACCAGAGTTGCGCAGTTCATATGAAATTTTGACCATTTCAAAACATCCAAACGGACTGGTGATGTTAGTCTTTGGAACATCGTCTGGGTGAATAGGGATCTGGTTGAAAGCACGAACAGATCCAGGCGAGACAGAGAGTACACCTAGAGAGAGTTGAGGTGAAATCTGCTATAAACGACAATTGATATCGGTCAGGGATTGTAATAGCATTTCGAGCACTGTAATCCCCAACTGCTCTGAATTCCCCCGGTGTGTATTTGGGCACAATGTGCAGTGGGGAGACCCATGGAGAAGCGGAGGGCCTACAAATCCATGCATCCATCATTAATTTAAATTCATCATGCATAACAGACAGTTTTTCTGGAACCAGGCGGGGTGGACCGGAGAATACAGGACCTCCTGTTGTCTCTACTCGATGCACAACCCTATGTTTTATGGACCTATCCTTCACAGGTGGAAAGGTGAGTTCAGGGAACTCCTAGAGAAGGTGCTGAAATGGTGGCTCTGTTGGTGTGAGATGAATAGAGAGAACGGGGAATCTGAGAAGGTGAGTACGAAGCTGAAAATGTGAGTAATGTTTTGCAGGTTACAAGCTTTCTGGGTCGAGAATCGACCAGAAGGTCGTGCGCCGAAATAAAATCGAGGCCCAATATTGGACAATCTACGTCGGCGTTGACGAAGGTCCATCGAAAAACTCGACGGAGACCGAATGAGATTGGAAGCTTTCGCCTTTCATAAGTCCTGATATTGGTCGAATTGGCTGCCTTCATAACTAAATCAGAGGGAGCAGAAGCTTCCGTGGCATTAGAAATTGGTATGTCAGGAGGCAAGAACATTTCAAATCGCTCTGAAGATGATCGAATAAACACATTCATTTAAAAAAGAGATGAATACTGGGCAAGTGATCCACCATCTACAAGATGGAATAAAAAAGATAGTTAGAAGAAGAGAAAGTTGCCAAAGGAAATTAATTAAGGAAAAATACACAATGGTCTTCAACAAAATTTGCATTCAAGAAAGACTACTACCCAACTACACTAATATATATATATATATATATATATATATATATATATATATATATATATATATATACACGAGGGGCGGTCAATAAGTTTTGCAATTCGGATATAAGGAAACGAGATATGAGGAAAAGTGTTTTATTATTT